>JAPTHN010000009.1:0-460000 GCA_026936325.1 Platynereis dumerilii | reverse complement strand
TCTATCTATCTATCCTGTCTATTCATACCAATACTATGATCTTCAGTCAGTCAGTCATTCAGTCAGTCAGTCAGTGGCAAACAATTAGTCATGACCAGTCAGTCAATTAGCCTCATTAAGTCATTCACTAGCCTTCAGTACCATGCTCCACAAGTTGAAAACAATCTAAAAATTCCAAATTAGTTTTGCAGAATGACTTCTGACACACTTCATCCAATAGTCTAAATGCCTGGAGGTTATTTTTGTACAACACAAAAAATACAAGTCCCTCAGGCAAATAATCATTTGAATAATTAACACTCAGAAGAGTCTATTAACTTGTCATGTGGAATACTTCAGAATCCTTAGGCCCTGGGGCCACTTAATTTGTCCTCAACTATTTGTATGTGTGATATTTCCTTGTAAGACATGGAGACATTTCCATTAATAAGGGACATCAGAGAGGCTCTTTTAGATGGACATAGACATACCCTCATTTATGGATTTGCAACAAGAGACTTTAAAAAAAAAGTTTAGAAAACTCTATAATTGGTTTGGGTGATAGAGCTTCACATCCTGTATTTATGCACTGACCGGGCTTAACGTGACAGGCAGGGACTCCGGCAAAGATGCAAGTGCACTCTTGGCACAGGATGAAACATCTGTTTAACCGCCGTGGTGCGCAGAGCAGGAATCGAACCGGGCACCAAGTGATCGGAAGGCCAGTGCGCTACCAACTTAGCTAATACTCCTCAAGATAGATAAATTTAAAGACATATATACAGGTATACAGACAGGAGATACACTCATGTGAGAAGAAGTCCATCTAAGTTGCAAGTTGCATCACCAGGTGTCTATTGGAAGTTAATAATCAATTTTCGCACCCTGGTGGCCAATGTATAAATCAGGTAAAATTGTCATGCCTTCACAATAGCTGAAATATGATAATTGCCCAGGAGGGTGTGAATAAATCACATTTAAGCAAAGCATACTTCAAATTAAATACATGACTTACATTTATTGTCTAAATTTGCTTTTGATTCTTTTATGTTTGTTTTATAGGCATATCAAAGGTTTAGAATGAACTCTATTATTGCCAATTGAATAAATTGATTTAACTTTTGATGTTCAATTTTGAAGTATTTTTTTCGGAGTATATCATTGTTTTACGTACAGAAGTACTTAGGATGTCATGATGTCATAATGATGATAGATCACATGGCTATAACATCTGCATAGAGCATTAAAATGTCAGATTGTCTGAGACAGACATGGTGAAATGGTACAGCACAGCCCAAAAAAAAATCTCCCAGAAGATCTTCACACTCCTTTCCCTTGCACTCCCAAGCCAGCCAACTAAAGCCTAAACCAAAGACCTTGCATTTCAATAAGATTTGTAACTCCAGTGTGAGTGTGCCAAGGTCAGGATGTGCCCCTTTTTAGGGTGATCATTCAGCTCTCTTTCTGTCACTCCCAACACTACAGATATCAGATGCCTACAGATCAACAATAATGAAACTTGTGTGATTATCCAGATTAACATACCAATAGCTGAAAAGCAACCGGACTGTAAATATGATCATATATCGAATTCAATTTCAATCATATCACTTTTACCTCATTAAGAGCAAGTAGTACACAAATGCAATGAAATAACTACAAAACACTGTTCCCTGCTACTGCAGGCCACACACCCTCCTGATGGAGGACACATGCCCCAGAGACTGCAGTGATCACACAAAAAGGGGTGCTGCAGAGGGACAGCAGGACACTTCCAGCACTCTCACTGTTTGCCAGTGTTTCACCAGAGTTAAATGTCTCATTGAAAATATAAGATGTTTGCTTGAACACAAAAATATTTTAAAATCAAAATTTACTCAATTAGGGTTGTCGCGCAGGTCAAAAATAAGAAAACGTGTAGCTAAAGAAATGCAGCTTTAAAAGATGGCACTGAGGTGGCAAAAAAAGCGGATTAATTGGTGTGCTTCTTCCTCGTATAAACTGGGAATGGAAATTTTAATAAATTGTACTGTATATGAATACGTATTTATGGTCAAATATATGGCACTGGCTCCCAGTCACAACATATGTTTATCAGAGCAATTATATGCCAAAACAGAACATATATTTTGACATTGAATTATGTAATTGTGATGTTCTAGCCCCAATATACAAATTATATATCCTGAGTATTATATGTATTTTGGCGTGGGAAAATTTTACAGCAGGAATAGATAGAGCTTAGAGGTTGTCTATTTCTAAGCGCAGCAATATATGTCAGAGTAAATTTCTGGGAGAATTTTGGAAATTGTGGGTGGGGTGGGGGGTTCAAAATGAGTCCAGTGTGTTCCATGGATGGATATGTTTAACATATTGAGGAACAATTCTTGGACTTCAGAAATGTGAGTCTGGAGGTTAACAAATTCTGAGAGACAGACTGGATGCTTCCCATGTGAAGAGTGGAAAGGGGGAAGAGGCATTGGAGGTATGGGCTACATTGCGGGCAGATATGTGTGACTTTGCAATTTACATAAAGCATTGTCTTCCAGTGAAATGTCTCCAAATTGCCATGCATTTGAACTATAGCTATAAATAAGAATAAATTAAAGGTGATAATGTGAAATAGATATTTTTTCTATCAAACAACTTGGCCATATCTTGTATGTAATACATGTCAAATGCCAGCCTTCTTAAACAAAAACATAAAAAAAAGGAACTTCCATCTTACATTATCAATTATTTCATCAATGCCACAGCAAAATAACTCTCAATCAAGAATATCCTCACTTTTTTAATTTTGGAAATGAAAGATTAATTTTTCTTAAATTTTACACACTTCCCCAAAAAAACTCAACACGCCAATGTCAAAAATACATTATGTCATAACGTACATCATTGAGAAACAAAAAGCCTCATGCAAATGATGTAATTGCCATGACACAGCAGTACACTCCCAACCAATTTCTCCCAGCATGAATGGTCTGGGGAGGAACATTTTGTGCATTTTTGGTGCCAAGCAGAGAATACCCCATGACCCAAGTTGACCTCCAGGAAGTGATACCCCTTTCCACTTCCTGTCACATCCTCTGATGTCAACAGACCCCAAGTATGTTGTCTCAAAATTTCATAATAAACCAACAGCTGGGGAGTATGTAGATTATCTTCTATACTCTGAGCTGAACTAAGTAGCATAGTGAGTATGGCTGTTACTGCAATTTCAATAAGTATGAGTTTCTTCAGAATCATGGTTAGACGTAGCAAATGTACTTCATATGATTGGCTGAGGCACTGAATTACGTAGCATAAAACTAATTTGAATACCATAAAAACGTGTATCAAGTCCAGTGGACGTGTTTTGTAGTAGCCTTGAGTTGGTATTTACCTGCTTATCTTATCCACAAACCAAACTGAGCTGCTCACTGAAGCAGAATTACTACATTTTTCACAGCTTACTACGTTCAACATACAGATTTTGGGGCAGCTTTATTGCTCATTGACCAATCAGACAAGCTGAAAATGCTACGTAGAGTCGTAGACAGTGACAAAACTGACCAGAGAAACTCATACTAAGTGAATCTGCAGTAAGTGACAGCAGCAGAAGCTTTTCCATATTTATCTCCTGCACCAGCTCCCCATAAGATTTTGGGGTAGGTACCTGCCTGTAGACAATGAACAATGCAGTCTAAAACAGTTTAGCTCACCTAAACAGTAACTCGATCTTGACATATCACTCCAGACAGCTTCGTATATTATCATGAGATTCACATCACCAGCGTCTCAGCCAATCAGCATGCAGTATTTCTCTCAACTTTAGATGTTTACTGACAATTAGTACAAAGACTATCCACTCCTCGGAGACTCATCATTTTAACGCTCATGATGAGATCTATCTGGCACAGCAAGAATCATATCTCTACGATCTACGAGAGAGTGTGCATCGATCGGCGAAATCGGCCTCATTTGCATATCATGAACTGATGAATGGATCGAGGCCTGCTCATTGGCCAGCATTGGAGATGTGCCAAACTTCTTCACTGTAGGCTCTGCTGCAGTGGATTGGCTGTGATGACCAAAAAAGATAAGTAGTGATGACCAATCCATTAGCAGATATTTTGTGTCCAACCAAGATAATGATTTGGACAAGTAAATACTTGTTCTGACAAGTAATTTACCCTCGGCCAATTTACTAAGATTGGTTGGCTATTAATTAAACCGTTTTTAAAGTGTGAGCAAACTTCACATGAATGAAAATGTTAAAAGATAATTACAGAATAAATGACTAGTATATAGTACCGAGTTTTGTGTGTAAAGCAGAAGTAGGCCTACCTTCAGAACTGTCGAACGCCAACAAACATGAAATTTCAATAATCCATTTGGGAATCAGGCCAAAATACTGAAAATCCACCAGTGAAAGTCACTTTAAGTAATAAATTATGACTGAAATAACTGCTAGTCTACTAAACTTCAAAGATCTATTTGACTGTAGTTCCATGCTTCAGAGTATGACCACACATTGAAATATTTCACATTGTTGGTCTTTCTACTTCAGTGTGGCCTCTGAAAGGTGTTGAAGTCTTCAAGCCATTTCATAACTGGGAGCAAAATTGTGACTTTTAAGGTTGTTTGGGACACATACTTTTATGTCTGCACTACTCAGGTGACAAGTGCACATAGAGCAACAGTTTATATGGAACAGCAAGATTCTGTGGTCACCTGAATTAACTACCCTCAATGTTTTCATTGGTGGCGCATAGCTTCATTGTCAATTTCTGGGTAGTCGATAGATCCCATAAGATGTCTTGAGTATAATAAATGATACTAATATGGTACTGATTTATTGCGCAACAAGTTGAAGAATTCTATAGCTATTGCGAAGAACTTGCTTATCTGGCTGCACAATAGCTGGACTAAAGATATAACATTCCCCTGAAACATCTGATTCACCTGAACGTACAAACATTGTTTTTCAGAGCGCAATTTTAATCATCTTTCGCCTCATTGTTGTGTCGTACTCCTGACCTAGTTAGCCAATAGAGCACTAAAATATAACAAATGAAAGCCTAATCATCTGTCCAACATCAACATTGTACTAGCAAACAGAAAAGAAAACTGTGATCCCCAATGTTATGACATAACAAGCAAGCAACCTGCAATATATGGTGTCCACTGTCTACAACTTCCTTAACCCTCCCCAGCTATAGGTTACCCAATGCTTGGGGGACTTAAAGTAAGATATTTGCATAAAGGCAAAAAGTAGCAAAACAAAATTTCAGACAAAAACATAATTTACTATCTTGTTGTATGAGTAGTTCTAGTAGTTTTATTTTGTGGAAAAAAATCTAACTAAGACATTATTATTCAGCCTACAGCTCTTGTCAAAAGTGTTAATAGATTCTTGACATCAGACACCAACCTAGCCCTTGGCCAAACCTCCCTGTGCTAATAGCAAAACAACTATGTCTGATGTTCTGAAGGGACTCCACTAAGTTATGTATGTATTACTGTGTGAGGCTTGTAAGTGTAAGTTACAAGACGTTGGGAATAATGATCAGGTGCGCTATAGTGTAAAGAAACAAGTCAACGGCTGGAGGACAAGCAGAGGATTATGTGATTTACGTCTGTTAGAGAGTCACTGCTAGAACCCTGTGCGGTCAGACAGCAATACAGTCACCGGCAAGGACCGCATCCCGAGAGGCGGTGCGGTCACAATTCTTGACCGCATGCGGAGCGGGGGTTGTTGAAGTCAGGTTAACACCTTTGCGGGGCGGTTTAACATGTTGAGGACTCCCGCTCTCTCTGCCATCTCATCAATCAACCCTCGTGATCGCCCAGAACTGGGCTTAGAGGGCTGCACTAACTATATCTATCTATCTATCTATCTATCATGGTGGTACTTGGTGCGTCAGAAAGTCAAACTGCGAGAAATGTTGCCGTTCCACCTTGCAATATATATCTACTCGACCACACTACTGTGCACAGGGGGCGGGATTCAGAAACCTGCAATTGTTACATCAAGCAAGCTTTTGTTAAAGCCCTAATACCGAATCCGGAAAGTCCCCTACCAAGTATGATATCATGGCATATACACTCGGTTGCCAGACTCTCTTCGCCAGGTTCAACAAGACATCAACCAATGTTAGACATGTTTCATCCTGTGCCAAGAGTACACCTCGCCTCATTACTGTGGTCCCTGCCTGTCCTGTTCAGCCTAATTATAAGCAACACAAAAATACAGGACATCAAGGTCGTAAAACTCTTTGCCCACCAAATAACTGCGCAGCTCCCATTTCACTCAAGCAGAGTATTTAGAGCTGTGACCATATGAGTGCACTCTGTTTACACATTGTCTGTCTGTCTGACCTGCTCTTCACGTTTGTGACAGACCACAATACAGAATCATGGCCCAACCAAAAAGCATGCTTAATACTTGACAAGCAAACCTCAAATCGTGCTATATTTGAATTGTACAAAACCAGGATGATTACTGCCACAAGTCTGTAGTTTGCCAAACCACAATAAAGCAGTAAGTGTGCTGCCTCAGCAGGGAAACAGATAATTTCTGAACCAACAATTTGTTGTCATCCATATACTGACTGTACAGAAGTCAAATTTTCCTTTGACATTGGAAACAATAGGAAGTTTGTTGGTTAGCATTTTATAAATGGCTCAACAGCACCTGATTGGGCTATTTATAGTATGCATCAACAAAATCATTGAAAGACGTGAAGGTTCATACTCTGAGGAACCAAATAACTGATTAGTTTGATATGACAACTTTATGACATGAGATAAATACCTAAATAGCCTTTATCCAGTAATAAACTTATGAAAAATTAGACAGTAGTTTAATCATTGTATGAGTGATTTATCACAATAACAGTTGGGACATGTCACCTACCACTAGCTGTCGTATCAGCCCTCAAAATCACGCACGAGCACTTGGGACTACCTACGTATGGGCCCCCCCTATTGTCTGGACTGTTACGTGACCCCTGGGGCTGATACATGGCTCGCAAGCATGATGTGAGGGCTGATACGTCAAATACTGCATGATACACACATGAAACTCCCATCTCCTTTCTCTTCAACCAAAATTTTGGCATCTCTTCTCCATCTACCATGTTAGCCACAAACGCGGTGGGTGGGACCTATATTGTTTCCCAAGCTTAGACACTTATCCCACAAGACACATAAACAATGATGTGTGGGAACATTTCAAAACAATGGGCTTATTGGTCTGCTGTTTAGCAGTTTAGCTATTAAGTTGCTAACCCATATTCCTAAGATTGACGCGATGACGCAGGTCAGGGGCCAAGGCTGCCTACATGAGCTCAGTAGTATAGCGAACTGGAGTGCTACTCTGTGGGACCTGGGTTCGATTCCGGGCAGTGGCGTATTTAGGGGGGGGGCCATTGGGCCATGGCCCCCCCCCCCTCAGGCCCAAAATTAACATGGAAGAGATAGGAAAAGCCACGGAGCGTCCCGTATTCACCCCATGTAATGGCCCCCCCCTCAGGCCATTTCTAGATACGCCCCTGATTCCGGGCCCAAACTTGGGCCAGGTAATCCATTTTGCAATGTAGACAGATGCTTCATCAGGTTCATCCTGTGCAAAGAGTGCACTGCGTCTCATTACCATGGTCCCTGCCTGTCCTGTTAAGCCTAATCAGTGCATAAATACAGGACGTAGAACCCATTCACATCCACAAGACCCAATTGTCAGGCCATGCGGTTATAATAGCATGGTCCATGTTCCCGGACACCCTTTTAGCCAATGATGTGCCGTAATTCACATGCAATCCTGGGGCTGTAGTGTTTGCTTGGTGTCAGAGTGTTACTCTACACAATGTTTGTCAACAAAAGACAATCAAGGAAAACAATAGGCCCTGCCCATTGCCAAAGTGAGGCTCAAGACACAAGCAGGACATGTCAGGAAGCAGTAGTTTGCATATCATGGAAAGGGTCTTGCAGTTGCAGAAAAGATAAGTAATATGAATTCACCCTGACAGTCAGAGATAAGGTAGCACTTGTCTTGCAAGGATGGAAATACTTTAGAAGACCTGAGATTTATGAAGGCTCATTGGAAATCTAAGTTTCACTACTCATGTTACTGTTTCAGAAGGTTCTATAACCTTTTTGAGCAGTAGGAAGAGTTTCCCATCCAGCAGAATGTCTTCAGTAAAACGTTTTAAATGCAAAGGCTGCCTCAACAAAGTGTGCCACATGACCTTTTTAGGCCACCAGAGTTGAAAGGTCAGATGCCATGACATTTCAAGTGACCTACATGATAGGTCAAGTGTCCAGCATGACATTCACATCATAAATTCATGTCTTAAGCATGTCTCAACAAATGTATTTGCCATTTTATACCATTCGACACCTCTGTCAGCCAATCACATTACAGTATTTCAGGGGAATAATTCCCATATTCTTTGTTGTCCAGTTATCCTCTCATGTTTGACTGTTTGAGTGTTTGTCTCATGGTATAAGCCGGTTATTCACCATGGGATCAGGAATATGTGTTTATCACACCTCGGCCTAAAGGCCTCGGGTGATAAATCACATATTCCCTCTCCCGTGGTGAATAACCTTTACAAATCAAAGAATGCACATGCTATGTATATCAATGTTGAACATGAGAGATCAAACAGAGGGAGGAAGCTTACTCCATTGTCAGGAGAGTCCAGGACAGTGACTGTGCAGTGACTGGACTCCTTAATGGTGTTATTATACACTGTGTGAGTCAAGAACATGCCCTGAGGGCTGCACTCACCATAAGTACATGTCAGTACATCATGTCATAATTGGGATAGGTGTGAAATATGTAGTCTGACAGTCCGCCACCCTAGTGGTTCCACCGATGACAATCTTCCTGCGAATTCGGTGAGAGCGTCGTTGGCTCCTACCTGCAGGAGCATCACAAAATTTAAATATATATACTGTACGAGTACAATGTATCAAGATATAGTCATTTTAGATAGATAGTCTGGCAAGGTCGGACAATCTGTCACTCACTCCAGTGAACCTTGCAACGACAATCCTTCTAGATAGAGATTCGGAGAGAGCATTCACGAATCCGTCACAAAATTTTGAATTGTCGATATATCCAGATACAGTCACAGATACATGTTATCGTATTATTGGCCAGGTATTGAGATACTCCAATGAACCAAGGTAAAAATCAGGGTTTTATTAACTTAATCTGACTTGGAAGCAATCACCATTCGGCATTCACCAACCTTCGAAATAGTCAAATAAATCAAATTTTTTAAAGATGTCGCAAAAATATTATGATGTTGCAGAATTTATAACAGCAATGGCGCACAAGATGTACTAGAGAAAGCTTTCAAGTTGATTGCAATTGGAACATTGAGTATCAATCGACCAATCGATCAATCAATCAGTCTATCAGTCAATCAATAAATCTATCTATCTTTCTCTCTATCTATCAAATCTATCTTGGTGGAACTATGCAATTTCCTTCTATATTTATAGTAATCTGTACTATTCTGTAGTAATACCAATTTTCCCAACAGTCTGTTACCTACCTGAGGCAAGTTCCACATAACAAGTCACAAGATCAGTTAACATCTGACTTGGCTCCACATCTGTCAGTCACAGGACCAAGACAGATATATTATCTGTAAGATATTCCTGTCATGTTCCACTCTTTTTGATGATCTGCCAGTTATCCAAACATTGCTAGAAATGCTGTCAGAGACGTTGTTATTGACAATATTTCATTTTTACGGTTCTTGAGGAAATGTTTCTAAACAACCCTTATGTCGTGTAAATATGATGGAATATTGTCATATTAAATGAAGTACAGATATTAGAAAGGATAAAACCGATTTTCATTGATCCACAAATGTCATCACATGGCACTTTATGTATCGGCCCTTGTATCATGCTCCAACAGCCATGTTTCCATCCTAAAGGTCACGTATCAGTCCGGCCCATCTGGAGGGCCAACAAATGATCCTAAGACTAATACGTGGCTTCCAGGGCAGATACTTGAAGTGCTATGTGACAGCTATTACTTATGTGCTATGATTATTCGCATGATCCGTCTTATGAATTAAAATTTGAAAGGCTGTTCATCACATACCAAAATCGTTATCAAACCGGTAACTTGATTTCTTCATAGTTTTAATATTTCTAAAGCCAATTATTCGAATCTTCATCTTCAAAATTCCTATCAGACAGTATAACCCAAAACCAATATTTAGCAACCAAAAACATATATAAGCTAATGTAATAACCCAATACTCTATAAAACTCATGTAAACCCAATATAACAACCCAAGTTATGAAGGGTTAAGCCAAAAAAGAGTATGTCATCAGTATGGGATAGGAAGATAAATCTAACATGATATCCAGTGTAAATTCCGAGATGCAATTTGACAGAGAAATATTACCACATAGGCACGCATCTCTTGGCCCATCAAAGAACTTCAAAGGGTAAAACCCCCAACCCTAATGCACCCTCATGCCCCATGCCAGCAACTGCATTGTCCCACATAGAGGGTTGATGGTTGGGGAGGTCGCCTAAGTAAACTTGAGGGTAATTTCTGAGGGTAATTCTGCCAAAAATCATCTCTCTGCACCCCAAGCTGTAGCAGGCTGTAGCAGGATGTTTCTGGAATATTTCTAGGATGTTTCTGGGACTGACTGGGAGGTTATTACTTGTTCTAATAAGAGTGGTGTCCCAGGGATGTTTCCAGGATGTACAATTTGTGCAGGGGTTGTTGCTAAGTTTCTATGAATTTCAAGGGAGTTTGTAGGAAGTTTGTAGGAAGTTTCTGGGAAGTTATCGACTGATTTTAATCAGTATAAAATCGGATACACCATGTTATGACTGCACAAAAAAATAGAAAAAAGGAAAAATAAGACAATTGTCAAAGGCTATTCACATCATCTTTCACTGAAGTTTTCTAATGGTATGTAACTGGGAGAGATACAAATTAATAAAGGAACTAGTAAGTCAGACAACAACCCTGTCGTTTAAGTTTTGGGGAAACAAACCTTACTGTCAGTCAGGTACTCAGTAATGGTCAGCTTAGATATAGTCAGGTAAAGTCAGTCAATCATACACATATCAGTGAGTGAGTGATGCAGGAAGCCAACAAGTCACTGAAGTAAACCTCATCCATTATCATTCTAAACACTCAACACCAACCCCATAATACATGATACAAAGGGTCAGTTATAACTCAACTGGACACCTGGGTCACAAAAGCAGTCAATCAATATTCTCCCATTATATCTCTCTCTGACCCTCTGAGATGTAAAATTGCCTGTCCCTTGCATCAGTGTCCATGCTGGACAAGTAAATACCCCACACCCAGGGGAGATGTGCAACATGCTGTGGACTCCGCAATTCTCCCATCGAATGAGTTTGACAATCCCGGCCACTGCTGTTGCGAACACCAATTGTCGGCAAGAACATGTTTTACAGAGCTTGCAGTTAAGGAATGACGAGTACCAACATTCAGCCGTTAGTGGCCATCAATGACCTCACAACAGGCCATATCCATTGCGTTAAAATGAACAGTCAATTTGTCATTGAGTAATTTGGTACTTCATTGATTAGTGTTGTGACTCAGTTGGTGACTTGTTTTCATTGGAGTAAATATTTGACCTCAAATTTGCTAAAAATTCATAGAGAATAATATGGCATGCATGGATAGGAATATGCCCTCACAAGGAACGTGTCAGTGCAATTCTGTAAGCACTTGTTATTCGTCGGCTGTAACAATGTCCAAACCCAGTCTGGTGAAAATGAGAACTGCATGCTGCAGCAACCTAGCACAAAAGTTGATTTTCTATGCTACAGAATTGCTGTCCCAAGAAATAGTTCCAATTTCATTGCACATTCACAAAATTTCTATTCAACATTGATGTATACCAGAGTCAGACTCGGCAATCACATTCTCTAAGGAAGTAGACAAGGTCATCAGCACACTCAGAAACAGCCGGTGTCTTTCAGACAAAATTGTGTGTGTTCCTCTGGTTGAAAGTATGTGGACGCTCGCAGGAGCTCGCGGAATAGCACACTAGTCACTAGGTGGCAACACAAGACAGCATGTGTTCTGATCTGTGGCAATGCAAGAGCAGTCCACTTGTAGACAGGTCCAAACCTACCTACGTTCATGTAAAGTCTGAAAATTCTCTCCAGGTAGGCCAACTGCTACAGTCGAAGTCGTCTTTTTAACCAATATTACAAAAATGACCTCCAAAGCAACAGCCACACCGAGTCTCTTCTCTTGTCCATTTGACCTGGTCAGTTCCTATGGCAACCAATTTAACAACAAGAAGCTTTTTAAGGACTCTTCAGGTCATTTGTCCCAAAAACCAACATTGGTGAGAAGCCATTGAGTTTTATTGTCCAATAAACCCACTCAGTATCAGCTATAGAAGTTTTTAAAGCCCTAATGGATAGTTACAAGCCTGAGATGGTTCATTGTGTTGGAAAAGCCCTTTCACTTTAATTTTATGGTAGGATGACGAGCAGGTGATTGGAGTTGATGTGTAATTCAGCACTTAGGAAATTGTTGCATGGATTTCTCCTCTTGTTTGATTGTTTTCTATCTCCTCTTGTTTGACTGTTTTCTATCTATCTATCTATCTATCTATCTATCTATCTATCTATCTATCTATCTATCTATCTATCTATCTATCTATCTATCTATCTACTGATCGATCGATCAAGATTTATCTATCTGGATCAACCTATGTGAATATATAGAGCTATCAGGGTCTATTTATCAATCAATATGTATCTATCTAGATCTATCAATCTACAATGCATCTAATGTATCATTCAGGCCTATCTCTTCCAACTTACCATAATTATAACCTTTTCATATCTAGGCTATCAGGCCTATATAGAACTCTCAAAACTACTCATCCTTCTCACACATTTATATAGATGTCATGTCCGTTTTAAAGATTTCGCATATTTCACTTAAATATTTTGCACTTTAACACCACTTTCTGAAGTAGTCTGAAGATGTCTTCTAGTTGAGGGTGAAAACATGAGTTGAAGAATGTTTGACAAGAAATGTCACTGGATATGCTTTTGCCCTTTTTCTGGTCAGCATGACTGTTTAGCCCCCTGCTGGGGGGTACAAGAACGAATAAATCACCCCTTATTGTTGAGGGTGCCTTTCAAGTCCAAGCATTCTGATTAATGTGTTATTTATTGGAGATGATGGCTTGGTAGTGCAAAAAGGCAATTTGTAAAATGTTGTAAAGGTCTGGTCCTCCTTTGGGTTTTCTTTTGTGGTTGGAGGGGAGGATCTTCATATGATCCAAAAATTACAGGCCTCTCTCCCTATTCATCACATTTATTTCTGAGCTGTAGAACTCCTTCTTGTGTAATTCATAGTTGTCGAAGTATTTAAAGCTGAAAAATGACCATTTTTAAAAGACCTATCTTTCCTAAAAATAAGTCATTTCGTCAGGTCACTCTATGAGTAATATTAGTTACAGAGTAATAGTAAGGTGCTGTTATTACATTTATTAAATTGATGTTCAGCAATAATGCACCCAGAGAATCTTTGCTGAAGTGCAATATTGATTATGTTGAGAATCAGGTGTTTTGGGGACATACAGGATTCACAAGTTTACAAATATCCTCCATGCACCTCTGATATACATATATATATATTTTTATTGGCAAAAAGTGGTGTTTTCAATTAATTGCACCCAGGAAAACCAAAAAGTCCGAAAGATCAAAACCGTTTTCCTGCACTTCCGTTACAGTTAGAACTTGATGGCTGAAAACTAAAAGTTAACTAAAATCACAAATAAAGACCTGTAGGATATTGTATGTATCATCACCACTTTGATGTAGGAAATAGAGGATACGACATTTTGCCACTAATGATCATTTGTGACTTCAAATAGGCCGGATGTTTATGTTATAGTGCATATTGCACGGTAGCTAGGGAAGCTGCAACTAATGGCTAGTTCTCACGACGGCGATTTGAGAGCGACGCATCAAGAGAAGTCATTTCTTGGAAGGTTGTGGCGTAGAACGTTGGTTTTGGCACATTACGTAATCAATTAGTGTCATGTGCGACGCTTAAAGTTAGTAGCCGCGGTGAGTCTTGAGGTGTCCGCGGCGCTTCTTAAGCTTTCTTCGCCGCGTTACGCCTCTCTTTCCTCAGCGCAGTTCCAAACAGACGCGTCGCACTTTGTTTTGGAATTCGGCGAGGCTGCTTTTACTTCGCCCAATGTTGTTTCCTCTTACGCCGCTGATGGTTGTGAGGCAGCTACGTCTGAAATTGGCGACCTGCGACGCATCAGGAAACCTTCGGCGTACACCCGAGGTAAGATGCGTCGCTGAAAATGACAGCCTCGCCGAAGACTGTAAGGATGCAACGCCGCATTTAGGGACTTGTTACTGCGTAACTTGATGGTTCATCGTCGCACATGCATTCATAAAGCGCCGAGGACATTACAGGCGCGTCGATGCTGACCTTCTTCGTCGTCCTTGCCTTAAGCAGCGACGAAGGTCTCTTAAGCATCGACGAACGTCTGTTGTTGCAGCGCTGCGGCAAAGTGTGTTTCGCTGCTGCAGGAGTCACTTTTGGTCATTATAAAAAGGGACACAGAGGACCTCCTTGCTTCATTTGCTGATTGCCCTTCAATGAGAACACAACGACTGCCTACTGAACATATGCATGATGAATGAAGAAGAAATTATTGTTGTGGCTGGTGCTGCTGCTGTTGCTATCGGAGCTGTCTATTTGAGACAGAGGAGGAGGAGGGCCAGGAGACAGAAAAGGTGGTGGATTCGCAACTGGTTGCTGCAGAGGGAACAACATGGTCACTTCCATCAACTGCTGCCTGAACTGCAAGTGCGTGACGTGTCCGGCTACTACAACTACACTAGAATGCCCCCTGCCATCTTTGCTGAAATCCTGGAAGCTGTTGGACCACTCATCGCTAAGCAAGACACCAACATGAGGAGGGCTTTGGAACCTGGTCTGAAGTTGGCTATCACCCTGCGGTACATGGCAACAGGAAACAGCTACAAGTCCCTAGCTTATGCTTTCCGTGTGGCACCCAACACCATCTGCAACTTCATCCCTGAGGTCTGCCTTGCCATCGTTCATGCCTTCGAAAGACAGCTGGCACTACCCACACAGCCTGAAAGATGGAAGGAGATAGCCAAGGCTTTTGAGACGAAATGGAACTTGCCCAACTGCATTGGAGCTCTGGATGGCAAGCACGTCGCAATCCGATGTCCCAAGGCTGCAGGCTCCTTGTTCTACAACTACAAGGGATTTCACTCCATTGTCCTGATGGCCCTCGTTGATGCCAACTACAAGTTCATCTATGTGCAGGCTGGCTGTCAAGGAAGTGCATCTGATGGCGGCGTCTTCAGGGACACAGTACTTCGACAACTCCTGGACGAGGAAGATCTAGGCCTACCACCTCCAGAACCTCTACCTGGCACAGAAGACAATCCTTTCCCATATTACATCGTGGGTGACGAGGCATTTCCCCTGAAGACATGGCTGCTCAAACCAGTGCCAAGAAAGAACCTTGACATTCCTTCCAGAGTCTACAATTACAGGATTTCAAGAGCCAGGAGAGTGGTGGAGAATGCCTTCGGTCTGCTGTCAAACAGGTTCAGATGCTTCCTGACCACCATGCCCCAACGACCTACAAGAGTGACATACATCACAATGGCTGCTTGTGTTCTACACAACATTCTGCGAGACAGAGTAGGCGTCCACCATGCCCGTGACAATGAAGTGATGGACAGAGAAGATCCACAGACACATGACGTCACTGAAGGAGTTTGGAGGGGAGACCGTCAATTAGGAGACCTAGGAGAACCACTTCGACACGGAAATGCCTCCAGAGATGCCAAGGCTGCTCGAGACTACCTACGTGACTGGGTCAACAGTCCGGCAGGAAGTGTCCCTTGGCAGTTGGAGAAAATCTGAAGAAGATGCATTCAAAACAACAAACCCCAGGTCCTTTTAAGGGCCACCAAATCCTCCCAATTGAGCTGGCCATGTACACATCCTATGTTGACAAAACAAGCCCAAAAATCAATCAATCAATCAATCCCTCCATCCATCTATCTATCTATCTATCTATCTATCTATCTATCTATCTATCTATCTATCTATCTATCTATCTATCTATCTATCTATCCAAGTCCAATCCCTGCAAAGTGACGACAACTGCTTTTCTTTTGCTGCAGTGTATATATGTAACGAGCATTGTGTTCCATCTATCAAGCTATCTATCTATCTATCTATCAAGCTATCTATCTATCTATCCAAGTCCAATCCCTGCAAAGTGACGACAACTGCTTTTCTTTTGCTGCAGTGTATATATGTAACGAGCATTGTGTTCCATCTATCAAGCTATCTATCTAGCTATCTATCTAGCTATCTATCTAGCTATCTATCAAGCTATCTATCTATCTATCCAAGTCCAATCCCTGCAAAGTGACGACAACTGCTTTTCTTTTGCTGCAGTGTATATATGTAACGAGCATTGTGTTCCATCTATCAAGCTATCTATCTAGCTATCTATCTAGCTATCTATCTTTCTATCTATCTAGCTAGCTATCTAGCTATCTACCTGCCACTTGAGCTAGACAAGTGAAATTACAAAGTGATGCACTTGTACTAGTGCAACCAACCAACACAATTTTTAAAAGCAAAGCACTTGTACTAGTGCATTACATTTTAATTAAGAAATTCATGCACTTGTACTAGTGCAATAAAAATATGTTTATACCAAAGAATGCAGCACTTGTACTAGTGCTGCACTTGGTATGTTTTGGGGCAAAGAAAGGGGGAACTAGCACCTTGCTTTTATGAAGGTGATTACTTTTAATGAAGGCCAGGACCGGACTTTTGTTTTGGGGGACTTTTTTTTTGGGGGACTTTTTTTTTGGGGATTGTCAACGTTTTTTTTGCTCTTTTTTGGCTCTTTTCGGTCAACACAAGCTCTTTTTTTTTTGTCAACATAAGATGTGTACGTGGCCTGCCCTTTTGGGAGGATTTGGTGGCCCTTAAAAGGGCCAAGGTTTTTTGTTGTCTTTGCTGCATGTGGTCTTCTACTTTCGTGGAGAAAGGAGACCTGAAGTCCAACTGGGCGAAGGGGAAGGCTGGTGCTGGTGATGGGCGGCCGGTTGACCAAAGCTGGGTCCAGGGGGGTAGCCGTACTTCTCGGGGCTGTCCTGTGCATCCATCATCAGTGTCATGGTGGAGTGGCTGGGCTGCATCGGGCTGTAGCTGGGAGTCTGCCTGGAGGATCCTCCTTCCCTGGGCTGGTGCTGCTGGTAGTGATGGCTGCTGGAAGCCTGGGGATGGTGCTGGTGGTGTGATGGCACATACGTCGAAGAAGGAGGAGGATGAGGAGGAGGTGGCATCTGCAGGCGCTGAGGAGGATGAGGAGGCTGGAAGGTGTGCTCCTGATGCTGTCTTGACTGGCGGGTGACCTCATCATCCCAGTAGAGGGCGGCCTCTGCAATGGTCCTGACCATCTGCCTCCTGATTTCAGGGCTGGCGTGCACTCCCACGTGGTAGAGGTCCTGGCACTTCATCCTCCAGTACTCCTGGTCGGGTGTCAACTCCTGGTGGTCGGGGCACATCTTGCAGCCAGAGCCTTTCAGGATTTTCTTGGCGGAGGACATGGCTTGCATGCTGCCTGCGATGACGTGCATGGCGGAGTGCATGGCTTCATCTCCTGGGGCCTTCCTCTTGGTTCCCTTGGCAGCGGCTCCAGGCTTTGGTGCTCCAGGGAAGACTTGGGACTGCTGGCTGTCCTGTGCTGGCTGTTCAGGTGGCAGGTCCGGCATGTCATAGGAAGCTGGCAGGGAATCCTCAGGGTTGTAGCTTTCATCATCGGAGTCTGAGGCTGGCCGGTTGGCAGACAGTTGAGAGATGGCGGACAGCTCCTTCCCTGGCTTGTGGACGATGGAGTCCTTCAGGAACCGACAGTTGTTCAGGATGTACTGGTCCCTCTCTGTGAGCGTCTCCTTCCTGCCGGCTCCTGAAGCTTCAGGCCTGACGAGTCTGGAGAAGTGAGTGCGCACTGTCTTCCTCCAGTTGAAGATGTCCTGGGAGGTGTACTTGGGGCCCAGCTCCTTTGCTTTTTCTGAGTCCAGCAGCAGCTTCTCGTTCCCCTTGTAGCCTCTGGTCCCCTTCATGTACAGCACAGGATGCTCCTTGTACCAGTTGATGAGGTCATCTTCTTGTTCAGCTGTGATGCCCAGGTTGTTGCGGATGTTTGGCTTGGGGGCCTTCCCTTTGCCCTTCTTGCCCTTGGACTTGGCTTCAGCAGCTGCAGGGGTGTCATCAGCAGAGTCTTCTTCTTCCTCCTCGAAGGTGTCCTCATGGATGGCCACTCTGTCTAGAGCAAGAACAGGCTGGCTCTCTGCTGTTTTCTTGGGAGTCTGCTTCTTCGGAGTCTGCTTCTTTGGAGTCTGCTTCTTTGGAGTCTGCTTCTTTGGAGTCTGCTTCTTTGGAGTAGACCTGGCAGTAGGCTCTGGAAGACCCGTGGAAGACTTGGCAGCAGGCTTGTCAGCAGGCTTGGCAGCAGGCTTGGCAGCAGGCTTGGCAGCAGGCTTGGCAGCAGGCTTGGCAGCAGGCTTGGCAGCAGGCTTGGCAGCAGGCTTGGCAGGCTTGTCAGCAGGCTTGTCTCCTTCCTCTTCAAAGAGTTCAACTGAAGAATCTTCTTCTGTTGTGTTGTCTTCTGGCCGGCCCTCGAAGATGGTCTCGCTGACGACAGTGGCTTTGGTGGTTGAAGTGGTGGTCTTCGTCTGGCTGCCAGCTGTAGTGGAGGTGTAGAGCCCAGGTAGAGAGAGGTCTGCCATGGCTGTAGTAAAGAAGGCAGTCACTGCAGCATCTGAAGGTTCATGGAGAGGAGTTGCAGCTGGAGTTGTAGCTGGAGTTGTCACTGGAGTGCTCCCAGGAGTGTGGAGTGTTGACCTGGTGCTGAGCTTGGTTGGTGCCCTGGTGACGACGGTGCCCTTTCTCCTCTTTGGTCCCATGTTGTAGCAGCAATTTGAAGTACAATTGTAGCAACAAAAGTAGCAGCAAATGTAGCAGTTGATAATAGTGTCGTGGATTCTAGGTGTGTTCTGGTCGAAGGTCTGAGTGGGTATGGTGCTCTAAACTGGCCTCCTCTATATATATGCAGGGTGCGGACCGCCTCTTTCCCCCTCCTTCGCCCCCCCTGCTTCGCTGCTGCTGCCCCAGCCGCTGCGCAAAAAGAGGGTGACACGCAGACAAAGGGTTGATGCTAAAAATAGAACAACGCATGCACTCAGGCGCCACTCTGTCTGCTGCATTGGGGGTCCAAAAGACGCGGCGCGCACCCTCTCACGTGCGTCGAACATGTGTCTTTCTGCGACGCGTGTCTGAAACATGTGACATGAAGCAAGAGCTTTCTGCTACACTGCTGTTTCTGCGTCGAAGCTCTTCTTTGTGCGTCGCAACTTTAAAAATCTGCGGCGCGCACTGATTTCTTTTTACGCTTCTTCTTGCTTCACCACTTCTTTCCTCGCAAAGATTCAACCGGTTGAATCTTTTTTTCCTGCATCGTCAAATTTCTAGGAATTGCGTAGAAAGACCTCTTAAAGCGACGCATGCTGTTCCTGTTGCGCCGTAAAGCCTAAATTGACGGCGAACATGCTCAAATCTTTGCCCTTTCCTGGAAATATAAGAAACGCCGTCACTTAAACCCTCTGATACGTCTCCGTGAGAACTAGCCATAAGCAACACCTAGCAACCCACTAAAAGATGACTAAAACACCACAATTTGTTCAGAAGTGGGGATTTTAGGGTGAATTAGTAAGAGTGAATTAATAAAACTGACACTTTAAGTGGTTTTTCAGGATTTTCTGAGAGAACCTGTTGATAACTGAGATAGAGATGATTCAGACCCAGGTTTTTGCTACTTTGAGTGAATTCGTGATTTTGATAACAGTATTTCACCAAATTTTTCCTACCAAACCACTTAATCACACCCTAAGAATCTAGTTTTCCAAAGTGCTACTGACAAATCATAGAAAGTGACTTGCCATAATTCACATATGTAACTGTTCAAAGGATAGAGTGTTTGTCTGGCAAGCTTAAAGATAGAGAGATAGACAGATAGATAGATAGAAAGATAGATAGGTTTGTTGCTTAAGAACAATAGGCCTAAAAATACACCACAACTTCACAAATAATGCCCTGTCCTACATCCAAGTTATCCCAACATCTCAGAAATGCCACCCAAAAACAAATTACTTAAACATCTTGTCAATATGTGAAAAACAGCTTTTCAAAAGAGTGAACCTTTTATAAAAAGTGTCCACTTTTGTAAAAACATTTTAACAGACACTTTAACAACTTAAGGTCTTACTCAACTATTCAGAAAAAAAAAATCTTTTAAAAACTCTTAAGAACAGTTTTAACAATTCAACCTAGGGTATGAGCTACATGGACTGCTTGGGGTTGGCAACACAAATGGACAATGGAAATAAAAAAGTAAAAATACAAGTGAAGTGCATTAAAAATAGGGTTTCTAAAATTCAATACAGACATTAACTACAAATTCTTTACAGTTAACTCGAATTTATAGACATTGTCTGAATTTGCCTTTCAATTGTAGTAAATGGAAAGAAGACATTTACGTTAGCAACTCTTTCTTGTTTAGATCTCACCTATAGCCTGAAGCTACAGGTGATTTATTGGGCATTAACACATGTGCTGGGGAATTGTGTGTTATTCTACAAGTTGTGTGATAATTGAATTCTCCTCCAGCCACTTACAATTGTGAGTTACTATTGTACTTGTTGCACTTTATTCTGATGTCTGTATTATTGACTGTGTAATGTGTATTCTGTGATTTATGTGTATAGATCTGTGTAATTGATGTGATCTCATAACAACTATGTGATTTGTGTGTATTGAAAACTACAATACACCTAGGTCCTGGGGCTTGGATTTCGAAATGACATGAACGGATGGATGAACGAATGATTGTCCGTTTCGTCCTGTATTTGCACACCACAGTAGGTTAATAAGGACAGCCCCTATAGGTCAGTTAGTAGAGTGCTCGCCTAACAAGCGAGGGACCCACACACTCAGAAAAAAAGGTTACACAAACAACCATATGTGGTTTTTTGGCTTGTCACCAGTATAAAACCACTTTTGGTTTTTTAAACAACCCTTTTGATGTGGATGTTTAAAAAACCACCATCTAAAAATCCCCTTTGGATTAATATATAACCAATTTGGATTTTCATATACTTACAGTGTGAACCAATAGTGGTTTATTAACAAACCCATGAAGGATTGTTAAACAACTATCTGTGGTTGTTACAGATGATTTCATATTTGTAGACATAAATCAAATAACAAAAAATTTAGCAAAATTTTTGATCTGACATCAGAAAATCCTGCCCAGGTGATTGGTCAAGCTGCATATAGCGTGTCACTTTCTTTCAGTTTGCTTCAAACAAGTGATGTTGGCTGGAAAAATTATGTCATAATTTCAACCAATAAACTGCTGCTTAAGCCAACTTGGTATGTGGCAGTTGTTCACACAACCACAATCCACATGAACGCCTACATTTTCTCATGAACTGTTGTATTTCACACTCCTGTGTTGCAGTAGATGGCTGCAGTTGATATTAAATCAGTCTCAAGCATTCTGAATGGCTTGAAATCCTTGAGCGCTAAATTATCATGCCTTGACCAAAAGCATTTTCTGTGATAAAAGAAAGGGACTATTCAGAATTAAATTTTACGACTGAATCGAGGGGGGTGGTAGTTTCTATGGTTTTACTTGAGTGGGAACCACCTTTTTTCACATGCTTCTTATGCCAATGGGAAGTTTTCCTGACAGGGTACGAATTTTTCACGCATGTTTCTAAGGGGTACTTATTTTTCACAACATGCTCAATTGTCTAATGAAATTTTAATCAAGGTACTACAAATATTCGTGAAACCAAAGGGGGGTATCACTTTTCACAGAAAATTCCTTCAAAACTCCCAACCCCCCCCCCCCCCGAAGATAAAATTCTGAATCATCCCTTAGGATAGGAGGATGATCCAGTGATGTGGCCAACATTCATGAGAAAATCATAATGGAGATAAAACCAGGGTCCCAGCGATTGGTAGCCTGTTGTCATGTCGTCTGGGCTGAGTCCCCCTCTGAGAAAATGTCACATGCATGTGTTCGTTTGTTTTCTGTAAAAATAATCATTATGTGGATCATCTGATCCCAATCCTCTCAATGCATAGTATTACACTTTGAGAATGTGCGTACTAAAAATGTGTGAAACACTAACAGAAACTCTCTCTTGAAACAGCTGCGGTCAGTCCCATTGAGGAGATCAATGGATTAGAATGCCATGTTTACCCATGTAAAACGCTATGTCACTTTTCAGGAGAGAGTGGTGTCATACCTTCTTTCAACCAATGAAAATTCCAGGAAAAATGATGTATTTTCTACCACAAATGTCTACAAATATGAAATCATCTGTAACACTATCATTACTGGATTTGCATAAAACTTTATTGGATTTTTAACAAACTTTTTCTGGCGTTTTGATTAACCACTAGAGGTTTACTATTGAACCAGATATTTTATTAGTTGGTTTTGTACATATCCATCTTTGGTTTTTAAAGGAACCGTATGAAGTGGCTATTCACCCTTTTTGGGTTTAACAAATATCCATAACTGGATTTATAGTATTCCACCATGGAGTGTATGTTAAACCAAACCTGGTTTTTCAAGTAACCAATTTTTTTATCTTTCCCTTTGGGGGTACTGCTTTGCTGGACAACCGTGAAAAGATTTTCAAATTTCTGTGTAGGATATTTCACCTCACCATTGGTGTTACTTACAAAAAAATGAATTTCTGGTTAACTGACAAACTTTATCTTTCAGGTTTTTTTTGCGCATATAGAAAGAAAATAGAATTGCATTTGACATTTTTTTATTCATCAATATCTATTTATAAAATTTTGAAAATGCAAGGGCAAGATAAAAACTTACACATGTAAAAATATATATAAGAAATAATAAGTGAAATTGCATTTGGATATCAAAATATAAACACCATGACAGCACAAAAACACGAAATTAAAAAACAAATGAAACACATATTTTCATATCTAAATACAACTTTTGTAAAAACACAAAATATATAAATACAATCTTTGAATGAAATAATGCTGCTCGTATTTCAATATAACCATCCTGACATGTACATTTGTTGATGTAATAGTCCACGAAAGGTGCAGTGTAATAGTCCATAAACGTGGAGGTGTTCTTTGAAATGTAACGAGCATTAATGTGTGAGAGATCAAGACAAAGGCCCATGCTGTTATCCTCTGCCACAATGATGGCATTTCTCCAAATGGTAGATGATACTGTGTCCAATGGACTTCAGGATGAACCACAGTTCTTCAAAATTATATTTGCTGTTGAGCACTTGACTTCCTGAAAATACAAGCAATCACCATGTAAGTTTTCACAAGTACATAAGCATGATAGTATAGAGTTTTCATTGCATTGGTTTCCTGCACAGATTTAAACATTGATGTTTAACTTCTTGGCTGATACATATATATTCACTTAACAACAGTACAGAATTCTGCCAACATACAGTAGTGGATAGTTGCACTGCACTTTTAGTTTGTATTGAAATGGAAAACGATTTTATCAAAATCAAAGTCCATTATAGCTTTATGTTTGGTGTGTGTAAGTAAGTAATGAAGATGGTCATCATGGTCAAAAGTCCACTATTCCTTTTTCAATTTTGCAAATTATAAATTTGACATGATTTCACAAAATCATGTCTGGCTCTTTGAAACATGCATGAATCATCTTCAAACGGGCAAAATCTTGAGTTGAGTAGCTTATACGCAAATCTGGCAAGTTATATTAAGTTAAATTTAGTATTTCCAAAGATGTAAAGCTTCTAAAAAGTCTGATTATTTAATGTTGCTGAGTTTACAACTGCTTGCACTCAAATACACACAAACAAACTAATAGACCCACCTTTTCACTCTCCTGGCTCACGAGGATCACCAACATGGTTGGAGAAGAGTTTTTCGAGGGATGATTCCTGAGACCTTTCCTGAACCTCTTTAGAAGATGAGCTCATCCAGCTCCACTCGCTAGATGAGCACCCCTTCACTCAGAAGCTGAAACGGAAGTAATTTCATAATTAGGCACACTGTAGTAAAATAAAGGCTTCTGATTCATATCACGTGTCATAAGTGTGATAAGTAAACTTGGAAAACAACCTTTAATTATAATATCAACACTGCTGAAGTGTTAATGCCTTAAAAAATTTATATTCGGTTACTGATGGGTAAGAACCCTACATAAAAAAAGATGTTTTTATTCAAATATATCTTAGCAAAATTTAATATAGTAATGCAGATCATAAACTAAAGAAAATGAATCATAAAATTCTCACCTTGGAACAGTGGGTGGACCAGTATAAGTCATTAATTGTGCCTCTTCATTCACTGGTCAAACCAGTTCTATTTGGTGCTGTTCTGTCAAACTGACTTCACAAAGAGTGTGCATTTCTGACTGCCAAAAATACCTTGTGATTAGCCTTAATACAGCTGTAACAATGATAAACAACAAACTTGCCAGATTTAGTATTGTATTTCCCTAATGTGTAGCTGTGAATAATGTTTAAGATCAGTGAACTTGGACTTAAAACCTTGACTGGTTTTGTAAATATCCAAGCTATTTATTGTTAAACCCTAATAAACCAATATTAACCAGACTGGATTTTCAATGATTCATTTGATTTTTTAAACAACCATAATAAGCCCTTAAAATCTCCTTGGTTTACTATACATTCAATTGATTATGTAGAAAACCCCAATAAACCAAGTTTTTTTCTGTGTGCAGGTTCAATCCCCAGGCTGGCCATCATGTCATTCCATGATGTCTTCATTCGCATCATATGTAAATAGGAGGTGCCATGAGCCCACTGGAAACAAGTCACTGACTAAGCTTGGCTACCCACGTTAAATAAAAGTAGGCCTACTTTTACCTTTACCTTGAGGAGGTCATAGCAATAAGTCTAGGATGATCTTGGCCAGAGCCTGAATTGAACACGAGACCCAGTGATTGGAAGCTCAAAGCACAACTGCACATTGCACAACCAACTGTGCCACAAACTCCTCCCCACAAGAAAAGAAATAGGGAGGTCTGACTAATTCAAAGTAATTTCCCATTTCCAGTCACATTTTCCAACCTTAATAACCCTGAAAGGATTCTGGATATCCCACAACTGCCCACAAGTATTGAAAAAAAAACCAAGAAAAAAACAACTTCTCTTTGGACCCAAATAATCACTGAATCACTGAGTACTAGCACCGAGTTACCCCACATCTCCACAAAAGAAAATGGTAGGTTGAGAAAGAAAAAACCTTAACAGGTGGCCTCTATGCAATTGACATGTCCCGGGTTCTAACTGGTATTATGTGAACTCTTTTGCTTCTTATTTCCATTTCAAAAACTTTTTTCACTCCATTCTACTTGGGCTGGTCCCTAACTAAACTATTGGTCTGAGACTTATTATATATAGAGACTATCTATCTATCTATCTATCTATCTATCTATCTATCTATCTATCTATCTATCTATCTATCTATCTATCCATCTATCTACTTATCTACTTATCTACCTATCTATCTGTCTGTCTAGCTAGCTACCTACCTATCTACCAACCTAACTATCTAACTTATAACTTTCTAAGAACGAAGAGAGAAGAAGAGATAAGGAGAAAGATGAAGAGGAAAGAAGAAAGAAGAAAAAATAAGAAGATGAGGAGGGGAAGAGGAGGAGGATGACTGGAGGAGGACTGGAGGAGGAAGAAAAGGAAGAATGAGGAACAAGGAGGAGGAAGAGGAGGCAGAAAGATGAATAAGAGGCCTATCTTGTTGGTGTAATAATCTTCTTTGTCACTTTTTGGTCCATTTTCTAACCTGTGTCCCATAAATCCACAATAACTGGCACTGTTTACATCAACAACAATCTAACGAACAAAGACATATTCCTTTTGGTGACGTCATAAATAACAAAGATGACTGTTTCATTGTTCACCAAATCACATGGTGGCTACCCCAGTATAGGTGGAATGGCAGTTATAAGGGATTGTTATAGGAAGAGGAGAGGCAACTTTCCCCCCAAGTGCAATGGGAGTGCACTTATCAGAGTGCAGGGAAGCAACCACAATCAAGTTTCAGGTTAACAATTAGGCAGACAGGTGGTGTATTTGTCTGGGAAGCTTAGATAGATAGATAGATAGATAGATAGATAGATAGATAGATAGATAGAAAGACAGAAAGACAGAAAGACAGAAAGACAGAAAGACAGAAAGACAGAAAGACAGAAAGACTGATAGATAGATAGATAGATAGATAGATAGATAGATAGATAGATAGATAGATAGATAGATAGATAGATAGAAAGACAGAAAGACAGAAAGACAGATAGATAGATAGATAGATAGACAGACAGAAAGACTGGAAGATAGATAGATAGATAGATAGATAGATAGGTAGATAGATAGATAGGTAGATAGATAGATAGATAGATAGATAGATAGATAGATGGATAGATAGATAGATAGATAGACAGATAGATAGATAGATAGACAGATAGATAGATAAATAGATAAATAGATAGATAGATAGATAGATAGATTGATTGATAGATTGCCTGATTGATTGATGGATCAAATCATTAGTCAGACACCACAACCAGACACAGATATCCCACCACCAAAACTGCTGGTGGTCATATTAGGCCTGTTCAAGAAGTAACCTGAGCATTCATTATGGCTAAGCCATTGTCCACATCAAGTGGGACTTCAACTTTTTGAAAGGTCTTTGAATGTCCCTGAAACGATGTTAGGCTCATCTGAAAGTCTACCCCCATATAGAACCCATTTCTTATTGACTCCCAGCAAAAAGTCCCAACTTTAAATAGACGATTTTCTAAAGGGTAAGACTTTATAAGCCACCTTACAGAAGACCAATATCAGTTGAGGCAAATGGCTACCTGTTGACAAATACATGCTGGACACAAAAGAACCATCTCTGACCAAACAGCTCTTCATTTTGACTGAATAGAACTTTGTTAATATTGACAATTGAGAGTATTTTGACCTAATGGCCTATTGTGACACAATAGATGCAGGCCTAGTTCTGATGAAGATTTTGTTAGGTCCTATAACACAGTATGACAGCAAGGAGGGATTTTGAGCATCTTCGAACGATTTTAGAATCTCCTTACACATAGTGTCAAGTGGAGTAGAAATTACTTATTATAACTCACAAAGAAGCCATTACATCATTGTTGCCTAAAATGGGTTCTTCAGAAGTTTCTGTGAAGTTCTTAAAAGAGTCTGAAAAGTTATTTAGGTGGTAACTTGCTTCAGTTAGTACCATTTTAAAACATAATTGAAGGTAATGGTGTTGGTGCACTCATGCTCATGTGATATAGTGCTGTCAACGTTTTAACGAGATTTGATAAATTTTGAATAATTATTATCATAATATTTAGACGCGTCTATGGCTAGAGATTTTAAAAATTCTGAAATAAGGCAGTAGAAAAATATACTGTAAGAGGTTGTAGTTCATTCCATATTTGTTACTATGATGTAATTTTGATTAAAAAAAAATATAAGTATATAACAAATTTTGTCAACATAAAGAATCAAATTAACAGGTTCTGTTTTTTCTCCAAATCAACTGGTATGACAAATGGACATGAGAAATATGTATTTCAGTACCAGGAAAATGATGTGTGAACCGTTACATGCATCTCTCTACAAAAAGTCCCTTTATGTTATAATTGCTACACAAGTAATACATCACAGAGTTGACATTCTACTTCTTGTATACATATATGGATAATGAATGTATGACTTTTGAAGGAAGACATCTCCATATTTTCATATTCCATAATCCACTGTTCCTTTATAACTGACAGGTTTCAATTACGAAATGATGTATGGTTTCCATATTTAATCAAGAAATCTAACAAAAAATCAAATAAAAAATCAAATAAAAAGTCAGATAATATCAAAAGCAGCCTTGAACTGCATGTTTTACAAGTTAGCTTTGTAACAAACTCTTCAACCTTTTTTGCAGATTTGGCACGGGTCAAAACATGAAAAGCTGAAACATGGAAACTGTTGGGGGCACTTTTTGGCAAATCATCAAAAGTCAATGTCAAAATGCAAACACGAGGAAAAACACAAAAGAAAGGTAAAAAGATGTTGGCTTCTGATTGAATATAAATAGACAGGAGTTGCTATCTGTCAGCTAAGAAAGTGATTAGCAGAACAGGAGTGCATAGGCAATTAAAGTAATAGTCGTGCACTAGATACATGCAACACCATGTATTAATATTATGTATGGACATTATGTATTAACATCATGACATTGTACATAGCATCTATAGTCCCTGTGATGGTCAATACCAATTATATTTAAGCATAGGAGGTCAAAACATTTTGGGGGGCTGCCCAAAAATAAAGCTCAAATTGCCCCTAAAATCTAAATTTACTGAAACTCCCTGAAAAAATGCTTCTCCAACATATGGCAGCCCAAAGTGCAACAAACTTAGCTAACATCGGCAGTAATCCTTTCATTGCTTTCGCAAAGCAGACAGGCAATGACAGTTGCCAGTGTCATCAAAGAGCATTCTCATTGGCTGCTTTCCTGCATTGACAGACCTCTGAGAAACCGCTGAGATATTACATTGCTATCCTGTTTTAAGCGCTTCAAATCAAGTCAATAACCATCGGATAATCAAGCGCATATGAGACAATACATGTCATATGGAAATATTCAAGATACTGAACTCAACCTACCTATAGACTTGCAATTCCAAAGTTACATTCAATTTTATCCCAGAGGCAAAAGCTACATGGCAGGTCCACTGCGAAGAGGTAACTAAATCAAAGAACAGTCATCATAAGCAACAACCAACACCTCTTAATATCGGACCTTGTCTAACACCTCACCACTGTTGAATATAGACCAACATCATCAGAATGCTAGCCCGAGTGATGGCTGTTTTGACTTGGGGTGGTACTTTTTTCTCAAGTGCGAGTCATAACAGCCAGAACCTCGTTGGTACTTTGTTGGTACAAGTTCAGATCTGTTAGGTGTGGTTCAGCAAGTTGTGGTGGCAGGTACTGAGATATGCAATGGTCCCTGTTAAGTGTAAAGTGTACATACAGTTCCCTTTTGCAAAACCAACCTAAGAATCGACAAATCGAGAAATGCAACCACTTCTTATAATTAGCGGCTGTGTTCATAAAGAGCTTTGGGTCTCCTATGGCTATGGTCCGGACATATTGTCGCTCAATGTACTTCTTGCTTCTTTTGCTGATTGTCCAGAAGTTGCATATCAACGACATATATCGAATATCGAAACTCTTTTCTATGGTATCATATAGATTCAGACCAATGGTACACATTGAACTATTATACCTTCTCCAAAAAGGCACCCCGAGGAGAGACTGACCACCAGGGCACCCGCAGAGGGGTAGAACCACTGGGGCATCAGAATCTTTGTGGTGGAAGCCGACTCAGAAATCAACATCCGGTAGAAAATCTCTCCGTTGCTGGCTGTGATCAGACTTAGCACCAATTTCGAAAAGCCATATTCACGGAGTCTGAGGTTCTGTTTTTTGGGGCAGTCAAATTGAAGTAATTGTTTCGCTTCCTTGCTGATGAATCTCGCAGGCATAGCGTAACCAGTCTTTGAAATCAGCTCAAGTGGAGTATTGCTTTCCCATGATCCAATCCAGGTCCAGGGAATCAATCCAATCTTTGGACTTGCATGGAACTTTGATACACATAATTATTTCGTATCGTATATTACAGCGAAATGGCGGAAACATGGAAAATATAGCCAACCCAATGATAACGATATGCCTCTGAAAGAACACAACCCTTTTGGACCGGATTCGATTCTTAGTCTTGGCAGCCTGAGTTAGACAATGTTTCATCCTTATGCTAAGAGCACATCTTGCACCATCACTGTAGTCACTATGTCTGTTTAGGCTCACCAGTGCACAAATACAGGAGTACAGCCCCATCACCAACCTACACCCTCTCAAGGAAGCTGAAGGAACACCCAACTGGTTGATCTACCCCACTACTAGCATTACATGGCTTGGCAAGACCAGTCAAAGTCCAGTCCATCCAACCACAGTCCAGCAGCCAACCAGCCAAGCAGTCAGCCAGCCAAGCAGCCAGCCAGCCCTGAACATTGCTTTGGCTGCAGGTCTGAGATTGCAATAAGCTGGCTGTCTTACGAGAAAGGGGCAGGTACAGACTTGCACCTTGGCTAATCCCTTTCTACCCTGCTTTACCTTGGGTTTCCCCTGTACCCCTTTGAACTGGCACCCCATCATCACAACCTCCATAACCCTGATAACCTCCTGCGAAAAGGGGTAAGATCTGCCTAACCCCTTAAAATGCCACCCTACAATATGCCACATTCAATTAAGGATGATATTAAAATATACTGCAGCCAATAAAATAGTCTACACAATTCAGACTGTTCTCTTTGCACAGTGAGAGGAGGGAGATGGGCCTGAAGAACTTTCAGAGAAGGTGGATGTAGGTGACTACCAGTTGTTGTGTGAAAAGGAGAAGTTGGGAATCTTGTAGAGTGTGAAAGGTGCAACTTGAACATTCACATCCAACAGTTGGATTCAATCAGAAGAAAATTCTGAATTCCCAGCAGTATTGGTGTACGCTGCGAAAGGCACCAAAACAGCGAAATGCCAGCCGGAGAGGTGAATATGCGGCACCAACACACACGAGAAGTTAAATATCACTTTGTCTTTCAAATTCAGCTAAATGTTATAGTTAAGCATCGTATAACACTGATTGACACCAATTGACACTGATTGCAATTGGTATGCATGGTAAGAAACTGCAATTTGAACTCTGGAATATAATACAATTAATAGGCCAGTGGTAAGTGATTGGTTAATTGCCCCAGATGTGACATCAGTTGAAGAGCATGACATCACACTTGCCCAATGCAAAAGATGTGACATCAAACTGAAACATCCCTGTGGGCATCCGACGTCAACTTATGCTTATCTGAGGTCAGGATGATGTCTAGGATGCCAGCTAACTTCTCCTTCAATGACGTCAAATTGAGTAAAAATGCCCGCGGGGATATCAATTGCAAGGAATATAAATGCATCCAAATTAAAAGGTATCTTCAAATTCATGAAGAACCCTAACTGCGACCTTCGCGAAGCAACATGACAACCTTCACCTGTGGCCTAATGGTAAAGACTGCTTGTCCACTGGCTTTGAGGGCGTGGGTTCAAATCTCACCCCGGGAACTCACTTTAGTCCGAGCCCATGGGACATTAAATGGAGGCGGGTTGTATCCAGTATTCTATGCTGGGGCAACTGAAAGACCCTGAGCATCCCTGAACTAATAGGGTATGTTCCAGACTCCCAGTCTTCTCATCTCATCATCATACGGCAGTCACCAAAAAGTAAAAGTGCAGCTCCCTCCACAAAGATGGTGGTTGAGCTGCCCCGGCTGATCCCGGGTACACCAGCACAACACAAGTCAAGTCAACCCTCAAGAATCAATATTTGATGAGAGTATTCAGAATTTCTGATCCAAGTCAATCGCTCAAAACATCACTTTTCTTTTCGATACCACTACAGTTTAGACATATATCCAGAGCAAGAAGATTTCGCAAGTTACGTTCAGGAGGACAACATCCCATTATGTCAGTGTCTGTTGCGAAAAGAGATGCTGATGTCAGAAAAAGTCCCAATGGGGTAAATGAATAACACATTGGACTCTGCTTCAACCTGTTCAACTAACCTGCTAAACTTCCTGTGTAAAGGCTTATACACATTCTAAAAAATGTCGGGAAAAAATTGGTTTTTTAGATTCAAAATGGTTTTTTGAAAAATCAGATTTCAATGCAAAACCAACATATGGATTTTTTTAAAAAATCCATGTTGGTTTTTTGCATTGAAATTTGGTTTTTCAAAAAAACATTTTGAATCTAAAAAACCTATTTTGTCTGAAATTGTTTTAGAGTGCATTGTATACCCTAAGATAATCCTTGATATTCTTAGGTATACCAAACACTATTCCATCCTTTGAGAGGCAATTACTTATCTTAGAGGTCTGCATGTGTTCTTTCCTTTAAAGGCTCAATTTATACATCCTACCTCTGACACCATTAGTGAAAATTACTGCAGAAAGAACCCAGAAAGAATTCACAATCAATTGGACAAATAACAAAAATCAATCAAATTCTTAGGTTTCTATTGAAAAACTACCGGGTTTCGGGTCTTTAGAAATGACTAATTGGATTCCAACAATGCCTGTCATATTCCAACCATTTTCTGACAGGCACAGTAGTAATATTTGTTTACCAGTTTTTCATGCTGATGACTCTGTATTTCAATTTCATGTACTAAAATAAATACTGGTCTATATTTCAATTGCATATATATAATGAACATGCAGTTTTCAAATATGGCCGGAAAATGCAATGATATTTTCATGAGTATTGTATCCTGAAACAGAATTCTAAATTCAACATATATTCCACTTCCACATCTGTTATTACCAACACACTTTCAAGCAAATTTCCAAGGAAATAAGTACAACTCACCTTCTACATGGAATACCAAGTAATAAATTGAAAAGTTACTAAAAAGAAAGAGGAGCAGTGGATATGTGCACAAGTGTGGGTTGATGGATTGGGGCACAAATCCAGGGATTGACCTTTTGAAGTGGAGTGCTAGCCACTGCTTGGGAGTCCATTTCAACTATCTTTCAACATTTAGAGTTTCTTTGGGTTCTAAAAGAGGTTCACAAACCTTTGAACATACCTTAGAATGAAATCACATAAAACATCTTCCTCTTAATAAAATTCTCCAAAAAAAAAGGCCAACAGTGTATGGTTTGTCACAAATAAATGTCAGGAGAAATGAGACTCCAAGGAAATTATAAAGTATTAGGGAGGCATAATAGAAAAGATAATTATAAAATAAGTTATTAACTCAATTCAAGATATATACTTTATATATGGTCCCAATAACTTACAATTATGCATGCCATTATGCATATACATTTTTCATAAAAACATTGGCAGATATTTTTTCCTTTGTAAATTAAAATTGATATTGGAAATTGGGAAATATCGCACAGAAAGAGAACCTCAAAACACAGCATATGTACAAGTGTACATTTACACATGAAATGGCTAACCCTTGTTTTGCTTTTTACAAGTTGCTGTGCTTTTTGCAATCATTTTCTTTTTTCTCGTCTTCTCATGGATCTAAACTCTGGTTTACCCCTTTGTACTTCAAAGCTCTGACATCATAGCCGTACAATTGGAGATGAAAAAGTGCCATTTTGCAATTGTGAGAAAGTGGTACTAAATACATTGTCACCATGTAGTTTTTGTATATTTATGCAGTGACTAAAATGCACACCCTCAGCAGCCCTACTCCATCTGTCAGCTGGCCAATGCTGAGGTTCTTTAGCCATGCCTAATTTCAAAAGGAAAACTAACAAAAAGTATACAAAAGTACAAAAAGTAAACGAAAAGTACACAAAAAGTCCAGGATAAGTAACAAACTATCTTTGATGTTGGTTTAGCCTATCTTTCACAGGCTAATGTGTCAATTAACTGGTAACCATGGTAAGCACAAATGTTGGTGAAAAATAACTTTAACTTTTTTAACCTAATCTTTATAGAAAGAAAAATAGATTAGGAGCTAAAGATATTCCTAATTTGAGCTACCTGGTACAAAGTTTCACTAATTTCCATTCTGGCCTTCCCATTCCCAAAGCACTGGGAAAGAGACTGTGCCCTTTTTATGCAGATGGGGTTTATTTACCAAGCTCAACAAGCTTAGAAGAGCCCAATCAACCCCACCAACAAAAACATGGGATATTGTGCTGAGAGAAACTAAAAATCTTTTCAAAGCAACAGAAAACTTTGCAGACTTTGAAAGCATCATAATATATAATGTGTATACAGGTAGTTTGGCACAGTACTGAGTTGAGATACAGACAGACAGATGTATAGATCTACAGATATATAGATCTATGGATAGATAAATGGATGGATTATTTAGGGTTCTACCTCCAGTACTTATTTACTTGTCAGGTTAATCGGGACAGGAGGACGAAATAGCAATCGTGAGAAATTAGGTGAAGGTTGATCGAAACTGCAGTCCAACATAAGTCCAGGTGACATAGGCAAGAGCTGGAATCAAACCTGGGAACCAGCGATTGCTAGCCGATAGCAATATAGAGTTACGGTATATAATATACAAATACGGCATGATATGAGTTCAATATGAAAATTTATTTGCACGAGGAAATTCATATTGAACGAGGGCGCAGCCCGAGTTCAATATGAATTTACCAGTGCAAATAAATTTTCATATTGCACGATAATAAGTGCCGTATTTGTTTTATTACATGACCACTATGCTTCCAATATAATTTTCCATTCTGAAAAAAAAAAATATTTTTTTTTGAGTCCAAAAAATTTGGAAAAAAAAAAAAATTGGAATTTTTTTTTATTTATAAAAACTCATATTGCACTCTAACCATGCAACATGAAAAAAATCTGAAAAAAAAAAAGTTGTAAAAAAATTATTTTTGGATAAAATCTCATATTGCACTCGAACCATGCAATATGAGTTTTTATGATGTTGTCATGTGACTGTTTTTGGCCAATCAGCATCGCTCTAGCATAGTGGTCATGTAATAATAATTATTATGAATCTTTGATGCAGCACCTTTAGCTGCTTGTATAAAATGTGAAACAATTAAATTCAATCTTGATGTCAAAATCAATGTGTACAGTGTACATGACTATGCATATACTAATACAGAGACAGACATGTTCTCCGTCACATGAAATTAATAAAAAATATTAAAAGAAAAATAAAATAAAAAATACACGTAAACACATGTGATGCTAATATACCATCAATATACTATCCCACTCACATGTACTTCGAGTGTACTTGACTACTGGCCACTGTGGCCAGTCCAACATGATTTTTGCAAGTCTTAAATAGTGGTTTTCATACACATTTCTATGAACAGATTCAGTTTTGATAGTGAAACTTTCAATCGATATAAGAGTCCTCAAAACTGAGATTGAAAAAATAACTTATTTTTTTCAAAAAGCAGTTAGAAAATACATACATATTGTGTATTGAAAAGGTCTAGATATTTCATCCTTTGAAAGTTTGACAACTCACTGCACATGTTTACAGTTGTATTTGCTTAAACCAAATAGCTTCATCTCCTTACAGGCCAATTGGCTTGCTTGTTTTATAGGATCATTAAACACAAAGAAAAAGTTATAGACATTAGTATATGAACTATTATATGTATAGTATAATATAGACACTTTCTCCAAATCAAAAAATCAAACTGCAATTGCAAATCTAGATTTAAGCATGATAGAGAGACCTGGCTGATAAATTTGGAAAGGACACCCAGTCACCAAAGCAGAATGACAGTCAGTCAGACTTCAGTGTTGTAGACTAATTTGCAAAGTAATCGTACTCGTATATAATTCAATACTGTCCCAAATTGCTGTATTCGTATTCGAATACTTGTGTGCTGTATTTGCCCCAGGTCTGGTTGTAGTCGAGGCCTTGACATCCGGAGCCGAGACTGAGACCGAGGCATGAGCCTTCAAGACTGAGGCTGAGGCCATCAAAACGTGGATTAGGATGAGGCCGGTCTCGTGGCCTCCATCATTTGCCAAAGGCACCGGAGACCGAGTCCAAGGCCGAGGATCGGGCATTCGAAATCGAGATTCAGACTAAGGTTATTTATCAAAATATTTCCTCGAGACCTCCAACACTGCAGTCAGTCAGTCATTTTAAAAGTCAGTGAATCAGTTAGTCAGAAAGTCAGCCAGAAAATCTCATAAGGTCAGTCAGTCAGTCAGTTCAAAAGTACCTTGTATTTCATACTTGCAAATTTCACATAGAATTAATATACATAGGATGTTCTTTAGTGACTTCCAAGAAGACATAAATGATCTACAGGAATACATAATGATAATGAAACTATTCTTGTTTGTAAGCAGAGGCAAGTTAATTTAGAGAAAAATGCCAAAGCATATGGCTGCTCCTGCTGCAAAAAGAGTTGCCCCATACCCTATCTACAATGTATTGTGAATGATGGCATACATAGACATACTACTGTCATGTTGCATTAAAAAAAGTAACAAAAACTGGCAAAAAGTAATAGAGGAAAAAGGTTGCCCATACTATTTGATAGGGCTCATTTCCCATGCACCTCAAGCAGAGGATGGGGGCTTCTGTGAGAACCAGTCTGGGCTACAGATGCATGCATGCATCCCACCAACCCACTGCAACTGCAAGCCAAGGGTGATTCCTAATGCTTGTTGCTTCACATTGCTTTTTCAACTAAACTTTTTAATATTTTTCATGTACACTTCTTGATGATCTTCCAAGACTTCACGATTCTGCATGGGGAACTGAGCAGATCCTCCGTGAATATTTGCTCCACTCCATCCAGGTAAAAATGGCTACTGGACTATATGCCGTGATATGGCAGCATGGCGTGTATACTTCCCGGGGAGTTGAGAAAGGCTCATGCTCGAACAAGGTCTGCCGAGGATGTATAATATTGCATTGTTAAGTCTGCCAAGCTTATCTGTGTACATAGTGGAATAAAATAATTAACATTTGCATCTTTAGTAAGCAATGCAATAATTACTACAGAGGGTATATTCGCTTAATTTCATCAACAAAATATACCCCGTATCAGGACCTCGTATTGCGGGTCAGTAAGCCGCAAAACTTTACTTCCTCTCCCTGTCTTTCCACCAAACACATTCGGCAGAGCAGTTTGTTCCCACCCTGCCAGTTGAGGGTAATGGGGGGCCACACCCTCAAAAGCATCTCATGTGTGGGGTTTTTTGTCTAATGGGAAAAGCAGAAAAACTTTCCAAGCTAGTCACAGGTGAACTAGAGCATCCCTGTTTAATTCCTGGCATACTCAACAACCTTCTTTAGCGGTGTTTTCAGTTGCTCAGATATGTTAGGTTTTTTTTCCTCTGCCTTCCTGTAAGTTCCTGTAAGTTCCTGCATGGCAGTGATTAGGCTAATGTGTGCCCCACCAACAACAGGCAACTGCAGCTAACAGCTAAAATTCAGAAATCGTGCTCTATGGCAGATTGGCACTTGTCAGTGGGCAATGCATGTTCTGTAAATGTTCTGTGATGGCAGGAAGGCGGCCACTTGGTGCCCATGTGTAATTCTGTGTTGACATGGGTGGATATGGCACTGGCATGCATGTCTACTGCTGGCCATGACATGCAATTGCACATTGTTGTGGGGCTGAATGGGAGGGGGGGGGGTTACAAGGGTACATTTTGTTGCATTCTTGCAATCAGTACCATTGCTGGCCACAAAGCAATCTTAGGAACAAAGCAACAAAGCAGTCAGTCAATCAGTCAGTCAGTCATCATCTTTTCTCTTTCCTGTACAATGGTCATGCAGATGGATGGATGCATCGATGATTGGGGCTTTACGTCCTGTAAAAGAACATATCAATGAGGTGAAGGATGATCGAAACTACTGTCTAAAATAAGTCCAGGTGACCGAGCCAGAGCGCTATGATTATACAGATCCAATAAAATGTATTTCGGACCAAAAAGTACATACAATGTATATGTTTGTCACACAGTATATATTTACATATTTGTGAGAAATAATCCAAAATGTCCTGAATTGAAACCTCAGCAGTTAAAGCCCGAACTTGCAGCATTTAGCCTAATAGATCATGTAAAATGTAGAGCAGCCAGAGAGCCTTGCATCATGTATGAATTGTATACACACTGAATACACGTTGCACACATATTGATGGGAGGGGGGGGGTCAAGGTGTCAGTAGGAAGTGCAGGCAGGAAGTCCTCAAATGGAAATGACAGAGCACTCTCAGCAGCTCAGAGATGCAACAGAATGGCTGAGTGGGGGAGGGTGGGGATTGAGGGGACACAAGCCTTCAAGGGATGGTTCAACATGGCTGTCACACATCAAATATGTGGATCTCAAACTTAGGGGACACTCTGTGATGACATAAATTCGACTACATTTTTCGGCTTAAGCAAATTAATGTGATTTTTTAACGCATGTCCTTCTAATCTGAATTCTGGCAATGCGCTAAACAGTTTGCACCATAAAAAGGCGGTATCCCCAAAAAATAGAAGAAACACGAAAATTATGTTTTTTTAGCTTCAGTGCTAGAAAGACTGATTGTGACTAACTAAAGACTCACACAAGTGACAATTACAATTCAACAATGTAATTCATTCAATTTACTGAAAATTTTACTTTCGTCTTGCATAAGGGCCGCTACTTTTGCAACCCAATTGCAATGCGCAAGAATGCTAAATTCCGAATTGTGCCAACTTACCCCATACTCCCCCACATCATTGAGTACAATGGAGTACATGCACTGTGAAGGAGTACAATGGCTGAGGAGTGAGGACATGCACCCTGACATGTTTTAGATGATTAGTAGTGTATCTCTGCAGGGCAGTCACAGGCTAGGCTGACAGGAAAGAGAGGGGGGGGGCTAAGGTTAGGGGTTATAATGATGATGAGGCTCCAGGATAAGGAGAAGATTAAATGTTCAATTATTCTCTGTGATGTTTGCACCCATTAAATATTAAAACTACCAAATCAGAGATTATTCATGAGTCATCTTGGACTGATTTGACTTTTGCCTGTCTTCATCTGTATAGGCAGTCAGTGCACGACCCTTATATTGCCATAGTCAGTCAATGCATTGAGAATCAAGCATTGAGAATTTGAGAGAATTTCAAAATTAAAAATTAGAAGTATTGTCTATGATGTCATGATTCATCGAAAAACTCATAAGCGAATGCTTGATAAGTAAGAATATGCATCTCGGTTAGGCATTGTAAATTTCAGATGCAAAAAAACCAATAATTATTAATAATAACTGGCAATTAACAGCTTTAGGCTTTTGATAACCGAATATCTAAAGTAATAGGCCCAATTCTATCAAATCAAAAAATCAAATCGCTTCAGAGAACTACTCATAATCATATGCACACAGCCAGTTTCATTATATATATTAAATTCACTTTCATAATTTAATTCCACGATTTAATAGAAGGATAATAGAAACATTAGCTTTACTGTCAGGATTGGACCGATTGGTCTATTGGAAAAGATCACTTCTTTCCCATAGAACAGCAAACGGTTCGAACAGTACTGCCTGGTACTGAGAGCTATGAAAAATGTCACAGGGGAAATTTTGCCCCCTGTCTAACACCAATACAGTCATGATGGCATCCATGCTAAATGTAGTGGTGCTATATATAAGGCATATTTGCATATGCACTATAATCGTATACATAAAATACAGGAATATAGTACACCACAGCAAGTGACCACAGTGTAAAGCTGCCATGCTATACAACTGCACAAAAAATTGACTTGACTATCACAAGATTGATATTTAATATAATTATATATAAAATTGATCGTAAGGATCCTAAATCAAATCATATAAATTAATAAAACATCGAATTATTATATCAATAATATGTCAAGGAAGAAAATAAAGACAGTTAATCAATTTCATTTTAATTTATTGAAAAATGTGAAATTCATGAAGAAATTATCTGGATACACTTCATTTTCATTTCCTTTTTAAAAAATTCAGCAAAATGATGGTGGCATGGTCAGTCGAACTGAGAGATAATTTCTCCAAACCCCATTGAAAACCCCGAAGTATATTAAGGATCAAATTGAAGCCATTCTGGATTCTCTAGGGAAAAATAGACAGAAAATAAACATAGTCACAAAAAGTATCCCACGAGTTTAGAGAGGATAGATTTAAAAGGACTGACACTCGATTTCACCATCATGTGAAAGTCATAGTCACAAAATGTATTTCAATTTTCTCACATCATTCATATACACTAGACCACAGACATTTTTCTATTATACTTCTTTTTCCTATTTTTTGCTTCTGACTCCCAAAAAACTTCCAAAAATGTAATTTTAATCCATTGTACACCGAAATTTGGACCTATGGACCATGGGAGGCAGGCAAATAACCCCACCCTAATGGTTAAAGGCATATATATGTAATAATGTATTATATATGTATTTTGTGACCTTTAATATGCTGAGGTACATTGTTTCACATGGATTGATGTATTATTAATTACATAATGTGATCCATCATATTAATTAAGCTAATTAGGCTAAATTATGATGTAATAACTTTCGACATAATGTCATTAATCTGCCTCAGAGGATGGCAGTGACTAGCATCAGTCAGTGTCTGTGCTGAACGAGTAAAATATCCCACACAAGTGATAAAGTCAGACATGAATTATGTTTTAGGAAGTAAGGAAGGAAGGAAAGAAGGAAGGAAGGAAGGGACGGAGGGAGAGGGAGGGAGGGAGGAGGGAAGGAAGGAAGGAAGGAAGGAAGGAAGGAAGGAAGGAAGGAAGGAAGGAAGGAAGGAAGGGAGACAGAGAGGGGGGGAGGAAGGAAGGAAGGAAGGAAGGAAGAAAGAAAGAAAGGAAGGAAGGAAGAAAGAAAGAAAGGGAGAAAGCAAGGAAGCAAGGAAGGAAGGAAAGGAGGAAAGAAAGAAAGAAGGATGGATAGATGGAAGAAAAGGAGGATGGAAGGAAAGAAGGATAGGAGGGAAAGGAAAGAAGGAAGGATCCTTTCCTTTGGCATTGAGAAAGCCAATGCAGAGACCCAACCACTCACTATATATATATATATATATATACAAAGTATATAAAAACACTCATCATACTCTTATAATAGTTCTTTGACTCTGAAAACTTAAAAAAAAAATCTCAAAAAGTTAAAAAACTTAAAATCACCCAGCTATGACTAAGTTAGTGTGTACAACTTTGCACAGACAATATTTGAAGTCTGCATGAAGTTGATATCTATCTATATGTCATGCAACTACATGTAGACATCTATATTCAATATCATGATAATGTGTTCATTGTATGAACATGATAAAACCTCACACAGCCTAACAGGTATATTATGAGCTTTTGATAAAAATTTAGCCCCCCCCCCTTCATTGTGGGAGGGGGTCGAAGTTGAAAATTGCATGATAGGCAAACAGGACACACAAACGATTATAAAGCATCCTTTTCGTGATAGACTCTCATTTTAAAATGAATTTTGACCATTTTTTAAAGATTACTTTTTTCCACTACTGCTACTTGTACAATATTACATATAAATTGCCTCGCACAAAAGATACAAAAAACAAGAACAAAAAACACATAAAAATCACGTCCAGAATCAGAGATCACATGCTCCATGATTTCAGTCTGAAGATGTTACTTAGAAGAGAGACTTGGAAGTAAAATTCTACATGTAGGTACAGGAAAACTTGGAGGTATACTTTGTTGATCCATCCCAAGCTGGGCATCTGAGATTGCCTATGCAACTTAAGGAAAACAGCCAAAAAGGGAAAACAAACATATTCGAAATAAGCGCCATTGAAACGTCCATGATATTCTCAAGCTATAATAACAAGTTCGAAAAGGAAGTCCGAACCATCTGAAGAAAATGGTACAATTTTTCCAATATGTCATAGACTAAGTTCACAAAACAAGAATATCGTAAGAATGCAAAAATTTGGTTTTGGTTATAATAATGCCGTGTATATATAATTTCAAACAATGCGAAGACACCGTTCCACATATATTGACCTAATTATCAGCAAATGAAACTCATTTTAAAGAAACTTCAACTTACTTATTTGATCGTTGCCATAGAAACAGTGCAACCGTGGAAACGTACTCCTTTTCCTTCCTCGCGTTCTGTTGAGCCTCAATTTTGGCGCTAGCGTCCCTTTTGGCGCCATTTTCAAACGTTCTATTTTTAGGGCGTCAGTGTTTGTACTGTTGCCACAGCGTTTACATTGTTTGCAATCCGTTTGAGGCTCAGATTCACAAAAACTGTTCCGTGTTGTTTCTGTAACTCTTTCCATGGTGAAAGGTAGGTTGTGTTTCTTGATACAAGAATTATTCAAGTAACACAATAACTGTATCTTGGAGATTTGGTAAAATTACTGCTTATCTAATGACTCAGTAATGAGACGAAATCTTGTGAATGATTTTATTCCTTCGTGTTATCCGTATATAAAGGAATTTCTATCTTGTACTGGATATTTTCATTCTTTCCACTAATTTCCAAGTAACTATACTGATGTATATATCCTTTTTCGGTGTAATGCAGTAGATATTCTGCCCTTTTTGTCTCTGATTCAAAAATGGTGATACGTTGAGAGAGTCACACAGACTTTTCCTTTGTAACAAAAAGTGAAGTCTTCATTTAGTGTAATACATATTTATACATATGACAGTGTAACACAATATTTAAATTGGTAGATTTTCTGATTTTTGCTAATGTTGAGATAAACAAAAATCAGTTTATGAGTTTGTCACACCCAAATGATAACAGTTTTCACTTTGAATTTTCTCCAATGCAATATGGAGTTTTTGTAACAAGGAGTTTTTCACATTCCTTAAGTAACTCAAACTTGCATTACAGGAGTACTAAGGGGATTTTTCTCTTTTGTCCAAATTCCTGGTGTAATCCAGACATGCAGAAATGACAAATTCCGAAGGTTTCTTTCGCGAAATGAATATGGAATAGTGTTACTGTAAATTTGCAAGTTTTGCCTTTTTCACTTCTCTCTTCCCAGCAATTTTTTCACAGTTTTGTCAATCACTGGGGGGTATCAAATGCACAAAATGTCACCGCAAAATAATCTGTAAAAAAGATTAACAAAAATGTAAAAAACACGGCTGACCGAGGATGTGTAGGAGGGTATCACTTGACTCAAAGACTGAAACATGTGAAATGCACTGGTTAATATCCAATTATGTCATGAAGATAATTCTCAGGCTTCCTGAGGTTACAATCAAGTTGTGATTATTGATTCATTATTTTAGCGAATTAATGATATATTTGCACTGACTCTTTAAGTTATGAAAAGTTATTTTCTCTTCTGTTTAGCATTTGTTATAGAGACAAATTTCATCTTTTCATCATTTGGACCCGAGCACATGAAAAATGTAATTAAGTTCATCAATCAGCAATATTAATTGTTTTATAAGTCGTCACTTGAAAGAGTTTGATAATGTTTTGTGTTAGCAGGTTAGTAATTCATATAGTTTTAAAATGTATTTAAAAGATTCCAAAATGTGTAAGCATATCAGAAGTAGACAAGTTGATATAAAAACATCAGGGAAGAAGACATATAAACGTATTGCATAAATGTGAGGCATCGATATAAACTGTCCTACTTTCTTGTGCCCAAAACCTCATAACTCTCACAGAGGATGTCTACTTCCGCACTGAATGTAATAGAACCACGTGGGAAAAATAGTCCCTAAAAAGAGAACTTCAAAAAACGAAGAAGTGCACGTCTGTGAGCCATGTGTTGGGGTGGCTTCTTGGCAAAAAGTATGCCTCCAAAATATTGCTCTCTCTCTCGTGATCAGAATATATAAATTATAGTTAACAAAGTACATGAATATGCCTGGGGTTTCAAATGTATCAACAAAGTATGAACTTCCACAACTATTGCCTGTTTTGTATATTTTTACTTTCCCCATCATCTCATCATTAAGTCTGCCTCTGGTTTGTTCTATTTTGAAATGTTAGTTGACTTTTGCTCAGAGCAATAATATGAAACTGTGCTGTACAATAGTCTTAGATTTGATATTGCAAATTGAATGATTGCTTCTGGGGAATAAACTTTAATTAAATAGATAAATGTAGTGACCTGGTGTTTCTTTGAATTGGGAGGAACCATATTTTATTATGAAGTTTCTTCAATATTCAGTGTGGTAATATTGACATTTTCAGCAGAATAACAAACAAATTAACATAACCTTGAAAAAATCTAGCTGTCAGGTACTAACTTGCTACCTTAACCATTTCTAGCTATTGCTGACAGGCCATTTTTTCCTATTTTCCCCTATTTTTTTTTTCTAACCTTTTTTTCTGTTCCTGAAAACCAACATGTGTTTTCTAGATACAAGAGGGCATGATTTCTGCACAACTATTTTCTCTATGTTTTCATAGCTGTTCACTTTCCACACCGAAATGCAGAAATGTTGTTGTCTATATTATGTCACTAATAATCTGTTCCTGTATCTGTCAACCCCAGTATTTTCTCTAACTGGGGATGCATCATGCATGTACAGAGCTCAGAAGTAGGCAATATGAACTTTTAAACAAGATAAAAACTTCAGAAAGTTCTATCTTCCAAAATTAAACCGTGTGAACTAGAAAGCTTTTATTACATATTATCTAGTTCAAGTATATTTCAAATTTCAAAACTTCCCTTCTCTTAAAATCTGATTCGATATATCATATTTTACAAACTTAAAAAAATAGTGCACAATGTTGTAAAATCAAATGCACTACAGAAAGGGAGCCCTTGCAGTTTATCTTTAAATAGTCGTACCAATATTTCACCAATTTTCTAATTCCACAGCTTTGAAAAACAGGCTAAATTTGTCAATCACATTCAAAGTAGGCCTCCCAATCAAATGCCTGATTACTCTCAGCCTGCCCAATAAAACACAGTTTTCCAAGATGTTCTTGGAATATGGGTAACATCATGTCAACCACAGCAAGAGTGAGATATGAGCAACTCATATATACCACATGACAGGGGTCTTTAAAATTCCTCAGCACTGACATTCAGTGCTAGGTACCAAGGCATCTGTATGTCTGTCTCAAAATTGTCTGTCTGGTCTGTCTGGCTAATTAATGAACTGTCTGGGGTTCTGTGACTCCTATCCAGACGTTTTAAAACGTAAAACTGTCCGATTTGATTAATTTAGTGTCATAAAAAATATATACAAAGTAGTTTTTAGTATGACTAATGATCTTAATTCAAACAGATCAATTAATGATCCTGATTAATGTGTTTACCATAGAGAGGTAATTAATATTTAACAAAGTTCATCTAAAAGAACTAACGAATAGAGGAGATTAACCAATTTAAACTCGTGTTATCTACACCATATGCTTTGGGATCAAATAAACAGATTGAGGGGAAATAGATAGATAGATAGATAGATAGATAGATAGATAGATAGATAGATAGATAGATAGATAGATAGATAGATAGATAGACAGATAGATAGACAGATAGCCGCTGAGATAGGTAAGTTCCACATAGCTTAGTTTCTGGCTATAGACATAAAATGGACCCATTGAACATTGTTGAAGTCTCCTGTTTGCAGCATGCTATTTATTTCTCGGATGTAATCAATCAAAACCTTATAGGCCTACTCAACTTCTGTCCAATGGAATTTTCGGAGAAATCTTTACATATATTCAAAATATATGTCCAGACACACACACTTAAAGCCTTATTTATTTAACTGTATTCAACATAGTTGGGCAAACTTTATGAATTATTATGGAAAATGTTTGACCAATTGCAAATGTCAGCTGATCACACCATTTTTGCATGTGATTTGAATGCTAAGCATTTCTAACTATTTGGCTTTTGAAATATCGAATTTCAACAAAAAATTCAGCATGTTTGCTTAAACTAAATAGGGGGGGGGGCATTTTTGCATATATTTTTGCTCAGTGGTCAAACAATTATTGACCTGTATTTGGAAAATCTTTAGTCAGATTTATGGAGTCCTTGACCAATATTTTAAATCTTTCCTTTTGTATGTTGTCTCATTTTTAGTTTTGGATTTCAAGCACCTGTATGGCCTTGAAGGTTTTTGATTCAAACAAAACCAATTATCAGGATATAAAAATCAAGAAAAGTGTATCTGCAGTATTCTGCACAGGCAGAGAGTACTCCTTAATATTTTGTTCACTTCTAAACTCTTGATAATAAATTTGGAATAAACATTTCCTTTGAAATCGACAACTTCTGTCTTGGCAAATAATTATCTGACCTAATTGTAGCTACCATTTGGAGGAGCATATCAATGAATTATAACAACTTTAAACTTACAGCATTAATTAAAAATTATTTGGTGTTTGAAAAACCAATTTTGTCCAGTTTTTTTAATTGTACAACAACAGCATGGATATAGGCCTATGGAAATAGCTGGTATTCAAAAATGGGGATGCCAAACAGACCTAACTCATTTCCAAATGCATTGAGGAGAAGAGACATTTTATCTTCAAAATGTTCACTTCATGACAATAAATGACAAAACATGATAACACAAAGAGTTATCAAGGCTTCCTATTCTTATCTTTATAGATCTCCACAAAAGCACTTCTGCCTGTAAGTCATTCATGAAATCAGCCACTTGATTTCAAGTATTTGTTGAGTTTTTGGAGGACAATTCCAATGGCTCAGAGGACGATTCTCTATCTGACCCAGTGAAGGGATAGCCACTTGATGTTGTCAGATGAGCTAATGTCAAATATACCACAAGTGGTGTGACTCTACACTGTAATGTCTGAAACAAAAGGGTTTAAAAAAGTCTGAAATTATTGGGACTTTGGATTCTCATATGATGAGACGGAACATGTTACACCATATTGTCACCTTTCCTCGAATAACTATATTCCATCATGATGTGACGGGTGCTGTAGAAACCACGGAGAGTTTCTGTTTTTCGGAGACTAAATAAGGTATATCGCTGTCGTTATGAGTTTTCATCTCATCGGATGAGAATCCATGCTTCAACAATTAGTTTTGTGGAGGATGTTTAACATTGATCCAATGCTAAATATTAACATTAATATCCTTGGCTTACATTTTAGGGTAACTGTAAATGTGATTTGTCTAAGCTTACTTCCAGTTCCTACAATGGAAGTGTGGGGACTTTGAATCAAAAGAAACTGCCAATTCCTAATGGCAAAATTTAGAATACAGATCACTGAACTACACTATCACAGACATGAGGTCATGGCGTCGAACGACGTTTTCTGGAGAGGACATATGAAAAGAAAGCTTTTTATCAAGATAATACAGGCAGACAATTGAATGGAATATAAGAATTTAAATAAGATCAAAAATATAAACTTTAAAAAAGTACTCTTATAAGGCATGAAACTAGTTCAAGACTGTTTACTGATATCATATAACCAGCTGAAGTGTACTAACTGTATATCTAATACTTTTTTTAATAGAATAAAAAATAGGAAAAAGTCTCAAAAAACTGTTTAGCTATGCTTGGTGGACTTTTCTATGGGGACTGTCACCCGAAGAATAAAAATGTTGAGAGTTCACATCAACAATTTTATATTAGAATATCTCAGATCTTAAGCCCATAGAATACTGACAGGTAATTCATAAAAACACCTTTTAAAGGTGCACCTAACTGTAGAATATTGTAAAGACATTTTATAATTTTTTCCTTCAATAACTTGACAAAAACTCCCAATGTGACCCAGTTAAAATAACATGTAAGTGCAATGTGCCAGGTTGGCTGATTTAGAATGTAATGTTATTGAAAATGTGCTTCATGAAATGTAATGTCTCAGTTACCAAGCCAATATCAGAAGGGAAGGAATGAAAGAAGGGTGGCAGAAGAAAAGAGGAAGGCGAGAGGAAAGAAAGGAGGAAGAATGGAATGAAAAAGGAAGAAGGAAGGAAAGGTCAACTGGTCAAGAAGCGAAGAAGGAATGAAGGAGAGAAACTTGAGAGAAGAAGGAAGCAATGAACAAAAGAATAGATGAAGGCACAAAATAAGAAGGGACAAAGGAATAAATGAAGGAATGGAGAAAAGTAGGAAGAGGAGAAGGGGAAAGCATGACAGGACGACAAGAAGAAAGAAATGTGTACTCAACTGTCGATCAATTTGTCTTAGACCATGTTTATATGAACACCAAATAAGTCATATATTACATAAGTATACAGATTCATACATCAATCCTGAATGTACCCCACAGTTACTGTCAATGTCAGTATCTATGACACCATTACATGAGAAGTTAATCATGGCATCTGTCATCAAACAGCTTATTAAGATCACCTGGCATCAATAGAGGCTATACCTGGTTCACACTGCATTATGTCAAAAGACACAATACAATCTCAAGAAAATGTACATGAATGCCACTTTTGACAATTTCTTTTTGCATTAATTTTAACACTGGCACTCAATTTTGGTCAAGCATGGCAAACTCCTGCGGTATATGCATAAATCACAATGTTGTGACATATGTAATCCTGTCACTCGAGGTTGCATTTTGGTGAAGAAAACTAAATTACAATTCAATTTTCAACATTGACTTATGATTCTCTATCCTCATAAATACATGTTTTTTTCACCATATAACATTATGGTGTGGATATCACTCAAATTCTATCCCTCAACCTCTCTTTACATATATATCTGTTTTTCTGTCTTTCTATCTTTCTCCCTTCGTTTCAGACTGATACTGGTCCAATTGTGCATGCCAGAAGTTATTGTTGAAGTTACATAACAATACAGTTACTAATATCTAATTCAGTTCTCATACAGTTACTGATTAAAATCACATCATTGAATACATTTCCCCACTTAATATTCATGGGGTGAGTTCCAATTTGAATAGAATGGATAGTCCCTTTGATGGGGTTACAAAGGTGATGTGACGTCACTTTCATCTTTATGGGTTCACCCTTTCATTCCTTATATGGAAAGAAAACTAGGTCACCTCAGTGCAATAAGGTCAACAAAGACTAAAATCTTATACAGGATTCAGCTGTTCTGTGTAATTTTCTCAGCAATTAATTTATGACTACCGCTAAGCAGTCAGGTGGCTGTTCATATTTGAGTCACTTTCAGGATTGCCGGAACAGGGGGGGCAGGGGGGGCAATTGCCCCTCCTGCCCTTGCCCAAGGGGGCAGGGGGGCAAGGGTGCCCTTTTGATCTTGAAGAAAAATATATTATTAGGCCTTGTTTTATCAATTTTAGGCACAAATTTAGTAAGTATATATTTAAATTATTATAAACTCTCTATCAAACTTTATCACATGAAATTGGCGCGAATATGATTTGCCCTTTTTCTTCAGACCGCCCCTGCCGCTCGCGATTCATTCCGGCACCCCTGGTCACTTTCACGCTGACTCTCGATATAGATATTTCAAAAAGAAGAAGAAGAAGAAGAAAAAAGAATCTGACGATGAACCTAAAGTAAAACAGGGACAGGGTGACTCAGGCTGCACTTCCTGTATTGTTCTACCAGTGCACCAATGAAGAGCAGAAATAGAATATGGGACAACAGAAGAGATTAAGGATGTTGTAAGCAAAGATTTCATAATTTCCACAAGACTTGTGATTCCATATACACTTCCTTGGAAGATAGTGGGGAAAGACAAAAGTGGAAAACAATTATTTCAGAAAAGAAAGGTCCACTAAATTTACTCATTCTCAGTGCAAATAAACTATATACTACTAATACTAGCTATATCTGATAGTACGATTACTCAAATACTATATTTAGTGATATGCTATCTAGAGTGGTAAAAGTCACCAGACGGATTACTGACTTAATACGGGATTAACCTTTGCCAACAAAAGAAGAAATCTGCTTTTGATACAGTTTATAACTTAATCTGGATCACTTGTTTGTACTATTGAAATGTATCTGTGATAATTGATTTTAGATGTGCCCGACATCGGCACGCCTACAGAGGGGGGAAAAGAGTGGAAGGATAGAAAGGAAGGGAAAAAGAAAGAAGAAAAAGGACAAGACTGTTGTCAAGACAACAACTGACGGAAGACAGAAAGGAACAGGGCTAGTGGAAATACAGAAAGAAATAGGGAAGATAGAGAAGAGATTTGGTAAAGAAGGAAGAGGGGGGGATAAACAGGGAAGGTAAAGAGGGAAGCGGGAGGGTACAGAGAGAAGAGGGAGGGTAAATGGGGGAAGAAGGAGGGTAAAGAGGGAAGTTAAAGAGGGAAGAGGCAGGGTAAAGGGGAAGAAGGAGGGTAAAGAAAGAGGGAAGAGGCAGGGTAATGGGGGACGAGGCACGGTAATGGGGGAAGTAGGAGGGTAAAGAGGAAGAGGCAAGGCAACGGGGCAAGAAGGAGGGTAAAGAGGGAAGAGGGAGGGTTGGAAGAGGGAGGGTAGAGAGGGAAGAGGGAGGGTGGGAAGAGGGAGGGTAGAGAGAGAAGAGGGAGGGTAAAGGGGGAAGTTAAAGAGGGAAGAGCCAGGGTAAAGGGGGAAGAAGGAGAGTAAAGAGGGAATGAAATGAGGAAGGAAACGGGAAGAAAGGGGAAAGAGTAGGAAGAGAAGAAAGGAAGCAAGAGAAGAGGCCAAGAGTTTTAGTGGTCTGAGCAATAAAAACCTAGAAACCTTTGAAGAGAGGAAAGAAGGGATGGATGGATGAATCAGGATGATTGGGGCTTTATGTCCTGTATTTATGCATTTGGTAGGCTAATTAGGACAGGAGGACAGGGAAGAGAGGAACAAGAAAGGAAGAAGAGAGGGAAAAGAGGGGGGGGGGAAAGGAAATGAAGGAAAGGAAGGAAGGAAAGGAAAACAGAAGGAAAGAAAGTATAAGAAAGAAACAAGGGGGAAGACAGCCGGACAGACCATTAGATTGACCTGCAGACCAGGCTATGGCCAAGCAGACAGACATATTGACCCAAAGATAGAATTGGCAAATTTGGAGAATAGTAATTCATCTTGCTTTGAACATAGGTCCACATATCTACAAAATCTCCAATAAGTGATTTTGAGTCGACGTGAAACATGTTTCAACTTTTTTGTGTAAGCACAGCCCAGCTGGCAATATTAAACTGTCAATTAGAGTCACATTATTGAAAAACATTTTCAAAGCACGAATGTTAAAATCTGATTTCAAAATCTGGAGATATACTGTTTAAATGTTCATATCACACATGAGTAAACCTTACAACACTGAGCACAAATTACTCTAAGAGCCTTACAACAAAAAGTAGTGAAATTTAAATCCCAAAATATCTCAACATTTCTAGCAGTTCAGCCACTATGCTATCATATAACGTGTCATTATAAGTGCAAGAATACTAAAGAAATGTCTGAAATGCATTAAAATTCTCACATGGGGCAGGATGTGCAGACAAAAAGTTTCAAAAATGACTGAGAAGGTACAATATGAGTTCCATAGTTACATCCATTCTTGCCATAGTTCTGAAGTTAAATGGAGCAATATTATGATATATCAAGATAACAGTATCTGTCACATCTTGTCTCTTGTATGTTCCTCATCTGAAGCATAGCTAGCTAGATATGACCTGCTGGCAGGGGCAGACATAAAGATGAGATGGCAAAGCTTTGAATCCAGCACATGTCCCACAGGATCAAATATTTTAATAGGTCATTCCAATTTTTACGTTCTCATTATTGAAAATTGCACAGAATTAAGAAAGGCCATCGTATTTGTATTTTGGAGCAAATTGTCAAGGGTTTAATTACAACATGCGCAAGCCAGGTGCTAATTACAAAATTTGAAATAATCATCGAAATTGAATGATTTTATCAAAACTGTTGTTTTTATATTTTCCTTGGAATTTTGCTAAATCAATGTTTTTAATACGATTTTTCTCCAATGTGATAACATTCAACAACCCTTGAATTGTTTTATCAGATTTATCTTTACTACATCTGCTCGTAAACTTTTTATCAATATTGTTGACCTAAACTGAAATAACAGCACTTTTACTATAAATGTACTGTTAGTAGATTCTAAGAGTGTAAACTTTTTAAAATGAATAACATATATATATATATAATATACTTATGTATAATTACAACATTTTAGCATCAATTATTTATGTTAAACCTATATTGATCATTACTTAAAAAGTTAAGGTTTAGTTAATCAATATGTCAAAACATTATTACGACTATCACAACTTCAAATGTATTTAAAATGTTTTTAAATGTTTATTTTAAATAGATACTTTTATCAGGACAACAAAACCTATAAATGCTGACCATTGGCAATTAAAAATCAGCGATATAACCAGACATTGTGCAGTGCATTTCACATTTTCAAAAGTGATATCAACCAAAAAATCAATTTAATAGCACCTTTATGAATTTACAGTTATAATTGTGTTAAATTGATTATGGAAATGTGATTGAAATTCAACATACAAAAAGCAGTGATTGAAATTGATTGTAATACCTTGACTGGGCATGAAATCTTGGTCCAAGTTTGAAGCCATCGGTTGGTAAATATCCTTTTTGATTATGACTGAAATATCTCAGTAAATATCTCAGTAATTAGGGATGATATCTCATAATTCAGTAATATCTGAGAAACATGTAAGCATGGAGTCAGACAGTTCACATGTTAAAACCTCGTGGTCTGGTGTGTTTGTTGTAATGTGTTGCTGTGATGTCAATATGCCAAGATGTCATGATCATGTAATGTGTTAAATATCTTCATAAACCTGACATAAAAGTAATATTGGGTCTGATATTGAAGTTAGTAGTCCAAATGTTGCTTCAGAGGTGATTTAAAGTCCACTGGTGTATCCCAAAATGACTTAAAATGAAAGTTTCACTCACACACTGACATGTGTATAGTAGGGAGTCCAGTCCCGAACTGAACACATGCTCAATAGCTCGCAGCTTCACCATACTGTGCATGGCGCGCATCAGACTGCCCCCCCCCCACTTCACCAAAATATCAGTAACCCAACAGTAACCCAAATGCAAATTCCCATATTGACATGGGCTATCACATAGCAGCTAATTCCAGCATTTATTCAAATTAAGCTAAATTAGAAATAGTAAATTGTACTGTAGCCTTTGTATACGGCTGTATTTCCATTATTTGGAATAGTCAATATGTTTAACACTATTTCATGGTGATTTGGACTGATTTCAATAGATTACAGTGTCGTATAGTGCCGTATATGTGACTTCCTATAGAAGGAATATGGGGTGGGGGTGCCCGAAAAGAATGATCATAACAGACAATCACCTCCGGCTCCCCTAAAATCTATTAATTATCCAATTTTCACCCCCCCCCCCTTCGGCCCTTCCCCATCAATTTTACACCCCATTACTACAATAGCTCTCCCACTAGTCTCCTAGTATTCCTTAATGCAAGTAATTCGACTTTTATTTCCCATTCGAACCACCAAACTTGATTTACTTAGAACCTTTCAATGGCAAGGAATAAATTGGGCCACAAATTTACCTTTGGAAAAGGTGCTAACCCGAATTAATGCTTTCATCGAGGTTAACTAATGCTGCCCTCACAATTGATGCTGTGCAATGTGCACTAAATTCAACATTGGACAGACAGAACGACTGCCATACAGACAGATGCAGGAGTTTTGCAGATAGACAGAATTTCCCGAAGATACTTCAATTATTCTGATAATCCGATAATCCCAAACCATGATAATGCAAATGAAGATCTTGATATCATTGCAGTAAATATGACGAATAATATCACAATGAATCTATTCAAATAAATGCAATACAGGGCCTAGCCACTCAAAAGGTTTGTCATTATCATCCAGGGATGTACCAATCCGATACTCTGAAGCGGTATCGGTGCTGATCCAGCACTAAAATGCAGTATCGGATCGGATTGGTAGCACCACTCTCCATTTAACCAATGCTATATCGGTATAGAAATGGTATTTGAAATTGGTTGTACACTACCCTCCAAAAGTTTGAATACACTTGAAAAGGTTACATTTCTTCAAAAAATACCTAATCTTCAACACAATTTTTGTTCTATACTTACATCAAACAATATAGAAATTCACATTCAGGCCATAATGTATACCTATTTCATGGTTTTAGATCATTTTTGTATAAATTTATGTAATTTTCTCGATATCCCATTTTATCATTTTCTCTGAAAAGCTATAAAAGCACAGTTACCTTACATTTTTATGAAATTTTATTATTTTTCACACATTTCCACTGGTTTGTGATGATTTTACCAGTGGTTTTAGACCAGAAAATGGCCATTGAAAATCGGACAAAAATACTGATTTTGGCTAATTTTTGGTCAAAACAATGCCGAAACGGCTCAAATAAAATAATTTTCACTTGAGAAGATACATTCTATTATACTTCATGGTGACCCGAAATTATCTAAATTTTGTAATTTTGAGTGGTCGATGTCCAATTTTTAAACTGTCTTTTTGGGGTCTAAACTACTGTTTAGATCATGTTAAAACTCTAAAACACTTAAATATAATCAAATTTCATAAACCTAGAAGAAAACTGCACTGTGATAATTTTTTATAAGATACCAAAATTTGGGATATCGAGAAACGCCATAAATTTCAACCAAAATGACTTATAATCACAAAATAAAGACAACTTATGACTTCAATGTGACTTCTGATATTGTTTGATGTAAATATAAAACAAAAATTCCATTCAAAATGAAGTATTTTTGAAAGAAACCTCACCTTTCCAGGTGTATTCAAACTTTTGGAGGGTAGTGTATTGGCAACAAAATACCAGGATCGGTATCGGATGGGAAGTGGAAAAGTGGTATCGGTGCATCCCTATTATCATCACATAACAAGAATTACAAGATAATATATTTTGAGTAATTTTAGGCCACCTCAAACTGAGCTCATAATCAAACTTGTAAAAACTAAAAAGGGAAACATTTTAGGGTTTAAACGTAAATACTGAGATCTGCATAAATTAAAAAAATATCATAGTATACATCATAAAAGTTTACCATGTACAAATTGAATATAAATACGACTAATGGTAAACCTGTTATAGGTCAGTATGAACACATTTATTTTTGTCAGTATGAAAAGTACAACACTTCTTAGCAACACTTCTGCCTGACTCACTGAGGTAGAAATAATTCGGAAAAACAAGTTCAAAACAGCAAATAACACATAACAAAAGACATTTGTAGAATGAAGAAACACAAAAATTAAATAAATTCAGTAGTGTTCAGAAAACATTCCAGCTAAATAGTTTATTTCAGTCTTATATAAAGCAATTTTTACACTTTTATAAATTGGAATATAACTATTTTTAACCTGATAGTTCCATTGTTCCTGCTGTTCCAGTTTTTGTTTCAATTTTTGTCTGAATTCACATGGCAATTAATTTAGCATATACATGACTTTTTACCTGAAACCAGGAGTAAAATATGAGAAATTAATTGCTCACAATTCTCAAAAGTGAGATTGCATTACACATAATGAAATTTGATCTCATTCATATGATAATAACTGCTTCACATAAAGATAGAAACCTCACAAAAAAGAAACTTTCATACAAGGCAATTCATTTGTCAAGACGAAAGACAAAAAACCAGTATTCATGAGTGCTGGGGAAACCAGCTGACAATTCTAAGAATATCGAGTAAATTCTTAGAATGAAGCTTCAGCCATCAGACCATCATCCCAAGTCATACCATGACAAAATGGCCCATAACCTTTGCTGATTCATGAATACTTAATTAACTGACCCAGTTTTGGCTCAGCCAATCAGGGACTGCTACATCACAGTTTGAAATTGTTGCTTCTGTTTCACACAGTTACAAATGGAGAAATTGTGCATTGTTGAAAGGTGCTATCACAGTTCCGAAAATTCCATTGAATTATGAGTTTTCACAGTTCTGAAATGAAACTGTTTGAAAGTTTGCTTGTTTTACACAGTTTTTCTTAGTTGCCAGTAATCCTCTAAGTGTCCATAATCGGACTAAATCTGCCTGCAAAATGCTTATGACCTAAATAAGCAGCCAATCGCAGAAGAGGTTGGAAATAGCAGAAAGCCCTGTCCATTTTAGCAGGGCTTGCGTGGGGAGGATGCCATCAGACCTGTATTGTATGAGAATGAAAATTATTGGACCGCAACAATCCAATTCAATTATCTGCTCAAAAACAATTTACAGTCAAAGAATTAAGAATACCTGTTAGTGGGCATCAATGACATCCCAAAAAGCCCTATCCATCAAATTGGAATGAACTGTCAATTTGTCATTATAACCTCAGTGATTAGTGGTATGACTCATTCAAAATGTTCAGTACCTTGTCCTGCTGGCATTGCAAGTATATGATATGACCTCACCAACTACTTATGATTCATACAGAATAAAATAGTTATATGACCTCACAAGGAACATTGCAGAGCATTTCCATAAGCACTTGTAGTTCTTCAGATGTAACATCGTTAAATATGTCTTCTTTCACTCAAAAAAATGAAACCACCCTACAGTAGTCTACATTATCAGTTCTAACAACACTATCACTTCTCCAGAAAAGACAACCTAATTAATTTGTCGTAAAATGTGCTTTTATTGTGAGACCGAATGTCCCAAGCATGTTGTATTTGTGTTAGATGTCAAACATACAAAAAACATTCACTCAGTGTCACCATTTTGGCCTCAAGCTACATCACAAGACGAGAGAAGGCAACTTAATTATGTTGAAATTTCAGCCCTTGGGCCAAATTGGTAAATAAGAGCATTGTGGTAGACTGACTGCTGTTCACGAGTGCCCTTTTTTTCTTTCTTTCTTTTTCTTCTTCTTCAAAACCGCCTTTTTCTTAAAAATTACATTACTAACATTTGGGAAATCAATTTATATTATAGATTAGATAGATAGATAGATAGATAGATAGATAGATAGATAGATAGATAAATAGATCGATAGATAGATAGATAGATAGATAGATAGATAGATAGATAGATAGATAGATAGATAGATAGAGATAGATAGATAGATAGATAGATAGATAGATAGATAGATAGATAGATAGATAAGATAGATAAGATAGATAAGATAGATAGATAGATATATAGATATATAGGTTCCATTCATCCATCCTTTCTTTTATCTTTCTTCAGTCAAGTTGTCTGTCTGTCTAGCTACCTGAGACACCAATAGCCTCCAGTCTGTCTGTCCCATGTTTAGTCTGTCTTTATAATGCTTGGTAGAGTGCTGATAAAACTCCTTAAAATCACTTGAGATTTATTTGCTGAGCTGATAACACGGGGATTCTAATTATTCAGAAACTGATTAATGACGAAGAAAGATTAGAAAATGATTAGTGGAACATCTGCCTCCTGTTTTAAACACAAGTTGATAATTGTAGCCAATCTTTTCCTTGGGCAGGTTGCTTTTGGGATAAATTAAACTTTTTTAGGATGAACAACAAGTAAAAAAGTTTGTTTTCACACTATACTATACATGTCAGATGATACTTTGGCCTCAAGTTGTAACAGATTTGACATAATTATTGGTTTGGAAGGTTTAAAAAATTGGTCTTCAGATTGCATTCCAAATTTCACAAAACATGGTTTCATGCATAATTATGTTTTTATGTATAAAGTTATGTGTCCAATAGGTACCAAAAAAGACAACTTGGATTCATAAGGAACAAATAACCAAGCAGGCAATCGGTCAGTCAAAGCATGGACGTACTATCTTGAGAAAATAGTAGGTCCATGGTCAAAGTAACGAACTGACCATCAAAATATAGCTTATGAAAAATGCAAAAACTGCCTTTTTAAAACCATGCAAACGCTCTAAAAACACCAATATACATTCACTACAGCCCTGCATATCAGGTGAAATACACTTCATAGGTTGAACAGATTCTCAACAGAACAAGTCTGTACAAAATTCCAGGTTTTCAGCAGTAGTCATAATCTTATGAGATAACAACAGAAAGGTTATCAAAATATGGGTAGCCCAAGCCAAGTAGTATTTGTATAAGGTGCCTTATCTATAACATAAAGGGGAGATCTCTACTGGTAAGAAAATGCATTAATGGCATAACTGCATTTGTATGTATTCAGGGGTCTAAATATATTTACATGCGAGTGATGTGACATGTGTTATCTTAGGTACTAGAGGATCCAAGCATGTACAATTGTACACTCTAAAAAATTCCAGACAAAATTGGTTTTTTAGATTCAAAATGGTTTTTTGAAAAACCAAATTTCAATGCAAAAAACCAAAATGGATTTTTTTAAAAATCCATTTTGGTTTTGCATTGAAATTTGGTTTTTCAAAAAACCATTTTGAATCTAAAAAACCAATTTTGTCCCGACATTTTTTAGAGTGTACATGTTGTATCCAAGAAGTGTGCCTGCCAATCTCTTAATACTAAGATGCTCAAAACAAAATTAAAAATTTAGATCAGAGCATTACCAAGTTGTAACATAATGAACCTTCTTAATATTCAATAAAGTTGCATATACTATACGTTTACGTTTATTCTATAGGCCTAATTAAATTTTCCAAAATTTCATTTATGGCCAGAAAATTGAATCATTGTGACACAAATGTTGGCACCGCTATTACACCTTCCAAATAAAAAGTCAATGGTTCTGACAACAAACAAAGTGATTTATAATTTCCAATAATTTTCCAAAAGGCAAATTCTTAAGAACAACATCATGCATATGATAATTAGCACATGTCCCTTAAGATAATAACTTCTCTTTCTTCAAGCTATAATATTCTCAATTATCGTATCGTATCGTATCGTAATTGTCAATACAAACTATACGTACTGCAACTTTAGAAGGTCACTACAGTTGGCAAAATGCTAAGAAAAATAACAACAGTAGAAGCCAGAGCATCTTGCCTAGTAGGTGTAAAGGACAGGTGAATAAATAATGAACAACTGCCAAGTGTATGAGGAGTAAAATCAGTACATATATATTGTACACAATGTGAATAAACAAGCCTATTAAAGTTATTACAATGTTGAATTGTAAGGTAGAAATGACATTGTCACAGCATTGTAAAACAATGTCAAAATATTACATTAGCATGCGACGTTATGGCAACATTGTTAGAATGTTGTGAAAGTTATTACAATGTTGAACTGTAAGGTAGAAATGACATTGTCACAGCATTGTAAAACAATGTCAAAATATGACATTAGCATGCGACGTTATGGCAACATTGTTAGAATGTTGTGAAAGAGTCTCAACATTGCATTCACATTGTGACAACATAATTTCTACCACACATTTCTATGTAATGTTGTGTTTACGCTGTGTGCCCCTTGGGGATGATGTCCAAGGCAGAATAAGGTGACTTCCCTATAAACTTTTCTGTTTTTGTATGTTAATTTGATGTTGATGCATACTTCGAAATGATATTCATACAAAAACTCTCCATTTCTCAAATATCTAAACAGAATGTATGTGGATTTCTACCATGATATGTATAATAATGTATTATAATATTCGCTACCTTTGACCATTTGCTAACATGATGTCAGACCAAGGAAAAAGCATTATATTAAAATTTAAAGCCATATATCGATGAAGTCATGTAATACATTCCAAAATTTTCAAATTGTGACAAACTTACCTGAGGTGTGTGATATACTTGTCGCAATTTTCAGAACATTCTTTCTTGAGGCCTTCCTATCCATTTCAACGAATTCAAGTGCATTCCTCGTAAGGTACTCTTTTAAACACTTCTTTAAACACAACACTCTTCTGGACTTCTTTTTACACTTGTCCCACTTTTCAGACACTAGTAAAACACTCTTGCTGACCACAGGCACTCAGCAAAACTGAGGAGTTCTTTCAAGTTTGGAGTAAGTATGTTTTAACTTTGAGTACTTGTGACACTTATAGTTTGTAACATTCTTTGGTGGTTTGCATGGTTATTTTGAGATGTCAGCCTAAAAAGGGGTGAAATCAACCTTACCCGGAAGTGGATTTTCTCACCCTCATTAAGTACATATACCCTTTGGGTGGGGTCTTTAGAGGGGGGGGGGGTAAAAAGATGAAAGACAGAGGGTGCAATCATCAGCAGAACATCCAGTAGTTCCAGTACACCCCAAACCAGGCAGACAAGTCCATGCATGTCCATCATAGGCAGTGATGAAATGTGGGACCCCTATTGGCTGATGGGGGTGGCACTAGGGAAGTATGAGAAGCCAGGTTGAGCATATATTCAGGATGGACGGATAGAAGGGAGAAAGGAAAAAGGAAATGATGAAATAAAGAAAAAGAGGAATAAAAGAGGAATAAAAGAGAAAAAGAATGAAACAAAACAACAAAAACAACAAGAAAATGAAGGAGAAAATTAAGGAGAAAATGCAATGATAAAATGAAGGATAGAATGAAGGATACAGTGTTATAGGAAGTGAGAAAAGGAACGGAGAAAAGGGAAGAAAAGGAAGGTATGAAGCAGGTATTCAAAGAAGAAAAGGAGCAAGGTAGGGAAAGGAGGTAATGTAGAACATGTATCATCAATATCAAATTTTATCCATTGCAATTATATCAAGTTTTGGAATCATGTAGTACTAGCCATTTCTGCCATTTCAATGTGTCAAGATTGTTGGCACCACCATAACAAAGTTCACAAAAGTTATTCAATGTCAGTCACGACAGAACTGCGAAATGAGTTCATTTAGGTCTTTCTGTGTGTGTGCACTCTTAGTTGTCAGGCAAAGCTAACCTAGACAAGCAAGAACTCAGTCCAATCCATCTATGTATTTCTTGATGGTACCCCCCCCCCCCCCCCGCTGCCTCCACCATCACTTGTCCTGCTGTCCTGCACTCAGCAGCAGCAGCAGCAAATATTGCACAAGAGCTGTCACACATCATATCCAAGAATAGACGAAATTTCAACAAGCTTGACTATAAACAAGTCCTGACATGAGAGGTATGTCAACCTCTATATGTCGAATGACTCAAATTGTTAAATTATTGTCAATTTCAAAATCTCCAAAATACAAGTGGTCTTGATTAGTTGAATTTTCGAATTTTGCATCATATTACATGTCAGGCATGGCTGATAATTAAATATTGTATTTTACTTCTCTAAAAGTACATGTATGGGCAAAAAACATGTACACCACAACAAACTTCTTTTACAAAAATATTTCTGAAAACAATTACTTTGTTACCTTGACATCTCACTTTGTTGATGTCTCACAAGTGAGGCTTCTACTTATAAATGAGTTGAACTAATTTGATTTTTAAAAAAAGAAAGAAATCATATCAGCAATTTGGAATGTTCACCGCACTTACCGAGTTATGTGATTGTAAATTTTCAAGATCTGTACACTGTGGAAGACAGAGATATATAATTTTTACAATCCTTCCCCAATAAAATTGTTACATTTCACCAAAATTCACATGTTCTGACTCCATAATTGTTACTTTTCACAAAATTTGCAGTTATGAATGAATTGCAGCTCACCCCACAAAAGAGTTTTCTATAGAGATAGTAAGAATTCAAAGAAAACTGCAGGGCACATAGAAAATAAGTGGCTTAATTGCTTAATAATACCTTGAAGTTGAAAGGCGTTCATAAAATCACAATTTCACTTTAAATAACATTTCACAACAATTCTTAACTCCAAAACTACATCGTGAAAAATTGGATTTTAGAGTGGCATACTAATATTGAGAAAATTAGGGTGAATACAATCCCAAAGCTATAACTTGGCAGTTACTAAGATTACAAAAATGCTTTGAATTTAAGATTGAATCAAATCTATATCCAGAACACAAAATATGTTATGAATCCCTTGTAGGTGCTCGTGGTCCAGTGGGTATGATGCTGGACTCACATGCGCAAGGTTGTGGGTTCAAACCCAGCTGGGCCATGGAGAAAAAAGTAACGTGCAAGCACTTTAAGCAGTACAGACAGTGCATGGTTCCAACACAGGCACACTGCTCTCGGATATACCAAGGAGAAGAAGAAGAAGGCATGATTGACCTTTGACCCATGGAAGCCAGACCATTTTAGTTTCTTTATATTTTTTTCCATCATAGAAGGGCACCAAAAGTGACTGGTCGAAAGTTAAAAACCTACAGGTAATGTAGAGTAAATTTTAATGAGATTGGTGAAAGAGAGTGACATCCAGAGTGCTAATGAGATTGCATGAAATTCTTGGGGTAAGAGCAGCTGTGCTGCTAATGAGCAGATCCTCATTGCTTCACTCCACCCTGGTGTAAATGGGGAGGTTGGCTATAGGCTGAGAAAGGTACAAGATTGATCACTGATGGCACCGTGTGAGGCTGCCAGCTATATGTTCTCCGGGGGAGTGAGACAGATCAAGAATGATCAGTGAGCCTATCAACCTAAGGAACTGTGTAAAGTCTACTGAGCATGCACTTGCAATTAATTATAAGTGTGGAAGTAGAAAATAAACCCCACCTCTGTGGCACTAAACAAATTTTAATCAGATTGATACGTTACAATTGTAGTTATAAACAACTTTTTGTTGGGTACTATCAAGCTCTCAATCACATGTAAATTCCTAAGTACAATACTTGTTTTGATACAAACACAATACAATTGTATGACCAGAGGCACAAAATAATTCTTAAGATTTCATGTTCTTTCAAAATTTTCCTACAAGCTATAGAGAAAGTTTGGCACCAACACTGAACAAACGTTTAAATAACATGTTCTTTTATATACGCTGTTTTTAATTTTTCAGTTTTTGAAACCACTTGAATAAATAATCTTTTGACTAGACCACCTGAGGGCCATTGTGTGGTGAAAGTTTACTGACAACTTTTTAACTCCAATTCTTAACAGGTCTATCATTTTTATGTTTTTTTTCCCTCTATTTTTGTATAATTTTATGTCATGTCCCCTCTTATTAAAAGAATTTTGAGACAGAAAATATAAAAAAAATCTACAAGAAGAATATTCAGAAATGTGATAAAGTGCAGGTTTAATTTGTATTCTAACTGCAATTCAACAAAAAAGTTGACAGCCTCAAAACTAGTCCAAGTTTATTGTCGGAAAGCTGAATTGAATAGATCTGCTCATACTAAACATGCGAGTAAGATATCTTTAAAGTAAAAACTACCTTTTATTGACTCCAACAGTGTTTTGACAATGTTGGCTCAAATGACAAGTGCATAAAAAGTAAATGCTCCCTTCTGATGCGAAGAATACGAATGCCAAAATTCCCAGTTATACTTGAGTGTCAAGCGAAAAGATAAAAAAAAGTCAAATAAAAATAATAAAAAGGCAAAGAAAGGGGGAAACAACTCAGAAGATGTTTTCTGTAAAAGAAGTTCTTTTTAATTCCTTTATTGTGTAGGTGTGTCTATATTGTGTATGGAGGAAAGATTTCTTTTAATCTCTGTTTTGTGTGAGCCGTACGGAGAGCGAGTCATATATTTAAGCGAGCACCTTATTTCGTATTGTTGAGTGAAGCAAGGACACTAGAATACTGTACAATCATGGTAATAAAAATTTCCATTGTTAAAAAAAGATATCTCTTAGCTCAAAAATGGAGGGAGGTGAAGAAAACTCATACTGGCTCCTCTGTAAGCTTTACATGGAGCAATGAAGCATCCTCAAGGACTATTTTCAATGAGGAATTACACGAGAGGCAGGGTTGATTACCATATGCAAGTCTATTCTTTCATTAAGATTTGTGCTAACAAGATTGCTAGTACTATCTAAATCATTGTCTAAGCCCCACTCAGTGGCACCGTATCGAGCTCTATCGAGTTAAGATTTCCGGTCTGGGCAATCAAAGTTAGACGGATGTTCCATCCTGTGCATAGACTGCCATAGAGTGCATCTCGCCTTATTACCATTGTCCCTACCTGTCCTTAGGACAGTGTCCTATTGATTAAGCCTAGTTAGACTACAATTGATATCATTCTAATATCTATCTATCTGGTTATCCATAAGGCCAGACATAATTTATTTTTAGCTTCTTGGATTGGCCAACGAACAAATTTTCAGCCTTTGGGGGAAAAATTACTTTTGCCACAATTTTTATTAAATTGTCGTAATAAAAATTTAGTAAGAGCTTTTTTTTTGTTGCGACTGACCTCAAGTCCCATGCACACGGAGTCTCATAAAGACCAGTTCTTATAAGATCAGCTTCCTATGACCTGGCCCTTGGTCCAATGCACACGGAGAGCTACGGAGTGAAACTCAGAACCGGATCTTAACCCCTAAATGGAATTTGGGGTTTAAAAAAAAATTGATGAGTTTAAATGGTAAAGTCAGTCTTTTCACTCAAATTCACTGGCTGGTATCCTACGAAATGGTCCTTGTGCATGCGCATGACAAAAATCCTACGAAGACTTCGTAGAATATTTAGCAGTAGATACTTACACTTATGAAGCCTTCGTACCAATCTTAAGAACAGTTGTTTTAAAATGCAATGCACACAGTCGTTGGAAGGGGTTAAGACCAGTTCTTATAAGATTGCTTCGTGGCATAATTCTTGTGTATTGGGCTGCACAAGAAAAAGCGTCTCGAGAAGATCCGAGAAGCTAAAGATCAATTATGTCTGGCCTAAGTTTAATAAAACCTGCAAAAATGACTGACAAGGATAAATCCCCCTCTTTAGTACTCATATCTTCATAATCAGGCTGCATTTTGTATGCAATGCAAACTCCTAAGTATGAAAACCTCACAAAAACTGGAGAAATTAATTACTGTCATTCAAGTAATATATCAATCTTTTTGTGATTCTTAAAAAATGGAAAAATATTACATATCAAAGAGACCTATGTAATGTGATATATTGTCAAACCTACAGTAATAAAAGAATGAATTCATCAAAAGCCATGATGATGCTTTTCTGCATTTCTTCGCAGTATGTGGAAGACAAACTGACAGATCCCATAAAGACATCTCTTCTGATATTTGAGATTTTCTATGTTTAAAAAGTAATGTAGCATTGTACTTCATTTTTGTGTAGGTTTCTGACATACCACTGGTTTCTAGACAAGTATAATCATTGTAATCTTGGTTTATATACGTATGATAGCAGACTAAATGGTATGTCTATTCTGTTATCTTCAGAATCTATTGTTTTCTGTTGTTTTTCTATTCTATTCTATTCTATTCTATTCTATTAGACTAGTTTATATTATTCGATTATATTTTCTATTCTGTGTGCCATGACATTTGATTAAAATCAAATTAGCAAATTTAGCTGAAAATATTTCCCTGGAAATAGTTTGATAACTTTTCAAATAAACTGCGCAGAGCGTTCTTCTCTTAAATGCGATTCAAAAGTTCTCATCAAGAAATATTGCGACCACAAAAGAAACTTGATTGCCACTCAAACCATCAAATTTTAAAGAAAATGTAAGCTAATTTAGTTGATTATGCTAGCAATAATTATGAACCTGGCAGATTTAAAAAAAGTTATTTTACAGTACAACGTGGAGAGGCAAAAATGCCAAAATTTCTAGTAAAAAAACTGATCAGCCTAAAGATGATATTTCGACAAATGTCAATTTGTGCCTGAAATAGTCAACGCCCAAAGACCATCACTTTAAACAAAATCAAAATTGCAAAAAAGTGAAGACACCAATTAATTGACTACTGTAAATTAAAACAACAAAATCTACATACGCCATTTTGCGCGAAAGTGGTAAATTTCCTCTTCCGAGTTCTGCACCTTTCTCCTTCGGTTATCCATAATAATTATGAGGACTACATTCCATGAGCTGACTTGGTTTGACAATAACACGCCAAAGTGATTGTTTTCCTGTTATATAGCATTGTTTCTTACATGGTCTATCAGTCAAACTTTTTTGAGAAATGTTTTTTAATAAATGTTTTCTGAAAAATTATCCCCTGTGTAGCAATTTAGAGATGAGAGGTAGCAAAAAGTGGACGAGATGGGCAGAAAAAGTGACGAGAAAGGATTAAAAATTAGGGATGAGCTGACAAAAAAGAGCAAAAAATTGAGAAAATGTCAATAAAAAGTCCTAAAAATTTGATAAAAAATTAATTCTACCACAAACTTTTGAGAAACATAATACATTTTTGCACATAACTGATTGTCTAACAAGCATTGAAAAAGACGCAAAAATACTCAATGATAAGCGGCTCTTCCTCAGTCCAAAAAAGTTAATTTCTGTACCACTCGGGGATGTACCATGCCCAGTGTTTGTTGATTATTTGAAAAATTGACGGAACGGTGATATGAAATTTTTCAAAATTTCGCCTTATAAAATGAATAGCAATTATCTATTAATTGTGGAATGCATTTCACAGCCAAAATATTTCAGCATATCTGGTATTTACTGGATATTGCAAATTCTGGAGTTCAATTAATGTCCTTGAGATAATTTTCAGAATATAATCGGAGTAAAACTAATAAATTATAAATGCCTCGCAATTAATCTGGACAATAAATAAAACAAAACCCCGCTTACAGTTGCTGAGATACGTGATTTCAACCAGGTAGGGCAGAATGCTCCTTGAAATTTTTACAAATTCTAATAATTATACCAGACAATCCTTGGATGTCTGAGAAAACAAAAATGTCCTTTCTTCTAGCATCTTAGACTGTTTGTCTCTTAACCAAATTAATCTTTTGAACAAAACTAAGACAAATGGTTTAAACGTGTGGGTCCACATGATACATTACATGTATCTAGTTAAAGAATCATTGAACCCCATTAAACTGGCTCAGTTGCAAATGTATCAGGGTGCAAGTGACAGGTCTTAGGTTCAAATAAGGGCTTTTTTAGTGATTTCTTTGCTTGGGTGTTCCCAAATTTGAAAAATGGTTATTTGAGATCTACGACAACAGTCATACAAGTAAAAGGAAAATATGATACATTTACAGTAAAAACCATATTTCCATGGACCTTTTTTTGGCTGGCACCTCTGAAGGTAGAACCTTAGTTCTAATCTAATCTCTGAAGAAGCATCTAGAACTAGAAGCTAGTTTTAGTTCCAGAGAGTCATCTCAGTTGTTGTAATTGGAACACCAAATCAAATTATGCATTCTCATACATGTATTAAGCGCCTGTGAAAAAAAACAAAAACAAGACAATCACCCAAACTTGTGTCGCTTGACCTCCCGCAGAGCAAATACTTATCGATGGATAACTGGGGCTTTGTCCTAAATTAATCAGCTGATTCATCCACTTAGGCAGGCTTATAAGGACAAGAGGAGGACACAGTAATGAGACGATGGACGATCGAACCTGCCATCCAACATAGGTCAAGGAATGTAGACAACCTGGCGAGAGCTGGATTCAAACTTGGGACACTAAGAGCGCTACACCAGCAGAGCTAACCACTCTCTATGAGATGTCTCATGAACAAGAGGATTGTCTATGAGGTTACTGTTTAAAAAATCGGTCTATACCATTGCATTTTGCGTTTATTTTCACCTCAAGAAAAAATCCAAAGAACTCAAACCATGGAAAGTCTAAAGCACATTTTTGTAGAAAATCAAACTGAAAGTAGCACTGATTACACTGAACCTTGCAGTAACTGCCACACAAACCTAATTTTCTGAGCCAGACAACTTGAGGCTGTGAAGAAAAGCCTTTGAAGAAGATTAGGAGAAGATGGGATTAAGATAAGCTGATTGAAAAACTAGTTGGGGGTCATTTTGACTGTTAGATACTTTTAGGCTACTATTATTGTAGGCCTAGCAGTAAGCAAGTGTAAAGGTATACTAAACTTTGGCTTGCTTCCCTGAAGGTCCTGTGTTCCTTGCAATGAGAAGTCAAATTGGCAGTTGCATTGATGCCACACCGTGTGAAGCAAAAGAACCAGTTGTGTTAGAATCACAGCATGTCACCTCTACAGAGGACATGTTGGACAGTAGTTTCAATCATCCTCCATCTCATGGCTGTGTCCTCTTCCTGTCCTAATCAGCTAACTTCCTAAAACCAATACAGGACAAAAGGCCCAATCATCCATCCACTTCTGTAGTGTTGGAATAATACAATACAAACACTTACAGCCAAGTAGATGGACTGAGAATCTGATGTGATAGCATGAAATGAGAAAGGAGGGAGACAACATGGTGCACATGAAGCCCATGGGTGGAAACTTTCATCTCACCTGCCTAACATAGATACCGATATAAGGGACAGCCAATTTAACGCCTCATCCAAATGATATCCAGCTGACAAGCAGCCAACCACTCACTAGTGCCTGAGTGTCCCGAGTGAGTCAGCTGAGTGGAAGGCAAAAGGAAGGTGGCAGAAGCTTCAAAGGAGGATCAGCTGAGTCTCCACCATCTGAACCCACTGCTATATCATGCAAAATTTTGGGCTTACAATTGTTATATTATATTTTTTTAAGACTCTTTAGAGTACAAAGTTCTGCTAATTCAGCTAATTAAACATCTGATTCTCATTGTGTCATCCGGGTTGGATGATGGATGGATGATTGGGGCTTTACGTCCTCTATGCATGCACCCAAACAAGTTAAATAGGACAGGAAAAGGACATAGGAATGACATGATGGATTACTGAAACAACTTTCCAACATGCCGCCCAGGTCCAAGTGACCCCGGCTTGCATCATAGAGCACCAGCCTGGGTTTCAAACTCACAACCTTCGGTTCATCAAACAAGCCATTCAACTACATTCGACCCAAGTCTCTATTATCCGAACCACACAGATGCGAATAAATCTAAATCTTCTAAGAAAACAAACAGAAAGAACAAATTACAGGCCATGTGCACAATTAGGAAAATAATTACAGTACAATAGAACAAGAAGTGATCTGAAGTATGATTTATGAGTGACATTATACCACATGTCAGTCTTGAGCAAATTCTTCTTGGTTTAGTTAACACTTTGATGGCTTTCTCATCCTCCTACCTGCTCAACCTTTGAGGCCCCCCAAGGGTATTAATATAACAATAACACTACTTTTGAGGGCGCTATGCAGTTTGAATGGCCCAAGGTCATGTCCAGCAGCCCAAGTGATTCAAAGCAGCACGAGCAGCGCGAGGGCTGCTGTGCAATCACGAGGGCTGCTGGACATGACCGAGGGCCAATCAAACAGCATAGGGCCCGAAAAAAAGTAGTGTTATTACTATTATTATCCATTTGCCAAGCAAATCTTATGCTAACAATGTCAGAACAATCACTTCACTGCTTGTTGTTCAATTGTGACGTCATCACTGGTGATGTCACAATTGTCATGTGGCAATTGTGACGCCATGAGTGATGATGTCACAACAGCAAGCTTACCATTGTAACGTCACCATTGTTAGCCCTTTGACACTTTGAATTCTATAACGGCCCTCTGAAATGTAAACAAGGGCCGTTATTGAGAATCGAGGGCCGTTATGGGGAATCAGCAGCCCTCTAAATTTTGCTAATGAACTAGGGAACGGCCCTGCAAGTGGATAATAATAGTGATTAACCCCCTGAAGCTACAGCAACAATGATCCAAGGACTAATGATGTAGACAGGGTGATTAACCTTTTCCACATACCCCTGGACATTGTCAAACTTTACCACAGACATACTCTCAGGCATAGCGTTTGGGTTACATCTCAATTTGCTAATGCGAGTAATTGCGTTATTTGATATTTTGCTTTGTGTACAGGTTCATAATTATATATAACTTACGCGATTGAAAATTACAAATCTTGGTGACAAATATTGATGCAGATCAGACCACCTTTATGAGGCATGAGGGTGGTCCGGTAATTGCAAAATTGGTCCAGTCCAGGTCTGGTCAAGGGTAAGTCTACGTCTGTCAAGGGTGATTGGTCCTATTTTACTATAGGGATGGTCCAGAAGTTGTCGATTGGCATTTCCGAAGTGATGGTACCAATAAGGGCTTAAACAAACTCTATGACATGAATTTAATTTTTAGAGATGAACAAATTACCTTCATGACATGAAAAATCACTGGACCAGTCCGAACCACAGTCTACTTAAACTGGATCGGTTTTTTGTAGGCGGTCTGGTAATTTGGCGGTCCAGGGCCGAACCGCGGGTTGAACCAGTCCAAGGCAGTCCAGTCTGCAGCACTAGTGGCAAACGCTTCTGCGTATTTGACTGACATGTATTTGACTGACTGGCCAGGAGGATGAAGCTACCTTCAACCATGGATCAGATCACAGCAAGACTGACTCTGACTGAGCTGGTTTTATGTCTCACGTTTGGTCTCTGACAGCATAAAGTGGACAACACTTTTGGTGGTCATTCAAGAGCATCATTCTGCTGAACAGCTGAAATGATCATTATTCCTTGCAATTGGCAGAAGTAAACATGATATAAATCCCTTCGGTGTTGTAATAAATAACTGACCTAGCAAAGCTACTGACACAACTTCCAAGGGGCAGCGAATGACATGTACTATTATACTAACTATTATATTTATTTTGAATTGTTTGGAATACACATGCCTGCACAATGCAAAATTCAACAATCCATTGCAATCACAAATCCCTCCTACAATATTTCACTTCCCAAAAACTCCACAACAAGACCCCTCTTCAAATTTTGCAGAGTGAAAATTCAGCAAAAATTCTCTTTGAAACCTCACCAAAAAAACAACAACTCCAAACCACCAACATGTATACATGTACACCATGTACATGCTACAAAACATATACACTTTCGAGATTAGTGTAACTAACTGCCCTGGATGAAAGAAAGCAGCAGCCTTGACTGTGTGTGCTGTAATAATTAAGATGGCTGAACACATCAATGACAAGGGGTTTCTCATGCTCTGTGCAGAATGCCCAAGGACAGGCTAATGTCACATTGCAAGAAAAGGATACAAACATAATGGACTTGAAGAAGAGGAGAGATCGGTTTATCAGATTAAGAAACAATATTACTGAATTTACAATTCAAGACCTGATTCGAGAAAATATATATAATTTAGAAACTGCATCCAATTTATTACAGCCAGCACCAGGAAATCTGATATGCAAACAGAGTGGACTGCTGCACTGTGATAATGGCACTTCATATGTCATGATTTGTCAAGATCATACCCAATACTTTCAATGTTAATTGACAAATCCCGCTTGTTGGTGACTTGTAAGCAAACGAAAGGATTATAAATCTGATTTTCAATCCAAATTCAGTTACGACAAGTCAAATGGCCTTCTCTTGATCATGGCTAATCAAACTGCATCTATGTTTCCCATGTTGAAAGTAGAGATGATGACACTTAATCAGCTATCATGAGTCACAAAGTGCATTTCTTACAGTACACTGGTCCTCATTTTTTCTTTATCAAAGTGAAAGGCTTTAAAAAAGGCGCATACATGCGAATCTCAAAATGCTCTTGCAACACGTCTCCCACGACTACCGAGCTTGGATTCACCACATGAAGACAAGACTATTCTTGATCTATTGTCCCTGTTGTACATCAATGTCAATCACAGCATACTGAGCACTGTTATGTACTGAGTGCAGAAGTACTGGCTGCACTGAAAGTACAACATTCTGAGACTGTGGGCCTATCTGGGTGAAGTTGAACTGAACTGCTGATCATATGAACTTTTCAAAACACCAACAAGAAAAGACCAACATTGCCTGCGAAGAGTGAAGTTTAAGCGAAGATAGGATTTTACTTCTTAGCTCTGAAGTTTTCCACTTCTTTATCCTATAACTTCCAGGATAGCTGCCTCAGTGCTCCGTGTGAGTGATTGGCCAAATTTGAACCATATGATGACCTGGCTGAACCATGACTATAATCTTAACAGAGGCCTAGGCCAGACAGGAATGATGAGTTTTTGGACAAGCACCAAAAAACATCACTTAGGTGTTTTAACGTCTCAGGAAACACAGGTTGACAGGTCAGACAGGCAGGATGTGTAGAGGCTATATTCTGCTCCACTTAAGTGACTTTCTTATGTTTAGAGGCTATTACCATCATCTTTTGAAGATATCATTTTGATCTTTATGATCCTTAAAGAGAATGTATCACATCAGGTAATATGGCAATAGTAATGTTCCAGTGCACCAAATATTAATACACTCTATCTGCAATTGGTGAAGGGCAAAAATTTTATTTCTGCAGTTAAAAATCACCTTGTAATTTTTTTCCAAAACTTTTATAATGCAAAAAGTTACAAAAATATATAATATTTTTCAATGTTTACCCTTTCGCAAAGTGAAAAAATAGCCAGAGTATCCGAAAACACCGGAATATCAAGTTGATATCAAGACTACGTATTTACCAGTTGATTTACGTACACCTTAATTTAGCCAATTGAACATTGTGATACATCAAATGGAATTGAGGAAATTGTTGCAAAATTAAACTACTTTCAGTTGTCGTAAAATATAAAATGTCAGCAGGAAGGCCAAGTTCAAATGCAAAGCTAATATAATGTAAGGTGCAAAATTGCAAATTGATAGGAGCGAAAATGTGAAACACAAATGATACCCTTTGTCACCAAAAAATAAAGAGAGGTAACAATCCCGGTGACATGGATCAAAAAGTAAGCAGGAATTCATGATGATCATCTCAGTGTGCAAAGTTACAGGAAGTAAATTGCTATCACCCACCTAGTCCAAGAGCTATACATGTACATGATCATAAGCTCATGGCAGATTGGGAAATAAAAATTCATTACACCATAATCAAAATCATCTGCATAATCTTCCTCCAGATACTTTCCCCAGGTACTTTCCCCAGTACATTCCCCTAACTCACAGTGACTGCAAAGTAACAAGTTACAAAGCAATACATTCACCCAGTTATTTGCTAGTGAAAGGTTAGCATGTATGTCTCAATTACATAACAAGGAAACCCAGGAAAGAAGAGCACTAAAATTAGTCAGATAATGAAAAGAAGGCTGGGGCAGTTGAGAATGTCTGGAAGCTCAACTGCAAAACAACAGGGAGATATTTCACTGCATGGGATGCTATGGGATGGGGAGACTGCAGTACAATTTGGATTACTTGCTGTTTTAACAAATGCTTGAAATAGAACTTTATTATAGAAGACAGCTGATAACTTGGATAGAAGATTATGTTTTCCTCACGATAATGTTTTTCTCACAAATGTGTAACAATAGCATCGCCACAAATCAAATTGACTCAGGGATTAAACCACTTCTTAGACAAGTAGGTATAGAAATGCCTTGGTAGTATTTATTAAATATTAAAATTATGAGAAAACATGAAATAAATATATCGATTTTCGATGAGCTTCCGAATCAATTCCACATAATAGGCCAATTAAAATATTGTTTATCATGTACTAAATTATTTTGGGAGGACTCTTCACCTTGGCATACAGTTTATTTGAGCAGTTTCAACAATGTACCATCCTCCATTTACAACTTCGCTATTTCTTCCCAAAGAGACTCTAATCATGAGGCCAACAGTTTTCTTAATTTTTCCCTCTTCCCTCTCTTCAGCCATTCGGCCTCCTTTGCCATTCATCATAACTAAGTACACTGTTCGAACCTTTTTTTAGCCGATCCATCAATTTTGTGAAGAGTTTAGCTTATCAGAAAAACTAGTCAAAGACTAGTAAAAACACTGGTAAAAACTTGTGTAAAAAGCAGCCCTCTCCCAGCCTATCTGAAACACTTCACGTAGCCTAATAGCTCATTTTTATATCTTCATAGTGAGTCCATACCTTCACAACATATATATTCACTTTCCATTCATAAATAGAGGGAGCACAAGTCAGAAACATATAAATCAATTTCATTCATAAACTTGCCAATTCATAAAACACACTTCCATGATAGACTACAAAATAGTGGGATGAATTATGCAACATTATGTAATGCACGTTCAGGAGGGGTCTGCCTGGAATAGTCTGAAGAACCATACCACTGGATCAAGTTGAGATAGATGACAGCAGTAGCTGTAGTGTTTGGATGGATGAAGGGGCTTTATATTCTGTATTTATGCAGTCAACTGGCTAAATACAATATAATAGGACAAAGGGAGGATGCAGCAATGAGGCAAAGGATGATTGAAACTACTCTCTAACGTAAGTCCAGGTGATCCAGTCTCCCAAGCCGCCGGCCCAAACCAAGAATTGGAAGCCCAGAGTGCAACCCACTCAGCTCAAACCATTTGCAAGCTATTATATAGTATTGACGACAGCACAAACCATTTGCAAGTTGTTGTATAGTATTGGCGACAGCTCAAACCATTTGCAAATTGTCGTATAGTATTGGTGACAGCTCAAACCATTTGCAAGTTGTCATATAGTATTGGTGACAGCTCAAACCATTTGCAAGTTGTCATATAGTATTGGTGACAGCTCAAACCATTTGCAAGCTGTCGTATAGTATTGGTGACAGCTCAAACCATTTGCAAGTTGTCGTAAAGTATTGGCGACAGCTCAAACCATTTGCAAGTTGTCGTACAGTATTGGTGACAGCTCAAGCCATTTGCAAGTTGTCATATAGTATTGGTGACAGCTCAAACCACTTGCATGTTGTCGTATAGTATTGGTGACAGCTAAAACTATTTGCAAGTTGTCGTATAGTATTGGTGACAGCTCAAGCCATTTGCAAGTTGTCATAAAGTATTGGTGACAGCTCAAACCACTTGCAAGTTGTCGTATAGTATTGGTGACAGCTCAAACCACTTGCAAGTTGTCGTATAGTATTGGTGACAGCTAAAACTATTTGCAAGTTGTCGTATAGTATTGGTGACAGCTCAAACCACTTGCAAGTTTTCATATAGTATTGGTGACAGCTCAAACCACTTGCATGTTGTCATATATTATTAGTGACAGCTCAAACCACTTGCAAGTTGTCATATAGTATTGGTGACAGCTCAAACCACTTGCAAGTTGACATATAGTGTTGGTGACAGTTCAAACCATTTGCAAGTTGTCATATAGTATTGGTAACAGCTCAAACCGCTTGCAAGTTGCAAGTTGTCGTATATTATTAGTGACAGCTCAAACCACTTGAAAGTTGACATATAGTATTGGTGACAGCTTAAACCATTTGCAAGTTGTCGTATAGTATTGGTGACAGCTCAAACCACTTGCAGGTTGCAAGTTGTCGTATAGTATTGGTGACAGCTCAAACCACTTGCAAGTTGTCGTATAGTATTGGTGACAGCTAAAACTATTTGCAAGTTGTCGTATAGTATTGGTGACAGCTCAAACCAGTTGCAAGTTTTCATATAGTATTGGGGACAGCTCAAACCACTTGCAAGTTGTTTTATAGTATTGGTGACAGCTCAAACCACTTGCAAGTTGACATATAGTATTGGTGACAGCTCAAGCCATTTGCAAGTTGTCGTATAGTATTGGTGACAGCTCAAGCCATTGTCAAGTTGTCATATAGTATTGGTGACAGCTCAAACCACTTGCAAGTTGACATATAGTATTGGTGCCATCTTAAACCACTTGCAAGTTGTCGTATAGTATTGGTGACAGCTCAAACCACTTGGAAGTTGCAAGTTGTAGTGTAGTATTGGTGACAGCTCAAGCCATTTGCAAGTTGTCGTATAGTATTGGTGACAGCTCAAACCATTTGCAAGCTGTCATATAGTATTGGTGACAGCTCAAACCATTTGCAAGTTGTCATAAAGTATTGGAGACAGCTCAAACAATTTGCAAGCTGTCGTATAGTATTGGCGACAGCTCAAACCATTTGCAAGTTGTCGTATAGTATGGGCGACAGCTCAAACCATTTGCAAGTTGTCGTACATATAGTATTGGTGACAGCTCAAACCATTTGCAAGTTGTCGTATAGTATTGATGACAGCTCAAACCATTTGCAAGTTGTCGTATAGTATTAATGACAGCTCAAACCATTTGCAAGTTGTTGTATAGTAGTGGTGACAGAATGGAGACTGGAGAGGCTGCCTGAGACGCCAAGTCGACAATGCATTCAGTCGTGCGAATATCGGACAGATTCTCATAATCATAAAGTCCCAGGTTTGATTCCTTCTCAGAGCATTCAGAAGAGAATTTCATTCTGAACTTTCATACCAGCAAATCCCGGGTATTCGGGTCTGTGCGGGAAGAAGTTACACTGCAAAAGTTGGGAGGAAACGCTTAATAATGCTCTGCAGACTGCATAATTGGCAAGACTTTGCCTTACAGGGGGGACAGAGGAAGATCTATTTTAGTGTAAGAAAATTGTGGCAGCCCGGCGTTTATAGTGAATGAAATACGTTGAAGTAGGAAGCAACTCCGGTTATCTGACAAGACAATTAGCATTGCGCAACTGACTGCCCCCATATCAGTGAGAAGGGGAAAGAGGCTAAACACAAGAGTTACTGGCTCACCAAGAGACCACAAGAATTCAAGAGCTGAGGTCCAGAAGTTTTTAAGAGAAGGGTTCTACTATAATTTGTGGGGCAGTCAAGTTTCAGAAGATTGGAAGCTTGTTGGTAAACTTGGCTTTTTCAATTGTTTCTACTCAACCCCAGGTGGTTCAAATACCATTGAAGTATAGGTGCAAGTATCTACTATACTGTTCATTTCAGAAATTTCAAAGTACCAAGCTGATGTTATTCCATCAGAATCCAGCTCTTGCTGGGTCACCTGGGCCTATGTTGGACGGCTGTTTCAATCACACTTCGCCTCATTGCTGTGTCCCCCTCCTGTCCTAATTAGCCTACCAAGTGCATATATGCAGGATGTAAAGCCCCAATCATCTATCTATCTGTCTATCTATTTGGGGGTGGGGCTGTCAGAAGCTGTAAGATAATTTGTAAGCACTCGGGGTGCCAGGTTTTGCTTCCAGCTTGCGCTTTCCGGGTCATCTACACCTATTTTGGATGGCAGTTTCAATCATCCTTCTCCTCATTGTTCCCCCTGTCCTAATTAGCCAAGTACATAAAAATGAGTACAGAACGTAAAGCCCCAATCATCCATCCATCTGTCTATCTATCCACACCTTATGTCCCTGTATTTAGGAAGTATACCAGACTAATAGACCTCCAGGTCGAATGTTCCAGGTATATTGCTCCAGGTATCATTCTTTTAGAAAACATAACTCTCCAGGATGTAACTTTTTTAAGGCCACATGAAACTTAATTCACCTAGTTGAACATGATGTACATGTTACTCTTTGACATGCTATCATAGTTAAGTATTTCAGCTTGTCTGACATGACATTTACATGGTATCATGTAGCTTAATGTGATTCTTATAGCCTTCAAATTACATGTATACTTACTATATACTTGTAATTAGTCACAGACATATGACAGTAATTGGGTATTTCTGGCTCGAACATGGATGAAGTTTATTTAATTAATTACATACTAGTTAGTAGTTACTGAATATTCGAACATAACTTGAAAAAAGTTAAAATTTATTCACAAATGTTGAAAACAACAAAAAAGTTTGTATTTAAAAAACAATCAAATTTGCATTTTAACTTTCTTGACTTGTTTGTGGAAGCTCTAATGCCATGCATGGACTCTAACTGCACATCAGTCATAGCATCACGATTTAAACAAAAAATGGGCAATTAAAAAGGCCCACATTCATAATTTTCTAATATTTTTGGCAAGTAATTATCTGAATTAATTTTAAAATGATTTGATTGAACTCGTGGTAGGCCAGTGTAATTATAACATGCCAAAGGTATGCTATCCCAAAAGCTGTGTTGCCAATTTTGCTGATTTCCACAAAAATTTATACAATGAAATGCTATTCATCCAGTGTTTGCATTGTCATCACAATATGTGCAATTAACTGACTTAAATTTGTGGTAGGTCCAGGTATTCCTCATCATGCAAAGTCTGCAAACTAATTACATGGTTTCCTCTTTTTTTAGTTTTAAAAATATGTTTGGTATACTTTTTCAACATTTTGGTCACCTGTCTGAACATTGCATGATTAAATAGATGTCTCCTCTCTTGGAAGTCTAACTCGTCTGAGTACTTCAAATATTTGAGGTAAATCAGGAAGCCAGACAATTGTACTAAAGAAGTTTTGTACTGAGTAAACTTTCAAGAAATAACATGTGAATCTAAGATGTTCCCTAAAATAAGAGTTAATACTCATCCAGTACTCTCAAATTGTATAATTATGGTTTCCTAACTTTCTTTGTGATTCTTTATTCCTTGCTTATAACTTGAAGCCAAAGTAATTAGAACATGATCACAATCATTACATATTATATGTTTTGCAGTGAATCTTTCACCTTACAATATGCTCCCTACCTGCCTATGTACTTGAAGACTTAGTAGTCCTAATGTTTTCTATATTTCCAAAAAAATATTTTTAACTGAGTATTTTTATAATTTGGTTGATTATAAAATTATTACCTTTAAGGTCTTACAGGGTGCACTTAAATGTGCCTTATTTATCAATCATACATTCCGTGATATATATTTACCTTCTAACTTACCTGGCAACTAACCCACCAGCCTACCAACTCTCCCCCACCTACCTGGTGCATAAATGCACACCCGGAATTCTCACAACATATTTACCAACAATAAACTCTTTTTGACCCAATTGGTATGCTTTGCACAAAACCATTTCCATTCATATCAATTTATAAAGATAATAAATCCTAGATTAATCCATCAGGACCCTTCAAGCAAATCACAGCCCCTTGTAGGCTAACTGCCCAGAAGAACCCACCTCACGTAAACCTGTCATGTTTATGTCAAGGGGGATCATTTGTCAGGTGAGTGTTTGGCTCTGAGCTATTCATCATGATCATGTAGCACCAGGGAAAAGACAGAACGACAGATAGATAGATAGATAGATAGATAGATAGACACAATGTAGGTTGATAGATAAGACAGATGGATGGATGGATGGATTTATGATAATGGATTTACATCCTTATTTATGCACTTGGTATTCGCGAAGCGAAACGGCCACAGGCCGTTTCGCGAAGGGAATTGAGCACAAGAGTGGTTTCAAAAATCTCTGCAGTGATGGTCACAACATCAATGGTCGACAGCAGGAAATTAGGTCAAGAAGGTCAAGCTTCTTATCAATGATTTAGTTTCGAATTTAACAAAACATGACATATTCACCTTCAAAAGTGTGTGAAAAATTCAATTTTCTCCATTAGTATTCCCTGTACCTATAATTATTATGGAAGAGTTAATTATTAGCCTTGACAAGCTAAATCAAATTATTTAAATGTTATTCAGTTAATTTCAAAACAGACAACAAGGAAACTTAACAAAATTTAAGTTGCATACCGTAGAACGGGGTAAAGTTGCCATACGTTTCAGCGAGGAAAAGTTGGCATTTCTGCCATTAATTAATGGGTTAAATTAGCATGCCAACTTTGCCCCGGATTGCCAACTTTACCCCGTTTTACGGTAATCATTATAAACTGATTATTATGTAACAGTGAGCAATTAATCTACATGCCAATCAATGGCAATCATTTTATTGTTTTCTTATTACTATTATGTAATATCAACAATCCAACATACACTTCTAAATTGGGTAGCTTTCAGTGTTGTCTGCCTTTTTACTATTTAGCGGATTATCTATCTATCTATCTATCCAGTCTGCTCACAGACTCTGAACGAACAGCACAGCTGGAGAGTCTGCCAGAAATCGGATGACCTCCAGCTGACACATTTATTAATATTCGAGTAGGTCAGGTCATGTCTAGGTAGAGGGACCTCATCACTTGTGCTCATACGCACAGCTGAGCTGCCAGCAAAATATAAACAAAGCGCAATCAACAATTTTAAACTGTCAATGAGTGCACATGCACTGCCAATGAGCACCATAAAATTATGAAGTTTTCAAATCCTTTAACAGCTATTGCCAGCATGATTTAAATGATAGTTTAGGGCTATCTCCAACGAAACTAATTGAAACAACAAACGGACGACAATGAAACACCAAAGCATTCATTCAATTGCTTTGAGAGATCTGAAACAGTTAATTATGTCTGTAACACCAAAGAAGAGTTAATCTTTCTGTTACAACTTCACAAATAATGTATGTTGTGGTCACTGGTCAGGACAAGCTTAACAAGCTTATACTGAGAAGTGAGGGTGCTCGTGCGTGGCTGTCTGGCTGGCTGCCAAACAGGGACTACTCACATCTTGCTGGGTAGAAAAGGCATGTTTCCGTGAAAAAAGAAGTTCCACAATGGGTACCACTTTGCAGCAAAAGTATGTTTCAAAGCATGAACTGGCTGATTAAAAATTATTCAATAGTCAACTTTAGGCCCAATTCAACATACAAATTCATTACTCCACAACACTACAGAAAACCAACAGTTGCTGAATCTGAAATCTGTTAGAGCTCACTGACAGTGTCAGATCGATTGTAGATTCTGTTCTGGATTCCAGAGGGCAGCACATACACTTTTGTGAACCTGTTGAGCTCTAAGTTTAGAGTGCTATCTATCAATCATATTTTTGATTTATTTTATCACAGTATCTCTATACTGTCTTTTTTTTTAAACTGTTGCATAATTGCCTTTCATGCATTGAACTGGATAAGAAGAGCCGAACCCCCCCCCCCACAGTGAAAATGAAATAAATATGAAAGTTTTGGTAACACTACCAAAACTTTTTTTAAGTGCTTCGCGAATTTCATGGCTGTGCCATTACATATTAGCTAATTAGGACAGACGGACGACATAACAATGAGGCCAAGGATGATTGTGCTGTCAAACAGAAACCCAGGTGACCCAGTAAGAGCTGGATTCGAACCCGGGATCCAGCGATAGGAATAGGAAGAAGGACTCACAGGAGAGAAGAACGACAGATGGATCATTAGGGCTTTACGTCCTGTAATTATACACTCTGTAGGCTAATAAGGACAGGAGGACGACACAGCTATAGAGCGAAGGATGATTGAAACAGCAGTTGTATAGGTCCAGGTGACATGGTCAGAGAGTGATCGGAAGTGCAGAGATCTACCAGATACAAGAGATTACATTCTAAGTTATTTAACTTCTTACCCAAAAAATTAGCAATAGCAATTCCATATCTGGGCTCACAAAAAGGTCATTAGCATGACGTAGTGACGTCATAATAAGAGTGAGTTGACCTCTGACCTTTCATGACTTCCAGACAAGTCAGTGTCTCTTTCCTCAGGTCAAATTAGTAGTCTGGCAGCTAACTATACATTACATGACACGCAAGAGCTTGCAGGTTGTGGTAAATACTAAATAGCAATTTGTAGTCCATAGAAAAAGAGATATCAGTGACGGATCCAGACAGGGTAGTCTAGGTGGGGCCTGAGCGTCGTTTCAGCATTCGTGAGCCCGCGTTGCTCCATATTTTCTTCAAAATGTTATTTTCATCTCAGTGGCCCTGACCGCCTAGGCACCCCTGGATCCGCTACTGGATATATATGGTAAGGGTTGGAGTGTGTGAAGGAAGGACAGAAGGGAGGATCATCATTTCAAGGATGTATGACTGGGGCTTTATGTCCTGTATTTACTTGTAAGCACTTGGTAGCCCAATTCAGTAATTAGCACATCGAGTACAGGAGGAGGACAGGGCAATGAGGTGAAGGATTTTAAAAATTCACTGCCAAACATGTCTGGCCATACCTATCTATCTATCTATCTATCTATCTATCTATCTATCTATCTATCTATCTATCTATCTATCTATCTATCTATCTGTCTGGCTGTCTGTCTGTCTCGCTCTAGCTGTCTGTCGTCTATCTATCTATTTATCCACCAGGATGAATAATATTATCTATGCATATTAGAATAGCTTTATGTATCTTTTAGCTAAATTACCATGGCACTCATCCATATTGAATCATTTATTGATCAATAAAACATTTGTTACAGAAAGTGTATGTCTCAATAATTACCCCCTTTTCATTTACATTGTGCTAATTTTCAACAGACCCAACAATGTTAGCATTGTGAAACACAGCTAAATTTCATACTGTACTGAAGACATCATAATTTGCCCACCCAGGAGTTTACATGTAACTGATATTGTGAGACAAATTTGATAGCTGTCAGCTGAGAAAATGATATTCACTTACTTGCATGTACTTGGGGTTGGCAGACGAGAAAAGCATCGTACTTTTCTTGGCGTGCAGTTCAACACATTTTGTAAACTTTAGAGCGTTGCAGCAATTTAAGAATTTAAGGATTGATTAAGGGGATTATTTGTTTGTGAGGCATGATTGGCCATTGAAAAAGCTGATATTGCAATTAAGTCTGTTCGTCTTACTTGAGCCAGTCTGTCATTGAAAGCTCTTAACCTCTATAAAAAAAAACCAAAAAAAAAAAAACCGATGTTCTGATTCTGACCTTGAATCAAATTTTAAAACAAAAACTTTTAGGATGCAAAATGTCCATACTCTGAAATAAGGTGTATACCTGTAGACTCCATATTTGATGACAGATTTTAAACCGTCCCAAAATTTTAACAAATCAGCAATCATTAAAAAAAAAAAAAAAAAACTGAAGCACTAATTCTATAATTTATATCTGAGAAATGCAAAAATGACTTACTGGCATGGTTGGGAACGGTGCCAAGATGCGTGGGTCTCCTGCATTTCTTTGAAACAGACATTACGTAATATCGGTGAGTGACGTGCTACTAATTACGTCTTGATAATCCTTTGATCTTCTTTGATCTCATGCAGACAATACGTTTATGACGTAACAGTCCATGGTGTCACTTGTCTGATACCTTAATCCCTTAAAATCCGTATTTAATTTTCATTTCAACAAGGCACTGTAATTGTTTGTAAATTTTCTTGTGTTCCAGGTATTTATGCCATCTTTATAAAGTCAAAGCAAATTGCAATAAAATGGTTTCACATCATCCACAGTCAATGATCATTTTTACACAGTGCTTTTTATTTAATTACATCACTGTGCATCATAATTATTCAAAGTTTAAAGCATCATACATACTTTCAGTATACTCTCCTCACAAATGTCCCATGGCTGTATGTACCACAAACAATGTATCGCCAATACAGTCAGGTGCACCACCAGCGCACTTCAGCACTGTAGGATCAGTAATAACTAAAACACAATCACTGCATGATCACTGGGAACTCATTGTATCACTGCCCATCATTGCATTGCTTAAACACATACATTTAAAATATTAGCAATAATCACTTTTATATAACACCAATAATCACTTTAATCACTGCTAAATAATCATAGCACAGTGAACCAATCACCTTCGAAATAATAACTTTGATAACAAGCCACCAATAATCACAATATCACAATAGGTAATCACATTATCCTGCTCCATGCTATCTCAAGCCCTGCTAAGCACAGACTGAATGAGGTACCTAGCCAAGTAATACAGGTACAACATTTTCCGTGCCAGACAGGGTATACCCCACCTACCTACGAGGGTAAATTTAGATAAGATCCACAGTAAAGAGGCTAAAGAGAAAAACCCTTCAATTTGCATTGTACCCTACTTGTCTGAGTGGGTACAAATTGCATAAATATGACTTACAGGTAAATTGTTTGTGATAATTTTAATTAAATCATCTGAAAATTCATATATAGCAAGCAAATGTATGTAGGTACACTCATTAGACTGTAATAGTATTTTTTCTTCGATTCAGAATCCTTCAGTCATTCAGTCAGTCAGTCAGTCAGTCAGTCAGTCAGTCAGTCAGTCAGTCAGTCAGGAAGGAAGGAAGGAAGGAAGGAAGGAAGGAAGGAAGGAAGGAAGGAAGGAAGGAAGGAAGGAAGGAAGGAAGGAAGGAAGGAAGGAAGGTTAATTTATTCCCTTGGCATATTTTTGCTATCAGTCATGTCTGTCCAGCTACCAGCTGCATGTATGTACATCAATTTCATTACACACAGCTCAGTGGTCAAGGTGTAAATTCTGCTTGCTCTGTTGCAGACCCGGGTTCAATTCCAGGAAGAGATCATCAAATTTGATGGACAACTAACAACCCTGCAGCTGCATGTCATTCTGATGAGACATCAAATTGGTGATGCCTTGTATCAGTGTCTGGTTGTCTGCGCAAGCCACTTGCAGGTGAGGGAGATATATGTCATATGGAGAAAATATGTTTGATATCAACCCTGCTGTTGAGTTAAATATTACTTCACAATGGACAGGGAGGAAGGAAGGAATGAAGAAAGGAAGGAAGATGGAAAGTAAGGAAAAAGGGAAAGAAAGTAAAGACAGGAAAGTAAAGAAAGGAAAGGAGGGAGTGAGAAGACGGGGAAAAAGGGGCGAAGATGGGAAGGGAGGAAGAGGGGGAATGAAGGAAGAATGGAAGGAAGATAGAGAAAGGGGGAGATATGAAGGAAGCTATGGAGGAAGGAATGAAAGATCTATCCATCCATCCATCCATCCATCCATCCATCCATCCATCCATCTATCTATCTATCTATCTATCTATCTATCTATCTATCTATCTATCTATCTATCTATCTATCTATCTATCTATCTATGTAGTACACCATCCAATCTGCCAACTTTAATACAACCTAAGCACCAGCCAAGAATGTACCCTGTCAACTTACAATGTATGTATCATGTAAGTACCTGCCATACAACAACAAGACAGACTACCGGACTGACACATACAATGCATTTCAGAATAAAAAAGACAGACAGGTTTCATGTCAGCCTAACAGAGCAGAACTAATGCATTGTAGCTATCAGAAACCATCAATGTATTTGGCTGAGCTATTGCCTGGAATGACATACCTACCTATGATACATAAATCAACTAAATTTGATCAGCAGGGGTATACATTTTACCCCAGCTACTTTGTACCATGCCAGGAAGTAATAAATAGGGGTATTTACAGTTATTTATGGTTTTGGTTATTTAAAGTTGGCAGGATCATATTTGCCATATGGTATTGGCTCTGTGGGGTTCAATGATAAGTTTAATTGAGTGTGCTTTCAGATTTAGAGACATTTAGGATTTCTGAATGACTTTCAGTGTGGAAGTGTTTATTACACCATATGCCAAATAGGATAGTTCATGATGTTGGTGAAATCGTAATCAGTGATTTCATATTTTAATAAATTAAAGCAAGACCTTTTTGGGGGTGAATTGAGTTTTGTAGAATGTCTTTGAAAATCCAGACAAGAGTACATATAGATCGGGTGTGTTTGGCTTGGGAAGACTATATAGTAAGGGAATATGATAAAGAGATTGAAGTTAATATTTTTTCTATCAGTAAATACTCTGTAGGCCTACTACTAACAGCTTACTACTTACGCCTCACTTGGAATTGAAAATGATTACTTGGTAAACATACATTTGAAAACTTTTAGAATGGAAAAAAAATGCCTTATTGATAACATAGTCCGATTAGTCTGTGTAACATGCATGAGAAAGTGTCAAAAACGAGCATACTCTAGTATTAGAAACATTACAGAGCAAAAGGACAGAAAATATTGAAAATGAAAGTCTTGATTTTTAAAAATGCAGTTCACACAATAGCAGAGATAAGGCCATTGTTGCCTCCCAAACAAAAGCTTTTGTGATTTGCTGATTGCCTCTCTTTGCAATGCTGAGATGTGCAAAGGAGCCAAAACGAGGCAAAATGAGGCAAAATGAGGCAATTTCATCCTCCTAGCCTTCTTTCCAAGACCTCTCCAGAGTGAGGCCATATCGAATCTAATGGTAATTTTCCTCTATCTTGAGACTGGCACAGAAGCAGGACCTTCGCAGCAACAGGTATCAATATAAGACCACAGTCAATTGCATTTTGGTATCTACATTGCGCTCTTCTATGAGGACAATTGCAGTTTCAGTGTTTCACCATTCTCGTGAAACATTACTTCATTTCTATGAATTTACCACACCAGCAGCTTACTGAGAAGTAAAACACCACAATTGCCAATTTCAATTTAAAAATGAAACAGTAGTAACATATTTATTAGTTAAAATACATATATTTATCTGTCGCCTCTTGAAAATCCCGAGGTTCCCCTCTCCTCGACGCCTTATGAATAGAGTAGGTCGGGGCATGCGGCCCCCCTTAACTTCGAGGTGCGATTTGACCTACTTTTTACGGGCGATAATTTGAATGCTTATGCTGTCAGGAAGGGATCACTGGACTCTACTAATAACTAGTGAAACAAATGTCTACCAATTTTAATAAAGGAGTTACGGCCATTTTTGTAAAAAAATTAAAATTGCCTTCTTACCCCACCCATCGGGCAAGAAGCCCCCCTATTATAATCCTATGGCAATTTTTTTTACGAGCGCATTCAGCCTAAAAGTTATTTCTTAGGGTTCTTCTATCCTTTTTAAGGCATTCTATTCACTTTTTCAGAATTTCAGAATTTTTCTGTTCATACTTTTATTTTTTAATATTTTTTGCCCTGTTTCAATTTCGGGCCAAATTTTTTTTCTATTTCAATTAGCTATTCTATCAAGATTTAAGGTATAGTACACATTAATAATGGTTCCTGAAGCAGCTTTGAACCCCCAGTGAAGGGGACCTCATGCCCCACATCATGTGGGGCCTCTCGCCCCAAACCCACATATTTTAATTTGACCTCTGTATTTTGAACTAAAATGCAAAAAACATGATCCAAATCATATTTATGTGATGGTCCTAAAGTGAAGCAATGCAGATATCCATTATACTTTTGAAAATTTCCAAAGTTATTTCTGACAACCCCTTTCAAAGAATTAGTCAAAGTTACAAAAACCATGCACATTATTTTGTTTCTTTAATTTCTACTATGGTTTGGTGCTGTTTGCCCTGAAAATTTGTGACGTCACCTAAAACGCCTCTAGCTTCAATCCTATCAATATATAAACGCACCAAAAATGTAAGTTTGGATATAAGCCTGGGGGGGCCTCTCACCTAACCCGGGCTTCTTGCCCCGACCTACTCTACTGCTTTTACTTAACATCAGAAAAGGTCCCTGGATATCTACAACTCGAATCTGTCAGTATTCCACATATTTACATCAGAAAAGAAGCCATTAAGAAATGAAGTGAAGTGCTGAATTGGGGCATCTGTTATCAGTCTTGGGGGAGGAGATGGGGTGGGCAGGAATTCATTTCGATCCAATCATTATGGTGTTATCAGTATGATATGCATTGAAATCAAATTTTAGATAGTCAGGGAAGTCAGTGAATACAGCGTGGTTATTATTGAAATTATAGATAGAGGCCAAAATATCAAGATAGGCAAACATACAGGCGACAAAAATCCTGACTAATAGTCGTTCAGATGAGACGTTAAAATGGTAGCCTCTTTTACATCACCATTGTCAGGAATAGGGTAAAATTGAAATTGTTGAGGACTCCTACACTCATCATCAAGAGAACTTTTCTTGCCGAAATGAGTCTCTCTCATCTCACCGATCAACCCCCGTCAGTGACCAGAATTGGCGTTAGACAGCTGGTCGGCTGAATTTTTCATATCTATCTAAAATCCACTTAGAACACATGGCTAGTTTCCAATGAGGAGAATATATATAGTATACATATTATAAATGGCATCTCGCATCTTTGAAGATGATGATCATGCCAAAAAAGACCAGACTTTTTGGCAAGACGAGTCTTAATTTTACAGTTCTGCGGATGATTTGGATCATTATCGTCTGAAGGAAACAGACTGAGACCAAACGACAAAATGTGGCAATTATTTAACAGTTTTTTCAGCACTGGCAAGCCGATCAAGCTTGAGTTTTTTTATAGGCGAAAACCCCATCCAGCAAACAGCCAGTTCTGATGGATCGTGGTCATTGGTCAAGCATTATACAGTTGCCATCCCCACATGTATGCATTGCCATCATGCCATGTACTCATTTGTACCTGGGTGGAGTGAAGCAATGATAGCAGGATTTGCCTTGTCCATCATGCTGTGTGGGGCTCTAACCTTTGACTTGCAATCTGAACAACCCTGCAGCCATATTGGCCCAGTCAGACTGAAGTTATCTCGGTTCAGCAATCTCTTAGTCTCTCAGTCAGATGACCAGACAGCCATTAGTCAATCAATTGATTAATAATGAATCAGTGAATCTGCAAAGAAATTCTAGTGGAATGAGCTTGACAGTATTTCCTGTGACCTGTCTTTTTTATCAAAAGTAAAGTTATCGAGAATCGAATTGAAACATCAATCAAATAATTGTACCTCATGCATATCGCCACGATAAAAATCAAGTGGAGATACATTGTACATTCATATTCAGCATAACCTGATACATAGGCCTATAATATTCTTATGTACCTTCATTTGCATCTTGAGATCACAAGAAATACATCAAGATAAAATCATGCAGAGGTTTGTACCAGAGGTGTGGGTCTCCATACAACATCCTCATACTCAAAATACAGGTAACCTAATTGAATCACACATACAAATGTACTTTACCTTTTAAGAAGACACCCTTTGCAGTATATGAGGCCAGTCCTTGTATAATAATACAGTCTTGTGTTACATCTCTGATTTCAACAGCTCTGCTCTGAGGTATTCCTTGGTATAACAAGGGGATCCAATGTGGCCTGTTTATATCTGGACTATTACAAGCCCCTGTTATCTGCTTTTATAATCAGTACCACCCTAGTTCTATTGCAATAGCAATAGGAAAATAGAGCAGGTAATAAGGAGATAGGGCCAAGAAATGGGAGTCTGGCTTTGCAATAGAGTTATGGTTACAAGAAAGGGAAACGCTTTCATGTAATAGCTAGGCGCAGGTAATTGGCAATTGGCAATGTACATGTTATTGGTTATATCCAAGAAAGAAACAATGCAGAAAATGCAAAAAAGTTGACTGATTTCTTTTAGATTAGGAAAGACATTGGCAGCATTATGTTGGCTACTAATGACTAGCTAGTCATTCCATAGTGTACAATATTGGATATTCTGTTGTTTATAATTTCGGATGAGGACCGGCCTGGGTGGCAAAGGTCCAAGACCACTGCACATGCACAAAAGTTTGATACAGGCTAAAGGCTACGATATTCCATGTGGATTTAGCAATTTTTGCCATAATCATGCACTTGAGAAATTGCTTGAACTGTGTCTTGGCAAAAGAAATTGTCTGACCGGTTTGAGGTATACATTTCAAGGAGGTCTCCAAGCTTGTTGTACCGATACAAGTCCGGTCAAGATCTTAACGCCAGATAGCAACATCCATGGATGAATCTACTCAGTGACATGGTGTTCCAGATTGCATGACTGTAGTTTCATTGCTCAAGCTGACTTTATCTTATAAGATACATATACCTGTATACCATTATGATGTTTTAAAACTAAAAATTGAATTATCTAGCGCTAATATTACTTCTGACTAAAAAATTCCCGTAAACAGTGGTTTTTCCAGATGTAAGACAAATGGCTTATACCAAAGCTGTTAAGTAAACCTACACTGACCCCACAGGCCAAGTTTCGCTCTCACGACCTTCTCTTTAGCTTCTGACATTCTACCTCTAGACCAGGGCTAATATTGACATGTTGAATGCACAGAAGATATGTCTATGACTTACATGCTGCAGTATTTATATATCATCACAGTGAAGGTGTATATCATACATGCTAGCATATACTTTATACATGGTAGGTGGTCACTGTTATCAGTGCTATATGTATTTTGTGGCTTGCATTATTCGTGTGTTATTAGTTGCAATACGGTGTCCATCCGAGTACACCATGATCACTTTGGTTGGCCAGAATATCCATATGGCACTGACTGCGCCTTGATATTTCGACACAATTTCATACATTTATTATGCAGTGTTTGCACTGTATAGTTGAATGAGAATAATATTCATTCAATCAATCGGTCAATCAATTGATTGCAGTATCATAACCTAAATAATAACATACCGCTATGCAAAATTCGCATTGGTAACACTCTAGTGTGAATCAGTCGATTGGAAGTTCATCATCCATTGCCATACCATTCATCCAATTAGTCAATAAATCAGTCAATCAGCCAATAAATCAGTTCATCGATCATAAAATGAATGGTCAGAATGGATGACCCATCAATCAATAACATTACTAAGTAGTCAAGGCAGCAACAAGGCTTACCTTATCTAAAATAATGATAACATAGTATTATGTTTTCATTTTGATATAGCATTTTTTCCTGATAACATGTGCTCATTAGTCAGTCATCGCCCGCTCTTTGGTGGCCGCCATAGTTCTGTTCTGTTTGTAGATTCCTCCGCTGTCAATTCGGAGCACCCCAGGATCCTGGGTAACGTGTACGGGGGGGAGGGATCGATAGAGTTGACTCTTCGGCTCACGGTAGGGGATTTAATCCTGGTGGCATGAGTAAATAGATAAATAGATAAGTAACAAGTTAATAGTGTTCATTATATATATACATCCATCTCCAATGTTAGTTCTAGACTAGGACTACTATCTACAGTTCCCTTCCTAGCGAGCATGCGTGCCTCCCTCCATCTTATTGATATTCCTCGACCGTCTCAGGTGGAGTTTGTAGCACATCGTTCGGGATAGCTGTTCGATGCAGGTTGTGTCCTTCTTTGGATCCGATAGGCATAATTGAACTGTCGGGTGACTACAGTCAAGAATTGACTGCAGGACGACGCTGTTCGCACTAGATAGAGATACGCTGCCGTTGCTTGCTCGCCCAGAAAGGAGTTTACATATTTCTCTAATGGGGTTTCTACATCCTCAAGGGAAGGGCATGTAAGAATGAAATGTGACCTATCTTCACTACCACTATGACATGATTGACAAATTGGGGATATTTGAAATTGATTAAATTTGTGCCGATTTGCTTGGAGGGTGTAGGTCCCAGTTAACAGCCTCGCCTTCACTGCCGCTTCTAGGACATCTCGGGGGTTGTTCTCGCAGGCTTTCCAGACGCTGTGAGCTGTAATGCAGTCTCCGTCCGGGAGGTGCAGGTATTTGAGGGAGGTTTTCTGTGACTTCTCTGTTTCCCAATGTTGCTTCCAGTATTTGCAGACTCCCTGATGTACCATATCGTTCCATGTTTTCTTGCTGTAGTTGGCCGTGGCAAGTCGGTAGACATTCGGGAGATTGTATTTCTGGAGGAGTAGTCTCGTATACGTAAACCAGCTATCACTATCCTCATCCTTGATGGCCAGTTGTCTTGAGGCGAGTCTAAATTCGGTGGTGTCTTGATTCCTCAGGATGTTGCCAAGGAGGGTTAACGAATTCCTCTCAATTTCAGCCGTGATGGGCATGATGCCCAGGAGTGAATAAACTGCGACTGTGGCTGTTCTGTCAGGAAGGGATTGAATCTGGCGCAGGAGGCCTACCTCATACCTCAGGAGTTTCTCTTTATCTTTTTGTGACAGTTGGCATGTTTCAAGGCCGTATGTGATTCGCGGTCTGGCATGAGTGGTGTAAAGCTTACATGAGACAATTGGGTTTAAGCCATTCTTCCCGTGTAGGCCAGCTCCTAACAGTGAATAGATGGTGCGTCTGCCCAGCTGGATGCGTTCATCGATCCCAAGGTTGCTTTTGTTGTCTCTGATGATTCCTAGGTGGGTAGTGCGTGTCGATTCACTGATGATACTTGGGCCCAGTTTCCACTGCTGAGCGTCTCTAGATTTGCTGGAGTTGAAGATGACGATGTCACTCTTAGAAGTGTTGAATGTGGACCTATCCTTACAGGAATTTGCGTAGACCAGGTGCAGCGCTGTTTGTAGATCTGTCGGGCTGTTGGCTATGAGAGCGATGTCATCCGCTACTGTTGGTGCGCCGACGAAAACATCTCCAATGCTTGCGCCAATTTTATTTGCACTCAGGACGTTTAGTACCTGATTAACATATAATTTGTAGAGCATAGGTGACAGCTTAGCTCCTTGCCTGATGCCTTGGGTAATCTTGAAAGAGGTGCTCTGGTCATCTAGCCATTTGATCCTTGAAGAGCCATCAGTCTGTAGTTGGGCAATAAAGCGAATGGCAATACCAACCAGGATTGAATTGGTACCTTGTGCGCACAAGGCAGATGTACCAACCGTGCCACTGAGCATTAAATGACACAATATGCTGTGCTTTCACTGCTTTTGTCATTAAACCTCTTGTGATAAACCAGCTCTACAGTCTGTCAATTTGATATGCTAACAGAGTGGACTGTTGCACTGTGAAAAATGGCACTTTGTGAATCATCATACTGTTGATTTGTCATGATCATACCCAATACTATAGGCCAATAGGGGCGTCTGTAATTGGCGGAACGGAACGGAATTGACGGAATGGAATATCTGTATTCCGCGGAACTGTAAAAAGCGGAATTGTAAAATGCGGAACTGTAAAAAACGGAACTGTAAAATGCGGAACTTTATAAAATCTGCATTCCGCGGAATTGTAAAAAGCGGAACGGCCGGGATTTAATTGCCTAATTGGTTATTTGGGCTTGTATGATATGCCAATCTCTCAGGCCTGAACATTGCAATTGTGTTTCAGTTTGGTGATGCAGGTATTAGGCTATAGGCCTACTAATTAGTTTTCAACCATGCTAAATTGCAATTCTGGAGTTCCTTGACACTTCCAACCCTAATTGCCATTTCCATCCCTAATTGCCATTTCCATGGAGTTTGTTTTTCATTAGCTAATTATTAAAATTATTTTTACTTGTGCAGATTCTTCTTTTCTTTGAATAAAGATATTATGTTATTGTTCTCTATTTACCTATTGGAATGTACCCATGGCTGGTTACAATTAACAAGTCATAGGGCTCAACAAATGTTAGACCATACTTGATAGTAAGTATGGATCCATTGAAAGTAAGCCTGCATGATTTAATATTTCAGTATTTCTTTTAAAATCATTTTGCTAATATGCCTAAACCCTACTGTCAAGGATGGTAAATCCGACCACTCTCTGGAATATAGGCATTTAAATAATTTCAATGCAATTGTGCAAGTCATAAATGCGGGAGAAATTCGTTTTCTTCAGATTTTGTCTATTTTATGACTTTGATAGCAGTTTTATTCACAATTCAGGTGATTAAACAATATGGGATAAAAAAACCCGATGAATTCTGTGACCTTATCACAAAACTTTTGTGCATTTCAGCCAGTTGGTCATCCTATTCTTTTTGGCCTACTTCCATCTACAAACAAATGTATTTCAGGTAAAAAGTCATTGATCGGAATGTGAAATTTTATTGAATTTGTTAAATTACTTAATTGTGACACCTTGAAAGGCAATCCAATGCAAACGAAAGTGGACGGAATTATACCATCATCATTTTAAGACTGGCTTGCTTTGGTGTCTGTACATCCGTCCACCAGCATTAATTGTCATTCAGAGCACTTTTGTTGTGACTTTCAATACTTACAGATTGCATAAAACTGATAAGAGAAATTAGTCAGGAGCACTTACTCACTGGAAAGGCCTCCAGAATGACATATTGATATAATCTGGGGTGTACGATTGGATCAAATGAGCCTTAAAGAGCCAACTTGACAGAATATTTACTTTGAACGTCTGAACAATTTTTAAAAAATTTTCACTCACAATTCATACCCCTTTACACTTAGATAAAAAGTCTCCTGGAAGATTGGACACAGTGGTCAAAACTGCCTTCTGTATCATCACAGCTAGATCACTTTTTACCGGGAAGAAAAGGACAGAAAATAGATTTGTATACTGATGATGTGCCATGAACATAATAATAATAAATAATAAATTTTATTTTGCCTCCAAAAAAGACATCATGTAAACAATATATCAATTAATTTAAAATCCAATCATATGTAAAATCAAGATAAAAGCAGTAAATAGTTAAAAGGTGACAGCAACAGTTTTATGAGCTCCTTATTTTGTTTGTTATAATTCATTAAAAGCGACTTAATACTATCAGCCAGTCCGTTCTCTGGAAACTTCTTCTGCAGGTTCACTAAGTTCTTAAGGTACCGTAGTCTTTCTTCAGGGCACACTTAAACAATGAAATAGAGTTGTTGGCACAGACAGTCTGACATCTGGTGACTAGATTGTTACACTTTGCTATATTTTTTGGATAGTTTAGCATGTACAAGTACATTGACTTTAATCTAGAAGAACCTTTAAGTATGGACGAAAACATTTTCAGACTGTTCATATTGATTCACCAGGCACAATTTTTCATTTTCATTGCTTCCATTAGCATTAGGACTGTTGAGCGAATGATCATGCCATAATTTCAAGTTTTCAACACTAATCTAACAGTCAACAAATGTCCTTTTCACCAAAAATCCACAGCCCCCCCCCCCAAAATCATCAGGTCAGCCCCTTAGAATGACCTGTTGGAATAGGTCCTATAGACATGTAACCAAACTGCATATCCTCAAAAACCATGCACGGGAATTAAGGCAGCTTGACCAGCATCCAAATGAAGGTTTTTGATACACTTTCTGTGTCTATCTAATTATATAGGCACACTCCTTTTTCATCTAATCAACTGTGGTATTAGTCCTATTAAAGTTTTATGTGTTAAACCTATGAGACAAATATTATCGCCAATTGTTGTAGTAGGTAAGTATTAAAAGAATGTTAGGTCCAATGACTAACTTGCCCTATTCTCATTGATCATGGTCTTCTTCGATCCAATCCTTTTGCATTATACAACAGTATAGGCCTATCAGCAGCCAATACACCATTGTCCGTATTTTTAAATGAGAGTTGTGAGTAGGGGAGAGTGGGGACCGATGGGCCGTTTGACAAATTATTGGCCATGGAGGCAAATCTGTTTCAGATACAGGATTCATATTCTGTACCCTTTTAGCCGATGTAATTCTCTATAAAATGACATAAGATTTACATAGATCAACCTAGATCAATCAAGTAAGAAGGTGGCCCATCGGTCCCCAACCATGGGGACCGATGGGCCATCCCATGGGGTCCGATGGACCAAGTCAATAACTTGCCAAAGGGTGGATGAAGAATTTGAAATTTGGATTCAAGATGTTTTTTGTTGATCCAACTGAGTGTATAGGATAATAAGAAATTGAAAAATTATAGATATGCCCAGATTTTACAAAACAGACTTTAATATCCAGTCCCATGCTAATACGCCACCTATAGAAAATTTCAGGAAATAGTGGCCTTTGGTACCCATGTTGGGTGGCCCATCGGTCCCCAAAAGCATTCAGAATAGTTAAACCCCTTTTTTTTTGTGAAATATGGTTCTTGTTCATAAAATTCAATGTGTAAATTGCCACCAATATATAGGGAAAATCGTCTTAGAAAATATATTGCCTCGAGTCTACACAGATTGGAGATATAACCCTTTTTCTGAATCAGTACAAAATTACTTTAGATGTTGAAAATAAAATTTTGCCCACTAAACGCTTATGCTTTAACTTATCGATCAGTCATCAATATGGTGTTTATAGATGTGATAAGCAATACTAAAAATGCAAATAAGATGTTTCAAAACGTTTTTGATGTGGAGTTAAGAGGATGGCCCTTCGGTCCCCATGGCCCGTCGGTCCCCATTCTCCCCTACTCAGATACTCAAGCCCAGTTTGGAAAGGTTGTTTCTTTTCATATACCATATTGAAATCCAATAACAGATATTTTATCAAGTTATAACTGCTAATTTATCAGTAATATACTTACTGTGGCTGTGTGATGCTTTGCTTTTAATTAGTTAATCTATAGATTCTTTGATCTTTTTGACAGGTTGGTGGTCTGTCAATAAAATTCAAGTAATTAGAATTTATTTCTAGCCAGTTAATGTGAGTGGGGGGGGGGGGGGTTACCGGTAGGTCCATGAAGCTTATAATGTCTTGCTTATTGAAAAACTTCATGAAAACAGGCAGGTGACATGCGTGAACTGAGAAGTTGAAAATAGAAACTGAACATTGACAATTTGGTTAAAATGACAAGCTGCCACATGCATGTAAGTAAATCAGCTGGCTTCTTGAGTTCTTGTATTTTGTTCTCATAGCATGAAAACTCAGACTGAGACAAAACATTCAAGCATTAAAAGAATTGTATGTAACATGCCTACATTAAAAGAAAGAAACATTTTATCAGAAGTTATTAAAACTGAATTCCAAAGCAAATCCCAGTTCTAACCTCTGAACACAGGTTATTTGCTCTTTAATTATGTTCAACAAGATTATCATAACCTGACACTTCAATACCAATCAGTGAAGTGCTGGCACTTCAAAACCAATTGGGCACTGGCACTTCAATGCCACTTAGACACTGATACGATAGGAAGGGTACCTTGCTATCCAATGCCAATTAAAAACCCTACTGGCTGTCATTCCCAAGCCAAGCATATGATTGCACAGGGATTATGTGGGCCCTACTGGGAACCAGAAATCTTCAGGAACAATAAGAAAATGCACACACTTTGTTAAACTACTTGCGACACTTTCAAATGACATACAAACAATGGAAATAATAGTAGACTAAATTCCTGGTATAAATCGAAATGTTGTCCCCTGGGCCTTGCTAATAATAAAATGCTTGACAGGTAATGTTTGGCCATAACAGAGTGTGTGTTCATGTAGGCCTATCCAGAGTACATTTTTTGTGACAAGACCACTATGTTAGTTTGGCAGTTATGGGCAATTGAGTTGGAATGACTAATATCTAATAATAATACTTTGTGGCCAATATGAATGTGTTGAGACTAGTTGAGAGAGAAGGAAGGTGTGAAACTGAATTGCACTTGAAAAGTTGAAAGGCAATTCAGACAGGGGCTCACAATATGGTGCCCACTTGGACAGCAATTAAGAAAGTTGATTGAATGAAGTAATGTAAGATGCTGTTGACATCATCAATTGAGAGTTGGTTAATTGTATACAACAAAGATCCCGGCCGTTCCGCATTTTACAGTTCCGTTTTTTACAGTTCCGCATTTTACAGTTCCGTTTTTTACAGTTCCGCGGATTACAGATTCCGTTCCGTTCCGCATTTTACAGATTCCATTCCGTTCCGCCAAATACAGACGCCCAGGCCAATAGCCTACTTTCAATGTTAATATGATTTAAGGAGACCAATCCTACTTGTTGATGACAGTCAGATGAAAAGATTATGCATCTGATTTTCACTCTAAAATCAGTTATGACAATCTCTTGATTACGGCTAATAAAACAGCCTCTATGTTTCCCATGTTGAATGTAGAGAAGATGACACTTCATGGGCTATGATGAGTCGCCAAGTGCATATTCCACAGTGAACTGGTCCTCTCTCGTTGTATAACTAGTGGATACGCTGTAAAGTGAACAACATAAACGCAGTTATGACAAGGTAACAAGTGACAAATAAAGATAATCAATTAATGGCCTACCTTGATGATGACAATAATCATTTGTACTGATTGACCTCTTGCTCGCACGGTGCCCTGCAATAAACAAACAATAACATGAACACCTTTTGTAAGCTGGTTCTTTACGAGGTAAACAATCCTCTCATTCCAGAAAATGACTAGCAATAACGGCTAACTATTTTGCGCAGTATTCGCTAATTAGATGGATGTGCACAAATGACAAGTGCGCATGCCTAATTGCTCAGGAATTGCAAAACTGGAAATTGGCTCTTGGCTAGTCTTAACTGAGATAGGTGAAAAGGTTAATTTGTGGAAAAAGTCTCAACCTGTCAGACTCAGCAAAAAAGAATAAAAATACTTCTGTTGCATATGTTGCTTAAGACTGACATGTTTGGGTTGGTTAACTTATTAGAAAAGTGGGGCATAAAAATGTATGTAAAAGAATGACAGAATTTGGTTTGGCATTGTTTCAAGAAGGATAAGTGAAACATGTCTGGAGGGTCTGGAGGATTATGAAATTATGATGGGCCAGAGGGAAGGGAAAGGTGCACATATAATACAGGTCTATTTATATTTAAAAGAGGACCAGTCTACATGGAGCCATCTTTATCTACCATTTGCAATTAAAATATGTGTCAAGTTCGGGAAAATAATTTTTTAGGAAGGGCTTCGGAGTTTTTAAAATTAAATAATTTTATCCTCAGTTTTGGTGAAATAAATAAATTGTTTCTAAGCAGTCTTGAAATGATTTTTTCCCCTGGGTGTTATTCCTTAAAAGGGTTCATTTAGAAATGAATATTTTGGGAAGTCGCATACTCGAAATAGAATTACTGTCGTAGTCACGGCGAAATAAAGTATTTATGTGGAGTAACATCCCAAGAATTGCACAGGAATTTCAAAATGTGAAGATCTAATAGTTATTCCCTCATAATCATACTTCAATAATTCAAATAACGAAATATAGGTCAGTACTTACAAAAAAAATTTAACTGAATAAAGGGCTCATCATGGAAAGAGGCCAGAATATCAGTTATCATTACTTTGAACTAGTCCAGAGATTTTAGAATATTCAAAACACAAATATTAGCCAAATTCTCTATAGATTTGTGTGTGTTATCATTGTTTTGTCAGCAGGTAGACAACACTTATTTCTAATGTTTTCATTTTGACATCCAACAAAATTCAAGGATGTCAAATTCAATATAAACAGGTGATTACATGACAGTGATTATGAAGCCATAAGATTATGCATCAATAAGATTAAAAAAAGATAATCACAATTGTTACAGCTTTGTTATGGGAAAATCACTGATAATCTATTGTACTTTGTTCTATATGTTTTGACATGGCTAGTAATTGGAAAATAAGTATTATATTTTGTAATTGGGATAACATCATCATTTGGGATTATGACACTATCTGGGAGGAAAGGAAGTAAGAAATGAAGAAGGAAATAAAGAAAGGTAGAGGGAAGGAAGGAAGAGAGGAAGAGAGTGAAGAAATATAAGGAATTAAGGAGGAAGGAAGGAGCATAAAATCAATAAAGACGAGAAGAATATGAAGAAATTGACGAGGAAGAAATTCGGAGGCTGATTGAGCATATCAATGTTAGATAGGCCTCCAGCTTAAAAAACCAGAGAAGATGGTAAAAGAGAGAGGAAAAGAAAATGACAGGAATATGGAAGAAGGGGATATGGAATAAAGTTGAGAGGAAAGACAAGGGAAGGAAAGAATATAACAGGAAGTGGATAATAAGAATAAAACAGGAAAAAAAGAAAGGACAAAGGAAATTCGACATTTTCAAATTGTTGAAAGATAAATTCCTAATTTCTAAATATGACTAGGCCTAAATATATGTAAACAACCCTTAACCTCCAAAGTGGGTTGTGTCCCTTCGGTGTGATTCGACAGTTTCCGTGACTGCTCGGGTCAGAACTTCTGATGAGGAAATTGCATGACACCACAGAGAGTTACTCAGGCCAATTCACGTTCTACCAGATATAGAATTTTGGTTTTACAAATATCTATATTGTTTACACTCAACAGGCAAATTAACAATGATAAAGAGTAATAAACAGTTCATACAATGCAAACAATAGGTGATGGATTCATGCAAATGCCTCATACAAGTTACTATCTAATTGTCAGGCCTATTATAAATTCTGAATTAGTGCACTGTCTGTTGTTCATGTAAATTGGCCTAGATATAAGGTATATATTAGGCCTAGAGTGATACTTCAAACATTACAGCTCTTTGCAGATTGGCGGTCCGAACAATTTCAAAATTAGCTTTTAACTTGGTCTTGTGATATAACTGGCTTAAAAATGTTTTGTTTGTTTTAGTTATGGTTAATCAATTGATTTGGAGCATATTATGTCTAGCAGCATAGGTGGCAATTAAGACACTAACCAAATACGAAGATTAAGAGACCAACAGAAAACTTTCAATGATGTGACAAGGCCAGTTTGCAAATTGAAAAGAGGAATTAAATTTTCAAGTGGACTGCCAATCTGCAAATAGCTCCAAACACATACACAATTTGATGACACATGTCGCTGGAAGTGATTCGCATGCTTCACCAACTATATGTTATGAGTACACGTTAGTGCTCACCGGTAACCATAATGCTATGAGTACCTGTTACTGTTAGTGAATGAGTCATCTTGCTCACCAGTGACGTCACATAGGCCTATGCCTGGCTGAAAAAATTGACTAATCTCTTCGATGTAAAAGATAGGTCCTGCAATTACATCATTGATGAAAGAATCAAATGGCATCATTGGATGCAATTACTTAAAATTATATTCTTGAAAACGAAATTAAATGCTCCACATAATTTGGGAAACATTTCAAATTTCTAAGATTAATATCAGAATCCATGAAAAGATGTATTGTAGCACTTTGAGTCTGCTCAAGTTCGTATTTTATTAGAGTATTAACCCGTTCATAACTAAAGTAATATTTTACATGAGCCTCAGGACTTAAAACAAGATTTATGATTTTTCTGATATAAATGCAGTGCACTAACTGACTTGCTCAAAAGTCCATAAAACTTCATATTTTTGGCATTTTTAAGAATATTTCAACACATAATTCACTGAAGCAAATAATTCTATATTTTTGCTCTTTAAAGTAGAAATTATATTCAGTAAACTTCATTTAACTTTGTGAAAGATATAATACGTGTTATAATTAAAGCAATTATGTCTATAGATGACTTTTTGTACACTTTAGAAACGTACCTTTCACTTTGAATATATAACTATGCTAAATTTCTCGAGGCCTAGAATTGTGTTACTTTTCCATATAATTCATATTTCTAAGTTAAACACTGAAACATATAATTAAGTGGGTAATATAAAACATCCCAGAACACCTGCAGATATATTATATATATGCACAACGTGTAACCGGGTTTAAAGTACTCAATTAATGCTACTGACTATATTGGAATATGCTATGTATAGGGGAACCAGGGGCAAAACGGGCCGCCTAACTTCGAAGGCTCGCTGCATGAAGGTGGTATATCATGCGAATAACAAATAAGGTCTGATCCATGAAGAAGTACCAATACCACTTGCTCAAACACAGAAAAGTGCTTTTTTAATAGTTCCAATTCAATTTTTTCTCTATTTTCAAAAATGCAACTTTATCCCGTTTTGCCCCATGCTTGGGGCAAATGGAATTTCATATGGGGCAAAATGGGAAGAAAGAAAGTTGCAAAAGTTCTGCAATAAATCAGCTGTTTTGATAATAGCCTAACTAAAAAGCATGTTGTCAAACAAAAATGCATTAATTCATGTCATTGCAATGTGAGAATATCGCAGAATACTAAGAGTAAACATGGCAATAAATTATGAAATCAACATCTCAATACAGGATGCAATTATAGCTGGGAAGTGTTGCTAGTAATTCTACATTCTATGTATAGTTATTGACAAATTATCTCTATACATATATAAAATTCACCTCCCCATATTCCCTTTGTAACGGGTCTTCTCAGCTATGGCTTGACTCACAGTCATAATATTTTGCCAGTGTGTCCTGTTATGTCCCAACTGTGTTCTACATGCATCAGAAGTTTCTTAACATTCGAATTGTTAATTATTCAGGGCTAAAACAGATACACTCCCCCCCCCCACCAATACAGCAGCCACACACAGCGAGTGGTTTCATTTTTATTACGAACTTTAAATCTACTCTAGAAGAAAGGAAGGCAGTCACAATATCGTGCTAGCCTGTCCCAATATACTTGGACAGTGTTTGTAATTACTCAAATATGTCAAAACTTCCAAATATTTACCTAAAAACGATATCTATATTCAATTGTTTTTCTCGCTGATCTTAAGTCACAGCAGCCACTCACACCGTATTGGACAATACCCAAAATGAGGAATTACAAATGCTATAGAAAGAAGTTAGGGAGGGAAGGAATGAACGAGGGAAGGAATTAATGAGGTAACGAATGAATGAGGAGATTGCTAGATACATTAATCGTCTATCTCCAAGTACCTAAAGTGCTTGCGCATTATTTTTCATTCTATTTAAATTGCATGACTTCTGCTCATCACTTCTGCTTTATGCACTATATAGACAACGTTACCCCAATCAGGCAAAGCAAAATTGAAACTGCAGTCCAACATAGGCCTAGTTTAACCATAAAAATTATAAACAAAAATAGTTAAATTTTGTGGAAATGTGACATTTTTATGAATATTCACATAACTCTGATTTCCGAGTTTTCTTAATAATTTAACAATTTTTAAAAAGTGTTATAAGATCAGACTATGCTATTTGAAAGGCAGTTACATTCGTTTCAATTTCAACAATACAGGGTTTTACCACTAAGCCTAAATCCTCAAGGTATTACTGATGACATGGATTAGATCCACAAATCTCTTGTGATTTTTTCAAATATTGCCTGCTATATGACCAGAAAGTGTATCAAATGTCTCAAATGTCATGGTTGAATTGACCCAATATCAAGCTTCAACCTTTTCTAGGCTGGGATTGCTTTTTTGTGCTTCCCATTTTGCCCCCGCTTTCGGACTCCATCTTGCCCCAACCATGCAGGGTAGATTAATAATGACCTACTTACAAGCTCCAGAGTACATTTTTTTGCTTAGTAAGCAAGCTTAGTAGTCCTCTTATAAATTATTTGGCTGGGAACGTCATTGTAGGTTCTACACCATTTCCAAAAATTATGATTTTTTTAAGAAAATCGATTAAAAACTTCAAATTAACGTAGCTGCATACCTGTAATGTTCTCATCAACGAAACTCTCGGGAAAAGTTGGTCATGTATCTTATTTAATTTTCCGACCGAAAAATTAGAAGGCAGGTCAAAACGTTCCGAGAAAACTTAAAAAACCATTATGCCCCGCCGCTCCGCTTTGCCCCTCGTTCCCCTATATCTTAACATTGAATAGTTAGGGCATGTGAATGATAGTGCACTCCAAAAGTTTTAAAACATTTTAGAATTATGACATTGTAATTATTGGGCCTACTATAATAATGAGCAAAAGTTGAGGAACATATGATTTGGTTGATGTCAAAGTTTTCCTGCCTGTTTAAAGAGACTTAAAAAAATGCTGTTTCAAATGTGGAGTGAGACTTCCAAATATAGTTGGTGCCAAGATGATTTAGAACACAATATTGGTTACTTTAAAAGGTTACAATTTAGCTGATTCTAAATTTATGAATAGCTTAAAGCTAGAGTATTTTAGAGAAACTTAATAAGTAGAAACTCTTCCAGCATGCATTAGACTAACACTTCCAGAAAGTACACTGAAAGCAGTGGTTTTCCATTTGGACACCATCAATTTTAGCTGCCTCATCAAAGTAACAAGACTAATTTGATGAAGAAATGATCAGTACAGGATTTCCAATTTAATTTCACAAATCTAGAACTTATTTTGCCATATAACAACTCACAATATTAGAGCACAGTTCTAAGTCCCTGATATAGTGGAGCGGATAATAAAGGGGATACTACGACACTTCCGGATAAAGTGCTCGATGAAACTTGGAACAATTGTAAATGACCAACTGACAAAAAATTATAGCTTTAGTGACAAGCTGAATTTTGTGGTGGATGCCCTCCGGTGCCATTTTGGAAAACCTCCCTTTTTCGGGAAAAAAATTTGTTTTTTTACTAACTGAAAAATACATTTGCCAGTAGTCTCATTCTTGCAACTTCAGAAAAAGCAAAGCATAAACTCAACATTAGAGACGAAAGAGACCATATTTTGTTTTAAAAGACAGAATATTGTATTAATAAAGAAAAATAAAGTAATTTACACAACAAGGTTAATGAATCATAGGACTTCACGTCCTGCATTTCCACAATGGCAAGGCATAATTATTGGGACAGACAGGGACCAGAGTTATATAGCAAGGTGCACAATTTGGGGCATGCGAAGTGACTTGACTATGCACATTTATGAAAAGCAGAAGAAGGTGGAATGTTCTCTTGAGGCCTCCATTTCCTGCCTTGCCCGATATCAGTCTTTTAACAAAGTGGCCAATCAGAGACTTGCATCACGACTGTGAAATGTGGTTTCCAGTTGCATGCCAGCATAAAAATCCCACTGAACACTGTCCTGCTACTCAAATTTGCATTGTGTTTGCAAAAAGTTATCACAAGCACTGTAAAACTTGAAATTTTGAGTCAGCTCAAATGATTGAGTGAAATGGTTGCACAATTTGTTTTAGCTGACATAGCTTGTTGTTTAAAGTTATGATATAATATGATAATCTCTTCATTGTTTTAACTTACAAACAACAAGCTATGTTGGCTCAAAGGAATTGTGCAACCATCTCACTCAATCATTTAAGCCTCAAAATTCAAATTTTACAGTGAGGGTAGCTAAAGTGTTCATTTTACTGGAAATGGCAGTAACCTATGTGCGCTCTTGGCGCAGGATGAATTATACAAATTATCCTTATGGGCGGGGAATTGAACCCGGTTCCTAAGGGTTCGCAACCAAATGAGCTACCACTGAGCCAGGACTAGGGGTTTTCCTCGATAGATTAATTGTTTTAAAAAATCTTCATTCACACAACAAACATAACAGAAGTCTTCACATAATCCACCCACTTCAAGCAGTTGTACATTGGATTGATTTACCTGTGACATGGGAGGTATTGGTATCTCCCAGCAACACACCTGCAAGATAAGAAATGCCCCAGATACCCTTTATCTAAGAACATTAGATAATAATTTACTCTCTTAACTACGGAGCAGAAATGATGTAAATGACAGCTCCAGATAGCAATACAAGACTATCTCATAAATATCTATAATCCCCACTAAAACAGATATCGCACATTTCAGAAAGACAAGAAAAAAGCAGAAAAAAATAGCAAGGGTTATTCAGTTTATCTCAAACATGGCTGATCAAAAGGGTTATTAATTTCAGAATTATGTAAAGATACCAGGTTGCCTATTCTGTATGTACAGGTAAGCTGGAGTGCATTTATGTGAATGATATAGCCTACCCTCTTGAACATAACAAATACAATTGAACTCATTTCTGGAATAAAGACCTCATATTAAGCCAAGTTACATCCTCCCTTATGATATTATCTCTCTTATTAGATTTTTAGGGGCAATCTTGGCACAATGGAAAGTTTTGCACAGTCACTAATTTTACTCAATGTTGAAAACATTCACTGAGCAACTCCGAAGTTTTCATGAATGTCACCTATCGAATATCGAGCTTAAATCCAAGGCATAAGAAATTAGACTGCACCTATACTGTTTTGCCGCCAAACGACAAAATATGGTCATGCCAAAATGCTAATTTCTCAGTCACCAATGGGTGCATTTATCAGGATCTAGTAATTCATAACTGTTTATTGCGATTTATTGAACTCATACAAGCGTCGATAAATCCTGATTGTTCGTCGTTCAACCCGGTGAAAATAGCTCTCAGCCTGTCTACAAGTTGACCGCTATTAGCTGCAACCTAGGGTGCAAAATTCGATAGCTCGTATGAGCGGTCAGCAGAATTTCAATCTCTGGAAGAAACCAGGACAGTGTGGAAGAAACCAGGACAGTTCCATCATTTAGTGATGGTCTAGTTTATTTCCAAAAACTCTGCAAGTGTCTAATCTGACTTTGGTTGGCTTAAATTTTAAGCAGACAGCTTGTAAATACTAAATAAGTTGGGACTATTTTTTATCATGGATGATGTACACTCTTGATCAAAATGCTGGAATAATTTGGATTTTTAAGGTGTCAGGATTTCAAAGTTCCAAAATTGGTGATTGAATGTGTTGAATTGCAAAGATTTTTTCCTCAGACATCAGATTTATGTATAAATTATATCATAAACCATTTTTAGTTGCTAAAAATTATTGGAAATATTTCTGTGGGTGACTCGGAAAAATTGATCATTTTGAGCAAAAAATCATCAAAAAGCGCATAGTGGTTCAACAACACAGACATAAAATTTCAACATATGCAAAAAATGCCAACTTAATTTGGATGTGCACTACCAAAAAACATAAGAATATCAGGTTGAATGCCACATTCATTGACCTCCACCTCCACTTGACTTGACATGGATAGCGCCAATCTGTTTTTTGCTTCTTTTTTACCAAAATGGCTATTCTTCAGTGAAAGTCATCTGCACCTGGTCCAGAGTAGTTGGCTGGACCTCCATCTTGTGTGCATAATGGTCAAAGATGTCCCTATAATGTTATTTGGTTTATTTCAGGTGAAGTTGCCAATAACGGCAAATTCGCAATTTTCTCAATTTTCAAGTTTTATAAGGATTTGTGGTGCCCTACAAGCTTGAGCATTGCCATAAATGAATAAAATGTTTCAACTGAAGTGATTCCTACACTGAGGTACCATTTCCTCTTCCAGTAAACTTAGATAGGAGCTGCCGGCATGTTTCTAGACCACACTACCAGACACAAATTTTCGTCATAATGGTTGACACACAAAACAAGCATTAAACTGCCACCCTCAGCCCTTGTGGCCATTAGGCAGTTTGCGGACAGTATCTGGCCACCTTCTAATCACACAAAAAAGTTTCCATAAGCTCTGTGAAACATGTGCTGGGATATATTGACTGAGATGGAATTTACTTGAAAAATTCACAAAATATTCCAGCATTTTTGTTGACAGTGTACACTTGTTGGGATAGGAAATGGTACCTCAGTGTAGAGAACACTTCAGTTGAAACATTTTATTCATTTATGGCTATACTCAAGCTTGTAGGGCACCACAAATCCTTCTAAAACTTGAAAATTGAGAAAATCGAGAATTTGCCGTTATTGGCACCTTCACCTGATATGAACCTAATTAACATTATAGGGACATCTTTGACCATTCTGCACACAAGACGGAGGTCCAGCCAACTACTCTGGACCAGGTGCAGATGACTTTCACTGAAGAATAGCCATTTTGGTAAAAAAGAACCAAAAAACAAGTTGGTTGACTCCATGTCAAGTTAAGTGAAGGCTCAGGTCACGAATGTGACATTCAGCATAATATTGTTATGTTTATTGGTTGTACACATCCAGATTAAGTTGGCATTTTTTGCATATGTTGAAATTTTATGTCTATGTTGTGGAGCCACTATGCGATTTTTCATGATTTTTTTACTGAAAATGATCAATTTTACTGGGTCACCCAAAGAAAGTTTTCAAATAATTCTCAGCAACTAAAAATGATTTATGATATCATTTATACATAAATCTAACGTCTGAGGAAAAAATCTTTGCAATTCCACACATTCAAATACCAATTTTAGAACTTTGAAATCCTGACACCTTAAAAATCCAAATTGTTCCAGCATTTTGATCAAGAGTGTATACATTGTAGGTCACATATAATGCCAGTATAGAGGGGGCCACTGGTGGCATGGACAAGAAATTTTGTTTAGTGTTACACAACTTTTATGAAATTGTAAATTATATTGTAGTTAATAAATCTCCGTAAAGTAACAGAATAAATATAAATGAGCATGTTTGATACCACAAAGCAAAAACATTGGCTTTGTATGGACATGTGAATAAGGGACAGAGCATCCTTTTTGGACACTTTTCTGACCACAATTTAACATGCACTAAATGGCATACGTAGATTGAATACCATCAAAATTCTAATGAGTAAAATCATCCCTTTCACAGCCAAAGTTTATGCTAAAGTTTCAAAACTTTCTTTTAGTCTCATGATTTCCAAACATTTTCATTCAAAGCAGTGGACTGGATCTTTGCCATGCAGCAACCATGCTTTGTGAAAGTAGCTTGGCGTAATATGGACAGCTGTTGTGCGTCCTGATCTTGTGATCTGTCCAAAACAGACCAAACTAATGTTGACCTGATTCTATTTTCCAGGGACTGTCAGCAATCTGCTGCCACTTGTCAGTCCTGAACAGAGACACACTCTCAGCTAATGGTTCTTGTTTGTAAAACTGAGTCTAAATAAAATTATTTGATTTGATTTGATGGTTTGAGAATGGTTGGAATTGAACCTGTTTGAATTTAATAGAGTAGTAGGAAAACCAACTTTTTCTCACCAAATCTCTGCATCTGGCCGAAATTTATGAAAGAAACATCAGGAATTCAGAATGGGAATTTACAAGATTTGACAGCATCACCATAATATTGGCCTAGTCAGGAACCGAGAGAATCTCCCCTGCGCCCCCCCCCATCCAAATATTAACTACCTTTTTAAGTTGGTTATTATTAAATAACATTTCAGTTGGTCAATCATTCAATCTGTAGGTAAATTTATCAATCCATCAGTTTGTTAATCAGCCAGATGGTCAATTCAATCAATCAATCACTTTTTCAATCAATCGATCGATTGATCGATCAGTTGGTCAATCAATCAATTATTTGGTTACCAATCAATTAATCAAACAGCTTGTCACTCTACTTCAAAAAAATTGAAGGGGCAATTCTCATTTTAACCTTATTAGTTTCACATCAAACCAGGCCTGTAGCCAGGAATTATGTTGGGGGGGTGCTTTTAGGGAGAAAGTGGACCTTTAGCGAGCACCGAAGGTGCGAAGCCGTACTAGGGGGGTCTGGGGGCATGCCCCCCCAGGAAAATTTTTGAGAAGACAATTAAAATGGTGCATTCTGAGACTTTCTAATGATGCTGAAGACAGTCAATATGATGTCACCCACTGGGCCAAATTAGTAGTGCTGATAAAGATATGTAATTCACCCCCCTCCCCCTCACCCCCCCGGGACAATGGAACCCAGTTTGCCTGAGATGCATTTTCAGCAATTCAGACATATATGGCAAGCAATGATATAATCACTCAAAACAGTCAAAATGTCATCAGGTAATCACCACGTAAATGTATGAGAACAATCAGGAAAGGCATGAATTAAATTTTGGAAGTGGATATTCCTAGGCAAATGCACAATATTGGAACACTCTTTTTCCCAGAGCTTTCTTGTCAATTGTCAATTAGTCATGACTATTTTCGTTCTCATCCCACTCTAATTCTCCATTTCTTACTCTTTCCTACCTTTTGCCTCCTCTTGATAGCTCTTCTCTCTCTGAATTGTCACCCCTGCCTCCTCCTAGCTTTTGCCTGCTCCACTTCGTTGTCCCCTTCACCTTCCTCCTACATTTTCCTTCTCTGCCTGTCCTTATAGCTCTTGCCCTCCCCAATCATTCTTCTATTTTCCTTCTGTACCGTTTCCCAAGCTCTTTCCTCCTTCTCTCTTGCTCTTACCTCCCACACCTGTGTCTGCCTCCTTCAGTCTCATTCCCTCTCTCTCCATACAGCTCAAGATTGCCCTCTCCAAGTACAGCTATGCTATCTTCCCTCTATGCCATCTCACAAGCTCTTTTTTCCTCTTCTCTAGCCCTCGCCTGTTGCACCTTTTTCTCTGCCTCCTTTCTCCTACATTCTCCTTCTCGGCTTCCCCCTATATAGCTCTTGCCACCCCCAACTGCCCTTCTCTTTCCCTCTATACCTTCTCCCAAGGTCTTTCCTCCTCTTCTCTAGCTCTTGCTTCCTACACCACTGTCTCTGCCTGCTTCCTCCTACATTCTCCTTCTCTACCTTGCCCTATATCTCTCGCCCTCCCCCGGTTTTTGTTCTCTCTTCCTTCAACGCATTATTAGACTAATGGGCCTTTCTGTTCAAAATTTTTAAACCCCTGACCTTTACAGCCTGTCATTTTGCTATAGAAAAAGAGTGGACTGTGGACTGTTGCACTGTGAAGATGGCACTTCGTGTGTCATCATGCTGATGATTTGTCATGGTCATTCCCAATACCTTCACTGTTAATTTGATTTACAGTGATGCACTTTACAGCGAAACACTTTGATATAGAATTAGAGTGGACTGTGGCACTGTGAAAATGGCATTTTGTGTGTCATCATGCTGATGATTTGTCATGATCAAACCCAATACTTTCAATGTTAATTTGATTTAAGGAGACTAATCCGGCTTGTTGGTGACAGTCAAACGAAAGGATAATGTATCTTATTTTCACTCTGAAATCAGCTTTGACAAGTCAAATGGCCTTCTATTGATCATGACTAATCAAACAGCCTCTATGTTTCCTATGTTGAAGTAGAGAAGATGACACTTCATCAGCTATCATTAGTCAAGAAATGCATTTTTCACAGTGAACTGATCCTCATTGTGTCTATATCAAAGTGTTTCGCTGTAATAAAGAAAAAATGAGGATCAGTTCACTGTGAAAAATGCACTTTGTGATTCATGATAGCTGATGAAGTGTCATCTTCTATACTTTCAACATGGGAAACATAGAGGCAGTTTGATTAGTCATGATCAAGAGAAGGCCATTCGGACGGATTTTGACTTGTCACAACTGATTTTGGATTGAAAATCAGATGCATGATCCTTTTGTTTGGCTGTCACCAACAAGAGGGATAAGTCTCCTTAAATCAAATTAACATTGAAAGTATTGGGTATGATCATGACAAATCATCTGTATGATGACACATGAAGTGCCATTTTCACAGTGCAACAGTACAGTGTTTTTCAGTATCAAAGTGCATCGCTGCAAGGAGACTTATCCTGCTTGTTGGTGACAGTCAAACGAAAGGATTATGAATCAGATTGATTTTCACTCTAAAATAAGTTATGACAAGTCGAATGGCCTTCTCTAGATCATGACAAATCCAACTGCCTCTTTGTTTCCCATGTTGAAAGTATAGAAGATGACACTTCATCGGCTATCATGAGTCACAAACAGCATTTTTCACAGTGAACTGGTCCTCATTACATCGATATCAAAGTGACAGGCTGTAATGCTGCCAGATTTATTAAGGGGACTTAGGGGAGGGAGCTGTCTCCTGGTTTTTATCAGTCTGGCTAAGACAATATATAGTAAGTGAGACTTGTGTGAAATGGACCATCTTCTCACTGGAAGATTTGTGGACCTGCAGGTCTACACTATAAAGCTCTTTATAACCATCAAATCCAGCACATTTTTCTCAAATCACTGTCTTTAAGAAACAACCCAAGGGGCATTGCAGCAACGTTGTGGCAACATCTGAATGTGGGTGAAAATTATGTAGAACTATATGGTAGAAATGATGTTGTCGCAATGTTGTGACAACATAATTTCTTCCATGATTTATTTCTACTTGACCAACATACTAGGTTGTGTTTACGTTGTGTGCCTTGTCTGCTTGACAGTGGGGAATTGGACTTAAATAGTTCACATTTTCTGGAAAAAGGCATTTTGGCCGCTTAGCCCTGTTGTTGCTGTTCAAGGGAATTGTGTGTCATCCTGTTTTAGACATTATCTTGAAATTTGTCATAAAATCTTCAAACATCGCGTACCATAAAATACAGACAAGCAGAACATGAGTGGTCCATCTCATCATGCTAGTGGTCCACCTCAGTAAAATATGCGGCAGAGATGGACCGCTTTTAAAAATTGGCTCTCTTATATGACCTGACCTGCTGATCATCTAATCATAGGTGTATTTCGGATATTACATGAGGTTAACTTTAAACTGAAGCAAAGGCCAAAACCTGAATCGGGAATTGTCTTTTATAAAAAATGGTCTTACATACATGTCTCTATAGTCATATCACTACAAGACTGGACAGACAATTTAGGTTCTAGAGATTCTTTCAAACTTGGACCTTTACTTCAAGTGGTCCGTCTCAGTCACATCTCCCCTACATGCATTTAAATATCCCAATGTAATAAAGATAGACCAATTCTATGCACAGTTTTAAAGTACTAAATTTCTAGTATAAAAACGTTGGCAAGCCTTCCTTTTTGAAGAAAAAACAGAAAAATTGACTATTTTCACCCCAGAAGGGACAAATTGCAATTAGGGGTGGGGCATTCATTCTTGGTGTGAATTGCAATTGAGAAATGCTATGAAGTTCTATTGTCAATAGGGCAATTCAAAGAAAACTAATTGCCATCTGAATTACCTGACATGAAGCCAGTTATATCTTCTTGATTCTGGGACCATTATGGACCTAAATAGTGGACCTTTTGGGACCATTTTCGGCCGTGGGGGGGTGCGTTCGCACCCGTCGCACCCCCCCTGGCTACGGGCCTGCAAACTATGAATAGACACAATTCTACTTTTAGACTGACACTCCCACAAAAATACAATATCTGTAACAGTCAAAATAAGACAATATTCATAAACATAACAAAGGAAAAACCATAAAAACTAACAAGACAATATAAATACATGGGAAGATACAATTACATGATGTTACATAACGTTCTGCCAAGACACCATTTTTACAGTAATGGAATCAGTTACTTTCCACATAAAGGAAAATATTTCTTTCAACAGAAAATAAAAGAGATTGTCAAATGGCAAGTATTGGGCAATTCTATTATTTTCCAGACCACCCAAGAATTAGTTGAATTATTCTTGAATTTATCTCTGACATGCAACATTTTGTTCAATATTTGTACAGTCATGACGAGGCTTCATAAATGTTATTAAAAACTCAAATACAAAGTTAAACATTTGTCAAACTCAACAATGAAGCAGATTTTATCAACAATGATATACTGATGTGTATCACAGAATTCACAGTTTTAAAGTTGCACAAAACATGAATGGCATTGAAGTATTAAAGTGTCAATGTGGACAGATACATTGTAGAAGGAAAGATAGATATATACACTTTTACCAATGTTGGGATCATAGTATTCAATGGGTACTGTAGCTTTTTTATTTATGGTACAGTCTATCATATATCATATAGCTCCATAGAAACACCCGAGTACATCCTGAAGAAAGCAAAAGATGAAGTAAAAAAGCTGCTGAAAGGGTTTTTATTATGATGTGAAGGGGAAAAGTAACAAAACAGACTTAACCCCACCCCCATCAAAAGAAAAAAAAGGCATAGACAAAACAAAGCCAGCCTACCACCGTCTACCCTTCTTTTCTCACATAGGATCACATAGTACCCTAATTGAGAACACCCAAAAAGCCAAACAAGACAAGAAGCAACCCTAAAACCCTGCAACCTCCTGGGAATCTCCTGAGAAGGGTTTCCACACCCAACTCATGGTGCCACCAGGTAGAACTGCAGGTAGGGGTTATGGGGTAGGTCCAGGAGGATATATATCTCACATTGGGGTAGATCTTTGGGGTAAATGGGTTCCAGGTACAGTCTTATTTCTTGGCTATGATCTTATACACCTCACTGTCTGCTGTCTGTCTCTGATCTGGGTATGATATAGGGATGGGGCCTCATGATATGGCCAATGATATGGCCCATGATAAGTCTAAGGCTTCAGAGATATGTGATATGTCAGAAGGTATGGAAAGGTCAGACCTCTAAGCAAGTCCTTGTCAATTGATAATGCAATGCGAAATGAGGGTATAACACAGCGTAAGGTATATGAGTGAATGGAAGGCATGGCCCGGCACTTCACATCTTGTGCTTGCCGGTATAGGCACTCTGGCAGGCTAATTAGGAGAGGAAAAGGATGCAATTACGCGAAGGATGATTGAAACTGCAGCCTTACATCGGTCCCCATCATTATCGGCCTGAGTTGGAACATATCGCTATCAGCCTGAATCAAGGTTCAAGGATACATGGATAGTGGACTGCATCTACTTGGAACTTATTCAAAAGTTGCTACATTGTAAAATCGTAATCCAAAGGCCTAAATCGCCACTTTAAATGTCACCTTTGCATATTTTTTTAATTGAAGTTATTAAAAGGAATTTAATATTCAGCACACAAAACAAGCTATGCCCTGAAGTGCTTACATGGTGCTATGCACTTCTAATTTTCAATCATTCTATTTGCTATCTCACAGTTGTCCGATCTTGACCTTTGTCTGTGACTTCAGACATAAGTGACATAACAAATAAACAGGTAGTTAGGCAGCTATACAGACAATGCCCACGATACCACATAGAAAGCTAACACTAACACTGGGAGAGATCTTGTCCAGACCTGGGCCCTGAAGTGGTCCATTCACTGGCCTGTAGGAGCCCATAGGGGGTAGGCCAAAAGTGGCCCATGGGGGAAACAATATCACCCTTCTTACATTTGTCTCAAAATGCCCTAAGGCCCTTTTTGCCCCCACTGCCCACTAGTTCAACAGTACTACAACACTGATAAGACAATAATGCCCTCAAACAGTTTGTTGTTTCTGGGCTACCTAAACCAAGGCTTTATTTTGAAGCACTCTTCTGCCCCATACCAGTATTTTGAGCCAGGGGTATCACCTCCAAGAGCAAAAGAAACCAGAGGGTCATATTACACCCTGTGGCACAATACCATTATGATATCAGAAGAACATGAGAGGTTCAAGGACTGGCCTTAGAGGGTTGCACGCATCTGTCTATCTATCTATCTATCTATCTATCTATCTATCTATCTATCTATCTATCTAACTATCTATCTATCTATCTATCTATCTATCTATCTATCTATCTATCTATCTATCTATCTATCTATCTATCAGACAGGGGTTAGCTCAATTGGTAGTGCCCTGCCCAGCTGGGCTTCCAATCCTGAGTCCCAGCCTCCTTGGTATGCTCTTGCCAGGTCACCTGAACGTATGTTTGATAGCAGTTTCAATCATTGTATGCCTTATCTGTGTCTTCCTCTTCTCCTAATTAGATTGGGGAGGGTATGTCTAGTGGTTGCATGCTATTGGCTACCAATCACTTGGTGCATGGTTCGAATCTAGCTCTTGCCGGCTCTCCTGGGCGTCTGGGCCCATGTCGGACGGCTGTTTCAATCATGCTTCGCCTCATTGAAGTGTCCTCCTCCTGTCCTAATTGGCCAAGTGAATAAATACAGGATGTAAAGCCCCAACCATCCATTCATCCATTTCCTAATTAGCATACTAGAGTGCATCAATACAAGATGTAAAGCTCCAAATTCCTCAAATCATATACATCCATGAACCATCCCATTTGTCTCTTCATCTTCATCTTGCTAATTCGAAGTCACCCACTTGAGTTACGTGTCTTATTGAAAATATGAAGTATCTTTGGTTATACAGTGTATACGCAAACTATATATGTTCCAAAAATTAGACTTCCTTTATTTCTTATGCTAATTGCTTCCCATAATGCTGTGCGTGTTTACCTTGTGTATACATCAGTTGACCAGACTAAGCCTGACCTCAATTGTGCATCAACAGACCAGACAAACTAATTTGCTGTGCTCTGAGTAGCACTTCAATATGGCCAAGAGTTTTTTGTTTCCTTTTTTCACATTTTTTGTCACTCAATTTATTGACTGATATTGTACATTAGCAATACAAATGAGAATTGCAATGTTTGATTGGTGGGTGGAAAGCGGCAAGAGTATGCATTTGGCAGCTGGGCGGCTGGGTGGTTCGAAACCAGGGTGAGCAACCCAAAATTTTCATTCGACATTCATGAGCAAAATTCCAGCTGGATGTTGTTCAGATGAGACGTTAAATTGGAGCCCCTTAACCCAGTGGGCATCTGACGTCACCTCATGTCAGACAGGCGTCAGGATAACGTCTGTGACGTCAGCTGATGTCTCGTTGACGTCAAATTGCCTATACAGGGTTGTATCAGCGTATACATATCCAAGCCGAGTTTACAAAATATCCTCACATTGGGTAAATGACAATATGTGTTAGATTTGTTAGACTCCTGTGCACTTCGCTCTTCCTCGCATCGATTGACTCTTATGAGCATCAAGATTCAAGAACGTGTCTTGGAGGGCTGTATAATGCCTGCATTACCACATCTGCCTATCCAAAGTTCCATAAATTGTTTTCCACAAAATTTACTTGGGATAGCGATAATTTAATCAAAATTCGAATAAGTGTCCCTTGTTAGTATAGATTGAACACATTTCCAAAAGGAAACATATTTTTTGGAAACTCCAACTCCTTTACATGTAAAGAATATATTACCTTTTGTCAGTTAAAATTGACAGACACACGTTTTTTAACCTCTATTGTACATTGACATGAAAATTGGTATCCAAGCTTTTATACTTAAATCAGCTTATTATATAGCAAGAGGGACTTTTACATGCCAAAGTTGACAATTCTAAATGCTCATGAAATGCAGTCAGAACTTTTTCTGAAAAGCAAAAAAATAAGTCTTCATGAAACATAAGTCTTTATACATCCTGTCTTGCGGGCAGATAAAGACAAGATTTGTTCAAAGGCCTGATGTGAAAAAAAGGAAGAAATTTGAAATCAATTTATTTGAGAGACAAAATGTGAAAAAAGAAAAAAAAAAGTTTGTCAAACTAACTTAAGGAAGCCTTTTGCTTGATAAACTTCTTTCGAAGAACACATTTTCTCTCTCCCTGTTTCACAGCAGAAGTCAAAAGCATTGATTTGACCATCAAAGCTAATTGAGCTGCAGTCAATGAGGATCATAATTATTTTCAGCCTATGTTATTAAGATTTGCTATGAGGATAGCATACATCAAGCTACGAATATATGCAGTGTCAAATGCACAGGGCTTTCAAGTTGGTAGTCGGAGTCGGTAGTCAGAGTCGGTAGTCGGAGTCGGTAGTCGGAGTCGGTAGTCGAGTCGGTAGGCGAGTCGGTAGTGGGAGACATGGAGTAATAGGTTTTTGGATGTAGTCTGAATCGAAGTCGAACTTTAATTTTCAGGTGGAGGCTGAGTCAAATATTAATTTGGTGACTCCTGACTCCTTAAAATAATTTATAAACACAGTTGTAACGATGTGAAATGTATTCAAAATTTTACACAAAACTTCCTTAACAAGTATTCATGTACAAAATCCCATGGCGTCACTGTATAATTACCTTTTGCTTCCTGTTATTGTTTTATTTGTGTGCAAAAATGCCGATAAGCGGAGTCGTGAGTCAGAGTTGTAATTCAGTAGACCTACATGTAATGCCTAGTTCTCACGACGGCGATTTGAGAGCGACGCATCAAGAGAAGTCATTTCTTGGAAGGTTGTGGCGTAGAACGTTGGTTTTGGCACATTACGTAATCAATTAGTGTCATGTGCGACGCTTAAAGTTAGTAGCCGCGGTGAGTCTTGAGGTGTCCGCGGCGCTTCTTAAGCTTTCTTCGCCGCGTTCCGCCTCTCTTTCCTCAGCGCAGTTCCAAACAGACGCGTCGCACTTTGTTTTGGAATTCGGCGAGGCTGCTTTTACTTCGCCCAATGTTGTTTCCTCTTACGCCGCTGATGGTTGTGAGGCAGCTACGTCTGAAATTGGCGACCTGCGACGCATCAGGAAACCTTCGGCGTACACCCGAGGTAAGATGCGTCGCTGAAAATGACAGCCTCGCCGAAGACTGTAAGGATGCAACGCCGCATTTAGGGACTTGTTACTGCGTAACTTGATGGTTCATCGTCGCACATGCATTCATAAAGCGCCGAGGACATTACAGGCGCGTCGATGCTGACCTTCTTCGTCGTCCTTGCCTTAAGCAGCGACGAAGCTCTCTTAAGCATCGACGAATGTCTGTTGTTGCAGCGCTGCGGCAAAGTGTGTTTGGCTGCTGCAGGAGTCACTTTTGGTCATTATAAAAAGGGACACAGAGGACCTCCTTGCTTCATTTGCTGATTGCCCTTCAATGAGAACACAACGACTGCCTACTGAACATATGCATGATGAATGAAGAAGAAATTATTGTTGTGGCTGGTGCTGCTGCTGTTGCTATCGGAGCTGTCTATTTGAGACAGAGGAGGAGGAGGGCCAGGAGACAGAAAAGGTTGTGGATTCGCAACTGGTTGCTGCAGAGGGAACAACATGGTCACTTCCATCAACTGCTGCCTGAACTGCAAGTGCGTGACGTGTCCGGCTACTACAACTACACTAGAATGCCCCCTGCCATCTTTGCTGAAGTCCTGGAAGCTGTTGGACCACTCATCGCTAAGCAAGACACCAACATGAGGAGGGCTTTGGAACCTGGTCTGAAGTTGGCTATCACCCTGCGGTACATGGCAACAGGAAACAGCTACAAGTCCCTAGCTTATGCTTTCCGTGTGGCACCCAACACCATCTGCAACTTCATCCCTGAGGTCTGCCTTGCCATCGTTCATGCCTTCGAAAGACAGCTGGCACTACCCACACAGCCTGAAAGATGGAAGGAGATAGCCAAGGCTTTTGAGACGAAATGGAACTTGCCCAACTGCATTGGAGCTCTGGATGGCAAGCACGTCGCAATCCGATGTCCCAAGGCTGGAGGCTCCTTGTTCTACAACTACAAGGGATTTCACTCCATTGTCCTGATGGCCCTCGTTGATGCCGACTACAAGTTCATCTATGTGCAGGCTGGCTGTCAAGGAAGTGCATCTGATGGCGGCGTCTTCAGGGACACAGTACTTCGACAACTCCTGGACGAGGAAGATCTAGGCCTACCACCTCCAGAACCTCTACCTGGCACAGAAGACAATCCTTTCCCATATTACATCGTGGGTGACGAGGCATTTCCCCTGAAGACATGGCTGCTCAAACCAGTGCCAAGAAGGAACCTTGACATTGCTTCCAGAGTCTACAATTACAGGATTTCAAGAGCCAGGAGAGTGGTGGAGAATGCCTTCGGTCTGCTGTCACACAGGTTCAGATGCTTCCTGACCACCATGCCCCAACGACCTACAAGAGTGACATACATCACAATGGCTGCTTGTGTTCTACACAACATTCTGCGAGACAGAGTAGGCGTCCACCATGCCCGTGACAATGAAGTGATGGACAGAGAAGATCCACAGACACATGACGTCACTGAAGGAGTTTGGAGGGGAGACCGTCAATTAGGAGACCTAGGAGAACCACTTCGACACGGAAATGCCTCCAGAGATGCCAAGGCTGCTCGAGACTACCTACGTGACTGGGTCAACAGTCCGGCAGGAAGTGTCCCTTGGCAGTTGGAGAAAATCTGAAGAAGATGCATTCAAAACAACAAACCCCAGGCCCTTTTAAGGGCCACCAAATCCTCCCAATTGAGCTGGCCATGTACACATCCTATGTTGACAAAACAAGCCCAAAAATCAATCAATCAATCAATCCCTCCATCCATCTATCTATCTATCTATCTATCTATCTATCTATCTATCCAAGTCCAATCCCTGCAAAGTGACGACAACTGCTTTTCTTTTGCTGCAGTGTATATATGTAACGAGCATTGTGTTCCATCTATCAAGCTATCTATCTATCTATCTATCTAGCTATCTATCTAGCTATCTATCAAGCTATCTATCTATCTATCCAAGTCCAATCCCTGCAAAGTGACGACAACTGCTTTTCTTTTGCTGCAGTGTATATATGTAACGAGCATTGTGTTCCATCTATCAAGCTATCTATCTATCTATCTATCTAGCTATCTATCTAGCTATCTATCAAGCTATCTATCTATCTATCCAAGTCCAATCCCTGCAAAGTGACGACAACTGCTTTTCTTTTGCTGCAGTGTATATATGTAACGAGCATTGTGTTCCATCTATCTATCTATCTATCTAGCTATCTATCTAGCTATCTATCTTTCTATCTAGCTAGCTAGCTATCTAGCTATCTACCTGCCACTTGCGCTAGACAAGTGAAATTACAAAGTGATGCACTTGTACTAGTGCAACCAACCAACACAATTTTTAAAAGCAAAGCACTTGTACTAGTGCATTACATTTTAATTAAGAAATTCATGCACTTGTACTAGTGCAATAAAAATATGTTTATACCAAAGAATGCAGCACTTGTACTAGTGCTGCACTTGGTATGTTTTGGGGCAAAGAAAGGGGGAACTAGCACCTTGCTTTTATGAAGGTGATTACTTTTAATGAAGGCCAGGACCGGACTTTTGTTTTGGAGGACTTTTTTTTTGGGGGACTTTTTTTTTGGGGATTGTCAACGTTTTTTTTGCTCTTTTTTGGCTCTTTTCGGTCAACACAAGCTCTTTTTTTTTGTCAACATAAGATGTGTACGTGGCCTGCCCTTTTGGGAGGATTTGGTGGCCCTTAAAAGGGCCAAGGTTTTTTGTTGTCTTTGCTGCATCTGGTCTTCTACTTTCGTGGAGAAAGGAGACCTGAAGTCCAACTGGGCGAAGGGGAAGGCTGGTGCTGGTGATGGGCGGCCGGTTGACCAAAGCTGGGTCCAGGGGGGTAGCCGTACTTCTCGGGGCTCTCCTGTGCATCCATCATCAGTGTCATGGTGGAGTGGCTGGGCTGCATCGGGGTGTAGCTGGGAGTCTGCCTGGAGGATCCTCCTTCCCTGGGCTGGTGGTGCTGGTAGTGATGGCTGCTGCTGGAAGCCTGGGGATGGTGCTGGTGGTGTGATGGCACATACGTCGAAGAAGGAGGAGGATGAGGAGGAGGTGGCATCTGCAGGCGCTGAGGAGGATGAGGAGGCTGGAAGGTGTGCTCCTGATGCTGTCTTGACTGGCGGCTGGCCTCATCATCCCAGTAGAGGGCGGCCTCTGCAATGGTCCTGACCATCGCCCTCCTGATTTCAGGGCTGGCGTGCACTCCCACGTGGTACAGGTCCTGGCACTTCATCCTCCAGTACTCCTGGTCGGGTGTCAACTCCTGGTGGTCGGGGCACATCTTGCAGCCAGAGCCTTTCAGGATTTTCTTGGCGGAGGACATGGCTTGCATGCTGCCTGCGATGACGTGCATGGCGGAGTGCATGGCTTCATCTCCTGGGGCCTTCCTCTTGGTTCCCTTGGCAGCGGCTCCAGGCTTTGGTGCTCCAGGGAAGACTTGGGACTGCTGGCTGTCAGGTCTGTCCTGTGCTGGCTGTTCAGGTGGCAGGTCCGGCATGTCATAGGAAGCTGGCAGGGAATCCTCAGGGTTGTAGCTTTCATCATCGGAGTCTGAGGCTGGCCGGTTGGCAGACAGTTGAGAGATGGCGGACAGCTCCTTCCCTGGCTTGTGGACGATGGAGTCCTTCAGGAACCGACAGTTGTTCAGGATGTACTCGTCCCTCTCTGTGAGCGTCTCCTTCCTGGCGGCTCCTGAAGCTTCAGGCCTGACGAGTCTGGAGAAGTGAGTGCGCACTGTCTTCCTCCAGTTGAAGATGTCCTGGGAGGTGTACTTGGGGCCCAGCTCCTTTGCTTTTTCTGAGTCCAGCAGCAGCTTCTCGTTCCCCTTGTAGCCTCTGGTCCCCTTCATGTACAGCACAGGATGCTCCTTGTACCAGTTGATGAGGTCATCTTCTTGTTCAGCTGTGATGCCCAGGTTGTCCCTGATGTTCTTCTTGGGGGCCTTCCCTTTGCCCTTCTTGCCCTTGGACTTGGCTTCAGCAGCTGCAGGGGTGTCATCAGCAGAGTCTTCTTCCTCCTCGAAGGTGTCCTCATGGATGGCCACTCTGTCTAGAGCAATAACAGGCTGGCTCTCTGCTGTTTTCTTGGGAGTCTGCTTCTTCGGAGTCTGCTTCTTTGGAGTCTGCTTCTTTGGAGTCTGCTTCTTTGGAGTAGACTTGGCAGTAGGCTCTGGAAGACCCGTGGAAGACTTGGCAGCAGGCTTGGCAGCAGGCTTGGCAGCAGGCTTGGCAGGCTTGTCAGCAGGCTTGGCAGCAGGCTTGGCAGGCTTGTCAGCAGGCTTGTCTCCTTCCTCTTCAAAGAGTTCAACTGAAGAATCTTCTTCTGTTGTGTTGTCTTCTGGCCGGCCCTCGAAGATGGTCTCGCTGACGACAGTGGCTTTGGTGGTTGAAGTGGTGGTCTTCGTCTGGCTGCCAGCTGTAGTGGAGGTGTAGAGCCCAGGTAGAGAGAGGTCTGCCATGGCTGTAGTAAAGAAGGCAGTCACTGCAGCATCTGAAGGTTCATGGAGAGGAGTTGCAGCTGGAGTTGTAGCTGGAGTTGTCACTGGAGTGCTCCCAGGAGTGTGGAGTGTTGACCTGGTGCTGAGCTTGGTTGGTGCCCTGGTGACGACGGTGCCCTTTCTCCTCTTTGGTCCCATGTTGTAGCAGCAATTTGAAGTACAATTGTAGCAACAAAAGTAGCAGCAAATGTAGCAGTTGATAATAGTGTCGTGGATTCTAGGTGTGTTCTGGTCGAAGGTCTGAGTGGGTATGGTGCTCTAAACTGGCCTCCTCTATATATATGCAGGGTGCGGACCGCCTCTTTCCTCCTCCTTCGCCCCCCCTGCTTCGCTGCTGCTGCCCCAGCCGCTGCGCAAAAAGAGGGTGACACGCAGACAAAGGGTTGATGCTAAAAATAGAACAACGCATGCACTCAGGCGCCACTCTGTCTGCTGCATTGGGGGTCCAAAAGACGCGGCGCGCACCCTCTCACGTGCGTCGAACATGTGTCTTTCTGCGACGCGTGTCTGAAACATGTGACATGAAGCAAGAGCTTTCTGCTACACTGCTGTTTCTGCGTCGAAGCTCTTCTTTGTGCGTCGCAACTTTAAAAATCTGCGGCGCGCACTGATTTCTTTTTACGCTTCTTCTTGCTTCACCACTTCTTTCCTCGCAAAGATTCAACCGGTTGAATCTTTTTTTCCTGCATCGTCAAATTTCTAGGAATTGCGTAGAAAGACCTCTTAAAGCGACGCATGCTGTTCCTGTTGCGCCGTAAAGCCAAAATTGACGGCGAACATGCTCAAATCTTTGCCCTTTCCTGGAAATATAAGAAACGCCGTCACTTAAACCCTCTGTTACGTCTCCGTGAGAACTAGCCATAAGGTGTTGGAGTCTGAGTCGCTTTTCAGAAAGCCAAAAGAGTCGGGAGTTGGTTCATTTACTACCCGACTCCGCCGAAGCCCTGGATATTTATACATACATTATCGCTCTGATGAAAATCAATACTTTTGCTGCATAATTAGTCTAACCAATGATACACTAATTACCTAATCTACTGAGAGTCTGAGCTTACATGACTTTGTTTGTTTGTTTGTTTGTGTTTTACGCCTCTGCAGCACCTTAGTGGGCTATATCGAGGCAGGTGATCGCCGTATGATGATGAGATGAGAAGACTGTGAGTCTGGTACATACCCTATTAATTCAGGGATGCCCAGGGTCTTTCAGTTGCCCCAGCATAGAACACTGGATACAACCCGCCTCCATTTAATGTCCCATGGGCTCGGACTAAATTGAGTTCCAGGTTGGGATTCGAACCCACGCCCTCAGAGCCAGTGGTTGTGCAAACAAGCACCCTTAACCATTAGGCCACGGAGGAACTCTAAGCTTACATGACTTACTTTCTTATAAATGCTCATTTACACAGGTGTTACAGAAGCATGCAAATTAACTAACCTCCCCAGGGCCCACCTTAAAATTTCTGTAAAATGTGAAATAAACAGATTTTCCTAAAATTTCTCAGAAGTATTCAGAACATAGTATCTTGTCAATTTGCCAAATCTATTCAATTGAATGACAATTTTTCTCAGAACCAACCTTTTCACAATAAGTTGCAAGAGTTTTGAAGAGCGACTCCAACAAATGTTGCCATGGTAACTAAATAAGCTTAAATTGTTAAGCTTTTGTGCAGGTTGATATAAACAGCAAATGGGTTGACAGGTTTAACGCATAGGTTTTACAGTCACCCAGAAAAAAGAAGACATCTTTAGAAATGTGGTGGAGTATGATGTTAAAAAGAAATTTTGTTGAAAGGAAATGTCAAAAAGGGGGGGGGGTTGGTTTCTTTATTTATCCTTAAACTAGATTCATAACCTGACAATCCTTAAAAATATAATTCTTGAAAACAGATATTTAAGTCATGAAATAATTCAATTAAAAAAAAACACCTCAGTTTGCAATAATCCCGAAACGCGTAAATAGGATTTGATCTGACATTTGTTTAGCATTACCCTCATTTACCTGACGCAATTGCACTTTTTTAATCGTCTAATTCCTTATTCCATTATTTCTCCTTTATTCGAACTCAGACGTGCGGTTCCCATTGCTTCAGATTTCGGGATTATTTAACCATTGGTGGGGGGGGGGGATCCCCCCAGCCCTGGGGATCTCCCCCCCCCCCCATACAGGACCTTTTCCGGGATCGTAATCCTGTGGAGAACCTCAGACTCAGATGTTCAGCAGCTCAACAACTTATGAGAATCAATGCTCGGACAACCCTGCCCCCAGACAACCCTGTCTGGATCCGCCACTTAGTTTTCATTCATGGCAGTGATTGTTGCTGTCCTTTCATTAATGAATGTTTCATTAATTGTTGTTGTATTATTGTTTTACCCTGGTCACCCAGGACCCACAAATTTCACACGCAGTCTGTCAAATGCGTGTTTTACGTCTGTCGTCGACTTCAGTTGAGGCACACAGCATTCTTACACATTTTTCACATCGTCCCTTTTGACAGAATAATGCAACTCTTTTGTCGATCATATTTTGTAAATGGGACGTTAGATTGAATTTTTAATGATACTACAAAAATATTTATGGCATTGATTTATATTCTGTGAGTAATTAAATTTTTTTCAGATGATTAGTAATCAAGACAAAATGATGTAAAATAAGTCTGTGTAAAGGTGTGTTATAGATGGCGCCACATGTAGCGTGACTGGGATTGTTGAGAAACTAGGAGTAGGAAGAATATTAAAACATTGATAATTAGAACTGAATAAACTAGAGAGCTATAGAATATAGAATGCATGGAATAGATTTAATAGAATATAATTAGCTTTGTAAGTTTCATCACTAGACACCACAGCACATGCACACACACACAAACTGCCATCTACCTATGTACTTATCTAGGCCTACATATCGAAATATCGAACACCTTATTGTGGGCCTCGTAAATTTAGAAAGCAGCTCAGCTACAGTGGTTGAACAAAAATTTGACAGACACTTATGATGAATAATAACGAGTTATAAAATTGCTTACCTTTCCTGTGCTGTCTTACAGATGCTTCATAGTAAAATCCAAAATATGTGCAAACCAGTCCTGAAAATGAAGAATATGGATATTCAAATTTTGTATATGACTAAACGAGTCAGTAATTTTCTGTGGCCTTATAATTATATGAAAATGTTAGCAATTAACTAGTAATAACATGAGTATATTACAAAGTAGAATGAGTCTGCAACTTTCAGTCCTTCGCCTTTCACTTTTTTTTGTAGGGACCATCTCAGATCTGTGTTACAAGCTCCAAATGAGGAAATACTTTACATTGGAAGTCCCTAACTTATTGGCCATAAAGCATCAGCAAAGTGCTTTGTCATCAATTTATGTGTACTACAGTGCTGTAGCTACATGAGTTTCTGGAGGGGGCCAATAGGAAGTTGGACTTGCAGAGATACTTTCCCTATGGTAGGAGTACCTTCCTGATTGACCTCCAATATTAGGAGGGTGTTCATGCCACAGAGGAGGTGTCTGTGAGTACAATTTTCATCAAATATATAATGCCCCCTCTTGATATGGAAGTAGCTACACCCCATAGTATCAAGGTCATGGTTGAGTGAGCAGCTGCTTGGTGTTCATGGTTGGGTGATTGGGGACCATATCCAAAGCACACCTGGAGCATATCCCATAGAGATTTCCTTTAGAAAATTGGTTAAATAATTACTGTATATGTATATGAAGATGTGGGATGACATAATAGATGTGGCCAATCAACACTGTATGAAAATGTTATATATTCATCTCCTCACAACTCCTGTGATGTTCATAAGCACATGAAAGGTGTAATAATCCAAATATGCAACCAAGCAATTTTTTTTTTGGTTATAGAAATAGAAATGTCATGTTCATGACAAAGAATATAGAAGGGCTTCTCATTGCCTGGTTTGCTGTCTGTGTTTGTAACACCTGTAATTAGGCATGCCTAATCATGAGGTAACTTAGTGAAATCACAATAGGTACATTGGAAGTATATATAACTGCGCATATATAACAAATCAACAGAATATTATAGAAATAAAATATGTGTTTGAAGAAATCTCATATTTCATACAAAGGTTCCTACAATTATTTTTTTAAAAGAATTTCTTGTTCTTCTTAGTGACAACTTTAGAGAATCAAAGTTGAAAGATTGATGTTCTTGTGAAATTGACTAATTTAACCTAGCAAGTATGGTAACACAAGCAGTAATTAAGGAACAGCCCCATCAGCATGCCTCGACGGTCCAACGTCGGCCCAGCGTCAGTCCGATGCTGCTGACATCAGCTTCGGCATGATTATAGGGAGTGACGTTGTTTTGGCGGGGGAGGGGGGGGTAGGAGGGGGAGCACAGATAATCTGCTCAGGTGTCCTCCAACACAACCACATTTTCTTTTTCTTGATTTCAATCAGTCAATTTCTTTAATTTTGCATTTTATTCATACTGTAAGTACAAAAGTTGTGTAAATAAACATATCCAATTAATTCCAAATGCACCTTCCCAGTCCTGTATGGATCATCAACCACAGCAAAACCATAGGCCGGAGGTTGTTCCTTTACATCAGGAAAGAAGCATGACAGCATCAACCTGACATCTCACATAAATCAAGATTTATCATATAGGCCTATCAGAATATGTATGCTCAAAAGGCAAATCAAAGCCATGCTGTCACATCAGAAACATGGTCATTATCATTGACATATTATATTTGTTTTTTTTTTTGTATTTTCTTTTATGTATCCCTAATTGATTGGTTATTTGGTGACTTTTCCTTATGTCGATTGGCTTATGTCAGAGGATCATTAATTTTTACTTTTACAGAATCAAGGTTTTCCTGGCATGCAGTGAGACAGAATTCCAATGCTCATGACTTCTGCTGCAGATAAAGTGCTAATGAAACTGAGTCATGTAATGCAAATAAAGCACTTCCTTTAAGTAATGAACCAGCTGTCTAAAATTAATTGTTGGGGATGCAAACCAACACCACTCAGCTTCTTGTGAATCAACATTTACACTGTATCTCTTTACCAAATGGACATCATGTGTGTACAAATATGACCCACATTGATAATACCTAATTATCCAACAGTAATCCAGCATATCTGCTTTATTGACAGGATATCACCTGAAGCTACCTGAGGTATAATCTTGTTACATTGATTGACAGGAGGGGGGGGGGGGGTTAATGTTGGTTGATTGACATCACTGATTAACACCTGTGGTGGCCACTCACATTTCTGATTGGCAGGTTTGATAATTTGTGGTAATGTGTGACACATGATTAAATGAACATAAATGCACAAAATGTAAAATTTTGTGAAACTGAAAAAGTTTTTATAAAAGTTATTTAATCTGGCATCTACATGCCTGTTGCAAAGCTGTTAGTCTCTAAGTAATAATGGTGTTTTTAAAGTTGCCATTTGGATTGGAAACTTTATTATTTTCAAATATTCAGAAAAATGACATCATATCAAATAATAATCAAAACACTTAATGTGGCTAATATCAATATTCTACACATATAAGAAGACATATTATAATCAAATTCAACAAACCATTTCCTTTCATTTTGGTATCCATCCTTTGTAAGTCGCAAAAAAAAACCTATAAAATCCTGTGGAGAAAACTACTCAGTAGTCAGTAAGTTCAAACTAAATGAATTCACCAGACATGAACAGCTCTTTTGGGTAACCTCGCAAGTAACCTAATCCAGTGTTCAATAGACTCGTCTGTCCAAATACTGTCATCATGTTTTATTCTATCAAGTGGACACAGGTGCCATGACTACAGCAAATTATATCAATAGAGGTGTTTTGATTCCAACAGACTATTCTCCTCAAATACATGGATCAAATATAGGAGCTAACAGACTCCAAGCTCAAACAGTTACTCAAATAGATCTGAGTTTATTCAGAGAGCAGCAGACATGGAGTACAGGGTCAGAGGTCAGAATCGAACTACAATAAATATCTCATTATTGGCAATAAGCCATCTCATACAACAATCAAGTTGTAGCGTGATGACTTCCATTTAGGGGACCACAATGCAGCCATTTTCAGCCAGAGAGTAACCATTCCAATGGAATCTATTCCATTCCAAACAATTCCATCACCATTCTATGCAATTCCATTACAATTTATGCCATTCCATTACAGTTTAATGCTTTTTCACAGCTTCGTTTGCCACTGGCACAAAATAGTCACTAAAATAGTGGAGAATTCTAAATTTGGTACTAGCTTAAAATGTTGTTATCACTTGGGTGGCTACTTTTCTATTTATAATTCTGGCTCCTTGATTGAAAATCAGTGTTCAATTAATAATTAATCAGAACGATATTAAGAGGATGGATTCAGATGGGTAGACAAATGATATTTTCCATTTCACCAGTGAAATAGTCTTAATTGAAAAGCCAACTCACTGGTGGTATTAAATTAAAATCAATTAATTTACAAGGTCATGCATTAAGACCAAAACCACACTGTCTGTCTGAAATTGGTGATGGACAATCAGATGAATATATTATCTGTCACCTAAATTGGATCTGCCTCACTCCCTACACTCTTAGCGCAAATGGTTCTTGATGGTATATAAAGAACCACAGGCATTATAATTTCTTACACTAAGCTCACATTGCTAAACGTATCCTGTATACAATACATACAAGGTTGGCAACTCCCTCGAGATTCCTGGTTTGAGAATTCCTGCTGTAATGCTGTCTCAAGCAAGAGCATGGATTCTCAAACCAGGAGTTGCCAACCTTGTATATAAATTCAATAAGTGCAGTGACAAGCTTTTTTCTCAAAATGATTGTAATGCCTGTGAAAGAACCCACAGACAACAGATGATTCTAAATTTGGTTAAGGGTTCAACTGAATTGAAACGGTTCAATAGTGTTGGGAAGGCCCTGTGATGGAACCCTACGATCCCAACTTGAGGGAAAGGGGTTCCATTGTGGGAGTTCACTGCAGCTGCATGGATTATCAAAGTGTTGTTTTTGTTTGTCGTTGGAACCTTTTTAAAAGTTGAATAATGAACCTTTTAGGGTTCCTTATCTATACCAGCTTATAGAACCCTTAAAGATTCCACATAAAACCTTTTTGTTAAGAGTGTACATGTATATACTTTACCTGTAATCTCCTACCTTAGTATACCCATACCTTTACCTGCCTATCTGTCCGGCATGTCATTTATAAACATTATACCTGTTTCACTATGTGGTTATCCCAAGGCTCTATTTCCCTGATATTGTTACAAAAGACTCAGTATCTTTCACAAGACCTAAATGGTCACATTTTTTCAGGGAAAATATCGGTCGAAGCAAACTACATCAGGCAAACATAGACAAGCCATGGGTGAAACCCTTCTACCGCATGTCGTATTTTCCCTCCAAATGTCACATTTCCCCCTAAATTTTGCATCTTCCCTCTAATTCTAATGTCGCATCGCCATCTAGATATTTCCCCCCTAAATTCCATATTTTCCCTGTTTCCCCCCCCCCCCAATTTTGTCATATTTTCCCTGATGTCTTCCCTGATTTGGAACATGTCCCAAGGAAAAGGACCAGTATCAGGGACAAAAGTGACCCAGACATGAAATAAAGCTCATTCAAGGCATAGAGTAGCACGGGGCATGCAGCCCCCCTTAACTTCGAGGAGCGATTTGACCTACTTTTTGTGGTCGATTATTTGAATGCTTATGCTGTCAGGAAGGGATCACTTGACTCTACTTATAACTAGTGAAACAAATGTCTACCAATTTTAATAAAGGAGTTACGGCCCTTTTTGTAAAAAAATTAAAATGGCCTTCTTACCCCACCCACCGGGCAAGAAGCCCCAATATTATAATCCTATGGAAATTTTTTTTGCGAGCGCATTCAGCTTGAAAGTTATTTTTTGGGGTTCTTCTATCATTTTTAAGGCTTTCTATTCACTTTTTCTGAATTTCAGAATTTTTCTGTCCATACATTTATTTCTTAATATTTTGTGCCCTTTTTTAATTTCGGCCGAAATTTTTTCTTTTTCAATTAGCTATTCTATCAAGATTTAAGGTAAAGTACACATTATTAAATGGTTCCTGAAGCAGCTTCGAGGCCACAGTGAAGGGGGCCCCATGCCCCATACCATGTGGGGCCTCTCGTCCCAAACCCACATATTTTAATTTGACCTCTATATTTTGAGCTAAAATGCAAAAAACATGATCCAAATCATATTTATGTGATGGCCATAAAGTGAAGCAATGCGGATATCCATTATACTTTCAAAAATTTCCAAAGTTATTTCTAACAACCACTTTCAAAGAATTAATCAAAGTTACAAAGACCATGCAGCTTGTTTTGTTTCTTTAATTACAACTATGGTTTAGTGCATGCTAAATGCCTTGAAAATTTGTGACATCACCTAAAAAGCCTCTAGCTTCAATCCTATCAATAAGAAAAAGCACCAAAAATGTAAGTTTAGAAATAACCCTGGGGGGGGCTTCTCACCTAACCCGGGCTTCTTGCCCCGACCCACTCTAACCAAGAAATATATGCCACAAAGGATGATGAATTCCACAGAGCAAAATCAATTTTGTTTACCAGGCTTTTAGTTCTCTTTATAGAAGGAAGTGGAAACCATTTTCGAGCTTGGTGTTTTTAAATGAAGACATATCTAATTTTAGAGACTGGAAGCAGAGAAAAATCAAATATTTATGCATAGAAAAATGTTAATTGTTTTCTGTTGTGTCTAAGATTCTCCACAAAATTATTAGTATGCATCTTATTCGGATGTGGCAGTTCCAAACTTTCAAAACTTTCAAAACTTATTCGATTTCTGGCAGATTACAGCATTCAACATATATTTGCCTGGTTCAATCGCTAGAAAGAAACCTAACTTTCCCAAGAATGGTGCAAAGTGAGGATGGACCAATTCTAGAAGATGTCCCCTCTAATAAAGAGAAGTCACCTTTCTTTCCCATCATGTAAGCACATTGATCAATAATAATATAATGGACACAATGCAATAGCCTGCTCGGTGAGAAGCCTTTTTAGGGCATTCTGCCCTATTGTTACTGTCCTTCTCTGGAATCTTGTGGACAAATTTTGAGACTAACTACTGCACCAATGTCATTCAAACTTTGTACACAGGGTTTTATTTGCCTATGATTTTGTTGATCAACTTTACAGGAACATGCACATTGTTTAAATACCATTTTAGAGACCCAGGAAAACCATCCTACAAAAACTGGAAAGAGGGAGTCCTAGTGATGTCATTCAGGGGCTTTCCCACATTTGTCAAAACAACAAGAGGTCAGCAATTAGGACAAAACACTGCTGCATGCTTCATCAATGTGTTGCTGTACCTTTTTATGCCCTGTTATGCAGTAGCAACATAACAGTTAAACAAGATAACCAGGACTTTAGATCAGTAATAAGATGATGTCCAGAATGCCCTTTAAAGTGCCTTGTGCACTTTATTTTTAGAATTGAGATATTAACCACCTTTGTACAAAAGAAGGTATAGATGGCGCCACATCTTAGCTAATATTTTGAATTGGCTCAATGCTAAAGAAATTGTGCTAATGAAATAACACTCCAGTAAAGAACAAGAACAATATGAAAGTCTATTGAGTTCAAAGTATACTGGAATGTACTAATATTATACTTTTGAGTGGACTGGATTCATGCTTTTCTGTTCATGTAACTCGCCTCAATTGAGAGATTCACAGGATGCAAAAACCAACCCAGTCCCCTGAATAGTCCAGTCCATTCCTAACTTATTGATCAGCACTTGGTATCTACCACATTTGCAGAGGAAACCTACACAGAGCAATTCATTGCTGTAAATGAAACAGAAAAGCAGGTTTCAAGTTTCTGTGATCAAAAGAATCACCTCAAATGAAGGCAGGGAAAGGCGACCTGTTACCACAGAAACCTTAGAGCTGGCTATTGCCTGCGATGTATATGCAATTGAAAAAGGTTGTTTTTGTTGTATGTGGAGTCCTTGTCTGACTGTGTCATTGACTAAACATTTAAAATGAAAGGTATAGGTATTTGGTAGATAAATAGAAAGATAGATAATATATATATATATGCAGATTAAACATTAAAGCAACTTTTAGCACATATTACATCACACACAATCAGACCTACTTTCTATAGGTTGTGATTCAGTTACAACAAAAAATAATCTAGTTTGTAGGGCCTATTTCGTTGTTTGAGCATTCAAATTTATACCATTTGGTGCCCTGATAATTAATAAGCTCAATATTACTCATTTGAAAAACCAGAAGCAATGCTGTGTGACCTTTGTTGCGATGATAACTGTAGTTTTTGCAGGAAGCAGATCTCTTTTAGCCTTCGAGGTTGGCATTACTAGAAAAACGTTGTGCCAAGAAACCCGAAGTTTTCAACATGGGTGTGTGAACTACTTTTTATCTTTTTGATACCTGAAACTTTCTTTTTGGGTATCGTGCATACTGGTTGGGTGGTGCTGAATTTGCAGAAGAGTTTTTTCTTCTGAGTTGAATGGGTCCTTCAAGTCAGGAGAACCTGAATTGTGCATTTAAGATTTTGTGGTTAAGGAATTTTAAAGGCATGCATGATGAAAATACCAATTATGCAATGGATTATTAATGACAGACATCTGTGCAAGTGATATCAATCAAAAGCCATTAACAAGCAATCTTATAAAATATAATCAAAAAACAAAATTGAAAGATGTTTCTCGATAGCACTGCAAAAGATAGATTGATAGATATGGTAAGTGCAGCCCTCTAAGCCCAGTTCTGGGCGCTCATGAGGGTTGATTGATGAGATGGGAGAGAGAGTGGGAGTCCTCAACATGTTACACATTTACCCCATGTGAGGGACCATTTACTTGCCCAGCATGGACACTGATACAAGGGGCCACCAATTTAACATGTCATCCGAACGACATCCACCTGGGATTTTGCTCATGAAGGTACACATACTGAAAATGTAGGTGTTCCCCACCCGGGTTTCGAACCCGTGCAGGCAAGGACCTTCAGCGGAGCAGGCGGGCACCTAAGCGACTTGGCCACCCAGCTGAAATCTATGTATTGTTGGGAAAGTTGATCAGCGGCTCACATATAACTATAAATTGGATGGATAATTCGGTATTTATGTTCAGTATTTACACTTAAGGAGAGCTATAATGGAGGAGGACTCGGAATGGAAGAGAAGAATGAATTAAAACTGTTGTTCCCAATAGGCCAAGGGGACTGGGTCAAATCTGCAATCGAACACAGAAGCTCACGAGTCTACTGCCTCCCCAGATTAAAGATTGGCACATAAATCATAAATACAGGGAATGTGTCAGAAACAAAATGTTCTATAATATTAAATTTGAATTTCAGTATTGGTGTGAAGCTTGGTAAACCATCAGTCTATCCCTTTTAGAGTCAGAACGTACGTCTTGATAAGGCAAACTATTGGCATTAAGTATCGGGCCCTTCTCCTCTCAGAGTCGTCTGATTCGGGTTCGATTCATATATTTATCGGAAGACTATGGATTTATACAAGTGACGCCCATGTAGATATTATTTGGATGAGATGTGAAATCAAGGATTCCTTTTGATAAAACACAAATTAGATTTCCACAACATCAATCAAGGTATAAAACAATGCTTGTCTCATCTAATTGATGTGTTTCGACAAGAATCCTCAAAATCTGCCAAAATAGTTACGAAATTCCCTTGTGATATGGACATCAAAGACCTATCCATCTTGTCTGCTGCTGTTAGAATATTACATATGAGGAGTGCAAAAATGATGGATGGTCTACTCTTCAGTTTGCCATAGTTACCCAGTGATGACAAGAGATCTAAAGATTTATAATTTCTAGTGTGCATGATATCAGATCTGACATGATTTGCCTGTCGGAGCATTCAAATAGAGTGATGTTTGAACCTCAGACCAACTAGCGACTCTTTGATCCAATGGTTTTACGCTTGCCTTCCGCCCCTTGGACTAGGGTTCGATTGCAGGCCGGGCTTCTTCCATTACAGTGGAGTTGTTATGCCAAAACAAATTATTAATCAATCAGCCTGTCGATTAGTGAACTAAAAAATCAACCAATTATCCATCTTATCAACCTATATATTATCTATCAGCTAGGTATCAAGAAGAACAGGTAAGAATGTCTGATTTAATTAAATTAATTTTGCAATACAACATGTATACATCTTAGTGAAGACAGAATAAAGACTATGTTACTTCCAACTTGACTAACCTGATCTGCAGACATTGATTCTGAAAAGAAAAACAGAAAGAAAGAAGATTTCACCAACCTTTTTTGGTTTAAGTAATGCCTCTTTAAATAAAAGTCTGCTTTAAAAGATTGTATTGATTATACTATGCAATCTACTCCAAACAGTTCTACACCTGGAAGTATAACCCACAGTCAGCTTATACCAGATTAAACCCATTTCACCTTGTGGCCAGAATTGTTGTTTATTACAGACATTAATATTTTGACATGAATGTAAAAACTAACATTCATTTGAAGTTGCAGTGACCTCCCTGCTCCAGTGTTTTCATCTGATGTCAGAATAACGTGTTTTGCAGCAGGTTGGGAGGCCTTTTGGCAGCTAGATCCTCTGTCATTTCCACTTCAACTGGACATTTTTGGCCTAAATAGGTTTAAGTTGTACTTTTTTTTCAGGTTTTATGGGTGTTGGTTATGGCAATCTTTCACTCTGCAAATTTAGTTTTTATTTGTCAGTTGGTTGAAGTTTGTTTTTTTGTGATGATTTTCTGCAAATCTCTTGATTCGATCCACGAATTTCATTAATCTATCTTTCTAGCCATTTACTTGAAAGATATTATATTTTCTTTGACGACCAACCACCAATCTATAAGACCAAGCTACCAATAATCCAATAACTCACTGCCAATCAATCAATCAATCAATCAATCAATCAATCAATCAATCAATCAATCAATCAATCAACCAATCAATCAATCGACCAAATCAGTAATCAATCAATCTATGAAACAATCAACCTACCAACCAAACCAACCAACTGACCCACCAATCAATCAAACTATCAGCCAATCAATCAGCCAATCAATCAATCAACCAACCAATCCATCAACCAGCCAATCAATAACTGTAAACTATACAATAATTAAGAGGCAGGATCCAACAGTCAGGTACACCAAGTACAAGACAGAGGCAGCATCAGATATGATGAATGCATCTCTCAGTGCCTGTGTTATTGATGTTTTCTCAGAGTGACCCTACAAGATTGCAGACAATGCTAGCTGCTGCTTTTTCTGCAATTTCCACGTCTCATAATTTATCCGATTGCCTTGGCAAGGGCGAATCAGATACATTGTTTTATTTTGGACAGAAGTGCAGAGATACCATACTAATTGGATCTTAGAAAGGGGCAAAAAAGTGCCCACATACAGGCTAAAATGATGAAAATGGAGTAAAATTATTACTAACATTATTATAAATGTTCCGAAGCGTGTAAAAATGGTGTGAAAGAAGCCAAAAATTATTATTTTTGATGCGATACGAACTTCACGAAGAGATGCTTGTATGAAGAAAACAGTACAAAAGACTGACCAAAAAATGAGGCAATTTTTCTGTCATACAAAACAATGCTAACATACATACTGAGTTGAGATAGGTGCATTATGTTTGGAATTACAAGAAAGTAGGAAAATGCAATGAGATTTATTAGCAGCTAAACTGGATGGAGAAAAGCAGCTTTTTGAAAGTGAGGTGTCAAATAGCTGAGGAAATTAATCTATCAAGAGATGATTAGCACAAAGCATACGTGCAAAGTTGCATTCATCTATCTCAACATAATGATAGTTATCATGTAGCCACTTGTTATTTATTGGTCTATATTAAGACATGGATATGTCAGATTAGTTTTATTGCATTGCATTGTATTGTACATCAGTTCAGATGATGCAATTTTAAGCAAATATGAGAAAAGGAAGTGTAGTGTATAGTGTACTTGAGCAGATCAACTTTCAATGCATAATGTTGGAATAAATACATACATACATATGCATAGAAAAAGTCTGAATTGCTGAAATGTTGGCAATAATAACAATTGATATTAAATATCATTCTGATGCCAACAAACCAATTAATAAAAGATCAATGGATCTTCCACTCAATTAATCAACGATTTAGTTTTCTAATAAAATGATATCACTGAAAGTAAGCTACAAGCTATTCAAACAGGGAATTAAGAGAATGTTTCAGGATATACTACAAGCCTCTCTGAGATTCAATTGAAACATGCTATTCATGTGCCCAGCAAATTTATAACAAATTGATCAGTGGCAGTCAGTGCATTTGTCAGTCAGTGTATCATTCAGACAGTTTGTCAGTCAGCCACAATTGCATCAGAGCCATCTCTTCTGGACTGCAATCAAATCAATCTTGAACATGGCATCTGAAGAAACTTGCAGGTTCCGGCCACTTATGAAGCATGATTGATGATGTTGTAAAGAAGAATCCCTTACATTTTTATGGTAGACATTCTTCCCTGTACGATCTTTCACTTGCCCAGCATAGACACTGGTACAAGGGGTCACTAATTCAATGAATGTCTCATCCACCAATAAAAGGTTTCTCAGCTGAATATCGATCTCAGAATGACTGCAGGACCTCAGCAGGGAAGGACCCCAACGAAAGCTTAACCCCCAGATCCAATCTTGCAAAAAACCAATTACACACACCTGAGATGTACATGAATGTAACAAAATAGTATATTTGTAAATACTGAGCCTACTGTCTGTCCTATTTTGAGATATGACTAAGCATGATATCAAATAGCCATGCTGGAACCACCTAAGCCAAGGTGTGAAGCAGTGAGTCACTAAATAAATACAGGTGATAGTGCAGCCCCTAGGTTTACACCATTATTACTGGGCATACTGGTTGGGGTATTTCCCATGGGTCTTGATAACATATGGAACATAGTGTTATTGCTCTGCACAAAGATATTCAGCTATGACAAAATTAATTAATATGATGTGTTGGTTGATTGAAAATAAAAATGACATGGGTTTTATCTATTATTTTTTCATTCCAGGGTTTCTTGTCTCCCAATCATAAAAGCTTTCATTTCAGATTTATGTTATGCTAAATCAACATGGAAAGTTCCATGATAAAATCTAGATGAGGTAAAAATAAAGAACTCCTGATAGACCTGGATGGACAAAAATATTCATCGACTCACATAAAAAAATAAATTTCATCATATCATTCATTTTTCCATAGAGGTCACACTACCTACTGACATCGTAAAATGCGATAAAGTTGGCAATCCGGGGTAAAATTGGCATGCTATTTTGGCCCACTTAATGGAAGAAATGCCAACTTTCCTCACTGACATGTACGGCAACTTTGCCAAAGATACCTGTGTCAGGGTAGGGAAGTTGGCATTTCTTCCATTCAGTGGGTCAAAATAGCGTGCCAACTTTACCCCTGATTGCCAACTTTACCCCGTATAACGGTAGGTCTAGCACAGTCTTAGTGCCTCAAACAAGAAAGTATCACCTTAGGTATGCATGTGCAACCCTCAATGAATGGTCCTTGGTCTCACACAATTTGCCACTTTTGATAATTTGCACAGCAGCTGGCTACAATGCGACACAACTAGCTGAAGCGCTTTGAAGAAATCGTAATTTACACATTATATACTGGTTATCTTCTTCAAAAAAGTTATATATTTTTATTATCATTATCAGTGCTTCAAAATGCCATGACATAATCAGAAGTACTCAATATACAATATTTATGTCATGGACACCTAATTCAGCTGAGCTTAATTAAATCGAATCGGCTTTACATAATTCCATATTAATCGTCTTCTAATTTTGGATGCAGCTTTCTTAAGATTGAATTAAACTAGCTCAGTGTGGATTTTGCTGGATTAAAATAGCGAAGAATAATTCAGCAAAAGCTAATTCAGTCTGCACTCTGAAGATCACACATGGATAACAACAAACTGATAGCATCTGCTATTCAAGAAATGTATACAACTTTCATAGTCACACAGATAGATAATAACATTGAAGGATTGAAAACAAAGCCGATACAACAAGCGTAGAGTACTATCTATAGGTAAGTGAAAGCATGAATTGTCATTCAATGAAATAACAACAAATTCAACTGCAAATTGGGTCATAATTCATAAAGGGTGAAATTTGAGGTATGTGGGATGCAAATGGTACCCAATTTTCGTTGCTGTGCTGAGAATTAGGTATTGGTCAAAGTCCATGATAAGGAAGTGACATCCAAGCCAATGTAATTTCAATGGGGATAGGTGTTCACTTACTTATCAAAGATTTTAACCCATATGTAACTGTTTGTAGAGTAATGAAAATTAGCAGCTATTTGTATCCCACAAGCATCAAACAATATCACCCTTAATTATGACCCCATGATTGTGTTTTAATCTCAAAGAATGAGTCTACAAGCAGTTTTGTGCTGACAATGACAAAACTACCATGGTGACGCATTGGTACAGGCAAGGATAAACGCAGATACAGGAAAGTCCGTTTCCAGACCTAAACAATGCCAAATTATATGTTTTAAAAGTTTAAGGTGATACATTTGAAGATTTCAAGACCCGTCCTTTCCGACTCCTTTCCATCAGTCCTTTTTACCTCTTCAGCAGGGGAGTAAGACAATTACTGACAGTCTTAGGCTCTACACAGAAATAGATCTATATATATGGAGACAGATGGATATTTTATTTTCAAGCCCTCCTACCTTTCCTGACTTCTTGAATTTCAACCCAGAGGACATATTATAGCCTCGTTTTTATAGCATCTTTCAACAGTTGAGCTAGACAGATCGCTGTCCGCAGAAACCTGGCTTCCTGCTCTCCGCTGGGACTTCATGCAATAAAAGGCCACAATTTGTTGCCCCAAACTACTCGTTTCTGCAAATGCCACATCCATCTTACAAAGTCAACCCAGGAAAATGATGTTGCAACAAGAAAACTCGGCTTTGAGATAACTTTACCTTGTTTGCAGTTATGATGAGTTACATACCTCCTAGCGAGGCACTTTATATTCCACTAAAAGGCCAAAGTTTGATGTCTGAAAGGAACATCATGTAGGACCTAATCATGCAGGACCTAGTTAAGGCAGGAGACTAAGTAGGGAGCTACCTTATAAAATGTGCTGACATTGGACAATTTACAATTCTGAATTCATATTATAACTGCATCTATGGGCATAATTTATCATACATCCAGTTGTCATGGTCCAATCTAATTTATGCTGAATTTATTGACTGATATTTAAGGTATAATTATAACATAATACCTATCAATGTCACACCTTATGAAGTGTTCAGCTATGTCCATTGATAAGATTATGTTGAAAGTATTGAATAAAGTCAACTTAAAGTTGAAATACAAAACACATTGATTTCCAATTCTGAATGGACAGCTTATACTATAATTGCACTGGTTTTATATAGGCGCTGAGAAAAAAAAAGTTAATCCAACTGAACTTTTTGAAGGTTTAGAAATAACACCTGGTCATATTACGACTGGGCTTCATCTGAAATTGATACTAAATAGACCTAAAGGCTACAGCCTAAAAATATAAAGGTAAAGCAAGTCATACAAAATACAATCAGTGTATATTGTAAATAAAATTTAAATTTTGCTTTAATATATGATGACTTTCTTACTATTTCAATAGTATTGATGTGTTTCAGGTCAGTGAGTTACATGGCCAATTGTGCAGCGTACGTAAAACGTACGTACACTCTAAAAAATTTTGGATATTAGTGGTATTGTGCAAAACCAGTGTGTACAATAAAGAACCAGTTTGGTATTTTTCAACTATATTTGGTATTCTTCAGAGCAAGTGGTATTTTTCATGAAAATTGGTTTTGGTCATGGGGAATTGTGGTATTTATAAAAACCAAACTTCTGGAAAAGCACCTTTATTTTGATCCATTTTTAATATACTAGTGGAAAAATGATTTGAGATGTTTAAAATGTCAATGTTTTGGTCCATGTTTTTAAAAATTCATGCATGTTACTTTATTTAGAAGTTTGAAGGGACAGGACTAATTATGCTGTATATCAGTCATGGCTACTGGAATATCCAATTAGGTATTTTATTAATCCCTCAGGGCTCACTCACCGGTTGACCTCATCTACAAAAAAAAAACTGTTAACATGTCGCCTGACAAGAAAAGCTGTTTGTTTATCAATCAAGACTTAAGAATGGTTAAGGCAGAGTTTATTAGTCTCAACGTAGCAGTGGAAGAGTGTGCATGTTCTAAAGTGTGCAGAAGATTGAGAAGAACATGGTGAGCTTTTTTTTTTAATTCCTTAATTAAATTCCTAAGAAATATGCATTTTGAATGCAATTGTGTTTATTTGGGTAAGGTGTACACAATGTCTGGTTCATATATATATGAGATTATAGTGATTATACATAAATCAAACATGTGGATAGTGTTGTGCCACTACTTGTTCTGATATAACAATGATCCAAGGCATTCAATACTGTGAATATTGCATTCTGCCTGTAAAAGGATTCATGATAATTTAAGACAGCATGAAATTGTGGTTTGGCATATGGGATACCCAGTTCCATAATTTTCACCAGTCGTCTGCCATAGGGGAGACCGGGGTAGCGTGCCACCAATTGCAGGCTTGAATTGAAGAACCATCAAAATTATGACAAAAATACTTCCAAATATTATAATGTGAAAAGTGTCTATTAGAAATTTAGTATCTTTGGTTGAATGTACTCTGAAGACCAGCATTATTGTTCTTCAATTGTGTAATTTGAAATTTAATAGAGTGGCAGATTTCCACAAAAAGAGGTATTTTGGGCAAGTTGTGCATTGGTAAGCTGTGCCCATGGTATGATACGGGATTTTAATTCTCTTTTGACACATGTTTGCTTCTTTCACACACAACCCTGTAAATGTGGTGAAGAAATTAAGGCTAAGAAAAATTTTATTATTACAAACATGTTCCAAAAAGCATCTATACTTTTAAAGTTTTTAGTTTATGTGGGCCATCAATGTTCTGTGATAAATTTCATTTTACGTATCGGAGCATCAGAGCAACAGCCATAACTATGTCATACACATGACTCATATTTTATCCTGCAGAAATTGGTAAGATTTGAGGTCTCACCGGATGCACTGAGCTATGCAACTTGCCCCATTATTTGGCACAACTTTCCAGCTAATGGTCCAATTGTGTTGACACCTATACTACATTAATTATGATAATAATGTTATCAATTTTTTTCATATCTGATATTTACATTTTTCTGACAAAGGTACAGTCACCCTCAAATTTTTACCCCACATTGTGTTGAGTAGTATAGTGTTTCTGATACATGTGCTTTACTATTCCTGCGGTGAAATGTGTTACATATGCCTGTGAATTATACAAAATTATATACTGTAAAACGGGGTAAAGTTGGCAATCCGGGGTAAAGTTGGCAAGCTATTTATACCCACTTAATGGCGCAAATACCAACTGTTCTCCCTGACACAGGCATCTGTGGCAAAGTTGCCATTCGTGTCAGTTAGAATGCCATTAAGTGGGTCAAAATAGCTTGCCAACTTTACCCCGGATTACCAACTTTACCCCGTTTTACGGTACTTCTGCTGATATTTTTAAAATCTTTGACATTTTAAAAGATAATGTTTTACTTTCTGTTTCAGATGAAGAATGGCATGTTCCTACTGAGGCCCTAATACAAAAAACTACCTTTGGAAGAAGTTTGCTCCATAAAGAAAGTTGGGGAAAAATATAGACAATTCTTATCAAGGTACGTAAGTTGAATAACAGCTCTTCCTTATCTTTTCCAATTGACAAATACCTATTGTATAAGATTCAAGATTCAAAATAATTTATTTGTCTTATCATATAGTATTATCGTTAGGGGTGTACCGATCAAGTATTTAGCCGAACCGAACCGGACACTGGACCAGGCCTTCATGCTCGGCCGGTTTTGAACCCGAACCGAACCTTCCACTTGGGCGATAGGTGGCGCACTGCCTGCTTAATTGGATTACACAACTCAGTAGGGACACAGCTGTTACGCAATGGGGCACGACAAGCAGAGGCATGAAGTCATGCTGGGATTTTAGCAGTGGTGGGCATTTTAGTTAATTGTTAATCCGTTAATAACGAAGCAAACAAATTTAGTAACTATTAGCTAAGTTAACATCTTTTTTCATGTCAACATAAGTTAATAACTTCTGTTAGTTGATTATGAAGTCAGTTAATTAGGCCTATAAAGTCCGTTAATTTTAGTTAAAAAGTTGTAAAAAAGACACACTTTTAATTTTAGTTAAAAAGTTGTAAAAAAGACACACTTTTGCGTGAAAAAGACTTGAGTAGACAAAATATAGCTAAATAATTTATCGTATAGTATTATGATATTCTCTTGTGTTACAATGAGCTTGTTTTGACCAATCTTCAGTCAAATAATGAGTGAACAGGGGATGTCGCACAACCAAGGCATTAATTTAATTGAATGAAGTTATTTGATATATTTTTTGCATTATCCTCCTTGCAAAAACTCATGGATGTATCTACCTACTATTTCAGATCTCGTCAGGAAGTGGTTACCTTGTCCCGCCTAGAGTACCAAAGGAAAATATCTACTTCCTTTTTGCAATATTGAGGTGAGTGCAAACAGTATGAAATCTTTTATTGGTAAAGCACACAGTGAGAAGACAAAAATTCAGAATTCATATTCTGCTAGTGTGTAGGGAAACTGCAAAATAATGAATTTTTTGTAAATATTAGTCAATAATTAAATGTGGAGTTTTAACACCAAAAGGTCCATTGAATGTTTTGCAGATGAAGTATTAGATTTGAATATAATGACTTCCTTGACTGAGTCTTTTTTTTTGCATAAAAGTGATATTTGGATACCAATGCTTATCCACTTTCCACTTTCAGGATCCCAATGATGTACACTGCAAGGTTTGATTCAAGAACATTCGTTCACCTTTCATCCATCCGAATTGACCTAAAAGCGCATAAATAGTGATACGAGAAGGAAAACTTCAACCAACAATCATACCATCCCAATACTGTGCATTAATAATGACAAAAAATATCCTCTTGGCTACTGAGAGGGTAGGGTTAGTCTCGTGATAGCGTGCTGGGCTACCAATCGCTGAGTCCAGGATTGAATCCAGTTCTAGCGGGACTCATTGCTTTGTTCCCCAACTGTCCTAGTTAGCACACCAAGTGCACTAATACAGGACGTAAAGCCCCAATCATCCATCCATCCATCCTCTAGATTGTCTACTGAAGACTTTTGATACAAACTAATGATACTGACATTTCGATTGGCATTGCCACCCTGACTTGTTGCTTTTGGAAATATAACCCTAGTCATTAACAATATAACATTTTCCACATGTAAATTGTAATGTGTCTTTATTTTAACCAATTCATACTTTTGTTAATCTCTGCTTTCCTGTGTTTTGATTAACAATGACTGCTGTGATGTTTCATTTTGATCTGGTAATATCAATATTTGCAATTATTATAGGCCTAAATGTGTGTGAATGTGTATATGTAAAAATAAACATTGAAATCAGATCCTCGGAATCATTATTTTTATTTACCTTTAACTACATAGTCTTTAAAGAGAAACGTGAAAAAAGAAGAAGATTATTTATTGATACTAATGCTGAAATACTGGTAAACCTGCATTCGGATCATAATAGATCAAATTTGGTATTTCCCATAATGATTTGCCTCCCTGTGGGATGGTTCTGATAGCCTGATTTATCATATTTGATTCTTTCCAGTACCTCGATTAGCACCAGTTATATCAATTCAGAAACTTTGAAATACTATTTTCATTGCAGTTTACAATTCATATTGGTATTGAGAAATTTCTATGAAATGATATCGAAAACCTGTAATTGGGTACTAATACGACCGTTATCCATACAGCAACATTTTTAAAAAGGTCTTATAAAATACCCACCATTGCATAATGGAAGAATCAATTTCAAATGGTATTTTTAGTGATATGCTGGTTGTTGTAAGTGCAGGAAATGGTTTAATTTTCAATTAATGACAAATCCCAAAGATTTCAAATGTCAAGGAATAAAAAACCCATTGCATTTTATGTTGTATGCATGTAAGTATAAATGGATTTCTAAGATGGAATTACAGTATCTGCAATTTGAAACAGTAATATTCACTACTGACTTCCTGTAAATTAAACAAAAAATCAACACTGATTTTTTCTAGTTCAAATGAAACTGGTTTTTGAAAATATCAATTGTTAATGGTTTTTTAACTAATCAAAAGGTGTTCAAAATACGGGACAAGCTTAAAAACCAATATTGGTATCTTATTAGAACTTTAGTTTTTAGAGTGTAGCTCTTTCTTGTGAATTTCGTACGTAAATTGGTTGTTTTCACGTATGAAAATGTACGTACGTAAAACATACGTAAATTTTTGTACAGATTTCGTACGTGTTAAGTTAGTTTTTGGGCTATATCTCGACTTATTTGCTGATTTTTTTTTTAGATAGGCCAATGAAAGGTCTAAGCTTAAACCATTTGTGATAACCATATTGCACTAACATGGCCAAAGTAACTGAAAGTATATGTGTGAAATTTTTATTAATTCGTACGAAAATGTACGTACGTACTACGGATCGGCTCTTTTTTGTGAGTTTCGTACGTAGAATTTAGGTACGTAATTCATACGCTGCGCAATTGCTAGTGTAGTGGGTCAACCTTAGTCCATCAAAATTTCCTTCAAATTAAAAAAATCCCTTGACCATATCAATCAAATTTATGATGATGACGATATTCGTTCCAAGTTATCGCGTTGGATGCCCTGACACAACTTCTTAAAATAAACTTGCAAAACATAAGCCAAGTGCTTTATAAATACTTGTGGCCTTGAAATTACTTTAAAATGTACATATAAAAAAGCATACATACGTATGATTTTTGTTGTCAGTAGTTTTGGAAGTGTACATAATCTCAACTGCATGTTATACAAATAAAGGATTTAGAGTCTATGGCTTTCCTTTCAGAAAATGTATTTGACCAAGAGATATTTAAAAAGATTTCAATTCAACAAAACGAGAAGATACGAATACAATAGGTTTGAGAGACAAAATGAAAATAAGTGAATGAATAAAAAGACAGATATCCAGACTAAGATGGTTTTTTTTTCTTGAAACAAAAAAAAAAAAAAAATTCCAAAACATACAATGCAATTGATTTGAATCCGCTGGAGTGAAGCGATTCAGATAAATTTATGTACCGTTCAAGGTGGCGTTCGCAGAGAAGTACAAGGACAATACATTGAAGATGGACAAGCAAAAATTATTCAAATTCATAGAAGATATTCACATAAAAATAATTCCCTATGTCCTTTAGAAATTATCAATTGCCTCTTGAAAGCACTTATAAAACGTATTGTCAAAATACAACAGTTCAAGAGCCTAATTCTATGGTTACTTGAACAGTGATGTACATGTGAAAGTCCATACATGACAAGAATTATAATCAAGCACACATGCATATATAATATATTTCTTTAGAAAGATTTTATCAGAGGAAGTTAGCTCAATGGCAAATTATCATTATGCAGGAAAAAATCTTGAGGAGTAAAAATCTTGCTTCTTGTGTGTCCATTATGTGTCCAAAACAGAGGAGACTATCACGATTCTAACACAGGGCGGGGTCGCAAAATGTGCACTAAACTTGAGACATTTTAAAGCAAAATCCAGGTAGTAACTCAACTTGGCATGGATTTAACAGAGAAGGCTATCCGCATTCTGAAATCTGTGTAAAACATGGACGTCGAGCCTCAAGCACGCAGTTGCCAACTTTATCGGAAAACTTGTCTACGGTTTCCAGCTGAACATTTACATAAGGACCCAGACTTATGCCACACAGCCATTAGCCAAGAAAATACAATAGTTTGAAAAAGCTAGATCTCCTGATGTGTCATCTGCAGAATTTTGACTTAACCTACATTTAATAGAAGTCATTTATGCAGAGACCAACAGATTAACCATCTATTGCTTGGTTCTATAGGGGGGCGGATGTACCAACAGAAATAAAGAAAGAAGAATGCACTATTTCGGACAACCAACCAAGCAGCTGACCGTACACTAAAAAAAGAGATATAAAAATGCAATTAGTTGTTCCACTGTAGTCCAGATTTTTTATGGCTAGATCTATAGTGTTGTTTTCCCAGGGCAACAGGGCAAATTAGATCAGAGGAAATATATGCCTCCTAAATTAATTACCCTAGGGCTGGGGACAATAGAGATTACCTATTTGTAGCCTAACCTAATTAGGGCAGGTCAGGGAAGTAATAGCCAGAAGTTGGTAATAAAAGTTACCCCCAAAACAAAATAACATCATCTAATATTGATGACAGTCGAGGTGAAAATGGACAATACAGTGAAGTCTCCCAATAAGAACACAATAAAGGGGCAAGTACACAGAATACGAAAACAATAAAAGCAAAGAGAATTGTTTTCAGTGTACATGCAATTTAATGCCAGATTAAAAACAACCCATTTAATGAAAGATGTAAGTACATAAAACAAGACCTATTGTTGCCAGTCACCGCCATTATGCTTTTTTAAATTTGGACTGTTTAAATCATCCTTTAGTGCTCGATTTTGCCAATTTTTCATCAAGCCAAAAACGAGACAAAAATTGTTGAAAAATTGGGATAAAACAGTTGGCAAACGTTCTCCGAACATACAAGATACATCAATCTATCTTAAAGGTAGTAAGTCCGCCGATTCTATGTAAAATTTAACTTGTTGTTATAGATCGTAAATTGATAGATTTAAAGTATAGTATACATTTCCGATCAACAGAATTGTGTATTTTCTACAATTAAGTGAGTTTAATTGATTGTAAAGCCTTAAATAACTTAAGGAGAGCCCTGCATTGCTTGGAATGTAAACAAAGCAGGGCTTTTTCACGGCATGAAAAACTATTTGTTTACATTTTTCAAGGAAGTAAACTTCTTATACTGTCAATAGAACAGCAATTAGGTAAATTTTTCAACTTGAATGTGTTACATATGACTGAAATCTATCCATAAACAGTCTATTAGAAATGCGGACTTACTCCCTTTAATAAACTGTTAGCATCTTAAAAATTTGCGAAATTCGATATGCCAAGAAAGTCACCACCAAAATAGTTAAAAATATTTTGCAAAAACGACTTGCACTGAATACCATACACTGATAGACTGTTAAATAAACATCCACACATAAATGATGGCTGAGTCTCTGTGTTTACGATTGGAAAATAAAGAAATTTTGAATGCATTAACGGTGAAATTTAATATAACTTTTTCAAACTTTGTCGTCGGTTTTCGTTCAAAGTCAAACTTTGGACCACAGGTGCCATTGTGAAAAATGATAAAGACTTGAATATGTTATAAAGAATGAATAAAGAAATAGAGAGAAATGTTATGAGGGCAATACATAGAATGAATTGATATATGACACAACTCCAGACATGATCATCCGATTTTTCGAGATCACCAAGATTGAAAATTTAGGCTGTAGTTGAACCACCAAACAGCAATTCAGTGACTATAAATCATGAACTGTGCGCATCAAGACAAAATCTCTGAAATTACAGTCTGTCACTTTGATATCGAAAAAGAGTGGACTCTTGCACTGTGAAAATGACACTTCGTGTGTCATCATGCTGATGATTTGTCATGATCATACCCAATACTTTCAATGTTGATTTGATTAAGGAGATTTATCCTGCCTGTTGGTGACAGCCAAATGGAAGGATAATGAATCTGATTTTCACTCTAAAATCAGTTATGAGAAGTCAAATGGCTTTCTCTTGATCATGACCAATCAAACAGCCTTTATGTTTTCCATGTTAAAAATAGAGAAGATGACACTTCATCAGCTACCATGATTCACAATGTGCATTTTCACAGCAAACTGGCCCTTATTTTTTCTATATATATCAAAGTGACAGACTGTATTGAAGTTCATAAAACTCACATAACCAAGACCCTTTTTCCTCCACAGACAAATGATCTTATAACATTATGGCAATTTTATTTTGGTTTTATTTCATAAACTAGCTTTTGGTCACTTTACATCCGGTTATTAAGAGATATAAGTCAATTTCTTTAGTCACTGGAGCATATAAGTGACTATTCTGCTCTAAAATTTTACAAGGAACCATTAAAATTTGATGAATGAATAGTAAAAAAGTACATTTTAGGAGACACATTTTGGAAGCATAAATCTAATAAAACATGTTCTTTCAATTGTTATAGCCTTTCCATTGCATGCAGTACTGCCAGTACACTCATTTTTGTCACCAGGAAAGTCTTTTATTGAAATAATATAATGAAACAGATATGAAAAAGCAAAATTTGTGAAGAAAAATCATCTCAACTCAGAGAAGATGGACCAGATATACCAGTCACTAAAAGCAATTTAAAAATACGCTTTTTCTATCTATCTATCTATCTATCTATCTATCTATCTATCTATCTATCTATCTATCTATCTATCTATCTATCTATCTATCTATCTATCTATCTATATCTATCTATCTATCTATCTATCTATCTATCTATCTATCTATCTATCTATCTACCTATCTATCTGTCTATCTATCTATTAATCTATTAATCTATTGATATATATATATCTATGGGAGGGGGTTAGCTCAATTTGTAACATTCTTCTAATCGATGGTCCCTGGATTCAATTCCAGCTCTTGCCAGGTCACCACACTGCAAAAATTCGAATTTTGAGTGAGCTTAAATGATTGAATGAGATAGTTGCACAATTTGTTGGAACTAACAAATTACATAGCTTGTTGTCTTAAGTTCCGACAATGGACAGATTATCATAACTTCAAATAACAAGCTACTTCGGCTCAAACAAATTGTGCAACCATCTCACTCAATCATTTGTGGGCCTAATTGAGTGCTTAAATACAGCATGCAAGTGTCCATCCATCTATCAAATTCTGTGTCGCTGCATCTCCATCTATCTGTCTCTATTTCTCTCTGTCTGTCCCACTACGAATAATTTCCACATCATAAGCCCTAGATTGCCCATAAAACTCAGAGATAACACGAAAAACTCTTAATTCTTCTTTTTATCTTCTCTATATCAAAAGACTTCCTCGGAACTTGTTTACTCAGACAAAAAGCAGACTGAATGCAAAGCTTTTATGAGATTAAGACATACAACAAGATGTGAAAAAGTGGTGTGTTGTACAGCTATGCATACTTAGCACCAATTGTCTGGAAGAAAGTGCTGTGGTGTGAGACACAAGTGTTCTCTGGTATAATCAGATATAAAACATAAAACACAAGGAAGAAAAAAGAAGGGATTTTTGTGTGTAAATGTATAGGGTGGACTTGTGCACATTACATGCATAATATAGGACTTGGTTTCATCATTCTGGCATCAAAAAGCAATGGTTAAAATAAGGTGGAACAGAAGGAACATCTTTACAGCCTTTCACTTTGATAAAGAAAAAATGAGGACCAGTTCACTGAGAAAAATGCACTTCGATGAAGTGTCAGCTTCCATACTTTTAACATGGGAAACATAGAGGCAGTTTGATTAGTCATGATCAAGAGAAGGCCATTTGACTTGTTGTAGCTGATTTTGGATTGAAAATCAGATGCATAATCCTTTCGTTTGGCTGTCACCAACAAGAGGGATAAGTCTCCTTAAATCAAGTTAACATTGAAAGTATTGGGTATGATCATGACAAATCATCAGTATGATGATTGATGACACACGAAATGCCATTTTCACAGTGCAACAGTACACTCTTTCTCAGTATCAAAGTGAAAGGCTGTTACATTAATTATTTCATTTCTAAGACATGAATGTCATAGAATATGGATTCATTCTTAATTTTATCTTATTTTCTTTTTGAATATACTATAATCAGCAGTAAATATGGCCAAACTGCCACTAAATCAAGTTATCAAGCAGGATGCAGTCTTGCTCAGAAGCAAGAAATAGTTTCCAACGACATAATATTATCAGTGATTCGGTTCATCAAGACAACAACGGTTTGTACATCCGGTGTACTATTCCACACATAAGAAGTCTTTCCCTAAACGATGTTTTCAATCAGTGGTATTGGGAAATGACGTATAGTTTTCTGAACGTCTTACCCCAATTGGATGCACAATTTTGCTGAGCTAATATATAACGAGTTCAATATCAAAGTGTTACTGACAGTCTGCGACAGCCATTGATCCATTTGTGATATTACAAGAGAAGAAACATTGCACAGTTAGTGACACTGCACTCCAAATATTGCAGAGCAAATGTTCTCAGTATTACAAATGGGCACAGCAAAGGCCAGCATGCAAGGGAAATGACATTACCCAAGATGAAAGTCCACAAAGTAAAGACAAATGCATGTACCAGTCTTGTTCCAAGACATCATCATAATTGATGGAACAGATGTACAATGTCATGTATACGTGAAGATAAAAGCAGTTTATAACGATTATGCATGCAACTTTAATTTTGTTAAGTTTTCTTGTTGTCTGTTTTGAAATTAACTGAATCACATGTAAATAATTAAATTTAGCTTGTCAAGGTTAATAATTAACTATTCCATAAAAAATATAGGTACAGGGAATACTACTGGAGAAAATTGAATTTTTTAAGACACTTTTGAAAGTGAATATGTCATGTTTTATCAAATTCGAAAGGAAATCATTGATAAGAAGCTGGACCTACTACTTGACCTAATTTCCTGTTGTTGACCATTGATGTTGAGACCATCACTGCACCGATTTTTGAAACCTCTCTTGTGCTCAATTCGCTTTGCGAATATATAAAATGTTTGTAGTTTTGTTATACATAATCAAATGTATAGCTAACTTCGGGTGTATCATACGTGCTTTCTTTAACAAACCGAAGATTGAACCGCCATCCTTCAGGGGACCAGTCCACAGTCTTACTCATTAGGCCACCCAGAATCACAACATCCCAAAATGAGTTCATGAGACAGTAACCACATTCATTAGCCATATATCCATAGATCAATATTTTGGCTGTATTGGCCTAATCAAAACCATTCAAACACGATAACCCTCTGGGAACAGCAAATTCCCCCTAAATGCTTGAAGTCTTTTCTTGAGCAACTCTCCCACATAATTCCTCACTGACCTTTGCTCACAAACTGCCACCAACAAACATTTACAAACAAGATTTGGCTGCTGTTCAGTTTGCAGACCACTAGACAGGCTTAATGCCACAGCCCAGCGGACTGGACATCACTTGACCGCCAATACAGTGTATACTGTAAAACGTCGCTGGATATCATACATTTACAATACAGTATCTCGCATGCTTTATCTGCATAACGCCGGATCTATCCGCCAGAAAACCATATTTTTTTCAATTACCAATTTTTCTTGAGCAACTCTCCCACATAATTCCTCACTGACTTTTGCTCACCCACTGCCACCAACAAACATTGCAGTCATTACAGTCACATCTTTAATTGTCACATTATCTATCAAATAATGAAGATGCTTGGTGACAGAACACTACCCAGTTGTACACTGTTCAGTGAAGACAGTCAAGTCAGCCCGACTAGATCTGTTGGGACTGTATTGTTGCTGGGAAACCATGCATAAGAGATGTGGTCAACAGTCACACCTCTAATTGACTAATATCTTTGCAAATGTGAATTCCTACTCTGGCAAGGTGACAAACTTTAATTGTTTTGGAAGTACGTAGTGACCTGTAAAATATCAAAGAGAGCATATCTTTCTCCTGCTTTGGTAGGTGGCTCTGAAAATGCCACATCCAGAACCCTTATTGTGACAAAATGTTCATCTTGCAGTTCTATTCAGAGAACATGCGTGAGAGTTGTCGTAAATGCCCGTTTAACCTTATCACTTGTCAATCCTCAGCCTAACATCACCTTACCATTTTAGTTCAAACATACTCAAAGTTCCTGTCCCCACCATTTTGGTCGGTGTTCTGAAGTTGCTAGCACCAAGTTGTAGTAAAATTTACAGGTAAGGTTTTGCAGAAAAGCTGTTGACCACATATCTTATGCGTGGTTTCCCAGCAACAATACAGTCCCAACAGATCTAGCCTGGCTGACTTGACTGAAGTTGACTGTCTTCAGTGAACAGTGTACCACAGGGTAGTGTTCTGTCACCAAGCATCTCCATTATTTGATAGATTATGTAATGATTTTAAAATATACAGATGAATGTGTTGCAGATATATTTCCATATTGGCTTTTTTCCGAAGCAGAAATGTTGACAACTCCTGCAGTAGGTTATGTACATATTTGTTTTATGTCAAGTGAAACAAATAATTGGGTTACCCAGGAAGCTATCTGATCAGCTGATAACCCCTAAGATTGGGTCGCTAGCAATATCTCACTGATTACAAGTATCTGCTCACCTAATTTCTACCTCATTACTGTTCTCTCTTGCCTTGTTTGTGTTCCGAATTGTGCAATGTAAATAAAAAGTTCATCTATATATTCCCCAACATCTCTGCTTCATCGAATCACTGGTAAACGATATATATTTATTTATCTATCAATCTATCCCTCAATTAATGCATCCTTCAAGCCAAAATCCAGTGTTTAGATGGACTCTACACTGTAAATTCTGAAATTCTGAGTTAGCTCAAATGAGTGAGTGAGACGGTTGCACAGTTTGTTTGAGCCATGATAGCTTGCTGTTTTGAGTTATGATAATATTTACGCTGTTATAACTTGCAAACAACAAGCTATCTTGGCTCAAAGGAATTGTGCAACCATCTCACTCAATCAATTAAGCTAACTCAAAATTCAAAATTTACAGTGTACCAAGACTAGATGTTAAGCGCAGAGTCTGTCAAGCTAAACAAGAGAAAACAATTAACACGTTAGTTACAGCAGTTTGAAGGAGCTTACAAAGTACTTAGTGGTCTAGGCTAAAACTATGTAGAGTGTTGTGCTTTAGACTCTACAATTGCAGCAATTGTGTATAGGACTTTCTGTAGGTTCTTCTAGGGAAGTACTTCATATTGGTATATTGGTATAAAGTACTTCTGTCATGGTACTGAGCGAATTCATATAATTTGTTAAGCGATAAGAGGGAAAATATTCTCTTAAAAAATGAAAGATGCATAGATTTATGCATTTGTGCATATCTTTGACATTTATGATAATCATTGCCACTCATTTATGATAATGAAAAACAAAGAACCCGAAATGTTAAGATGTCTAGGAAAATTTCTCCTTGGAGCTGATGTTTGAAACAAACTATATCCTACATAGACACATGGTTTTGCGGAAGTTTATGAATACATGCATGTACCCACATACATATATATCTTAAAATTTTGTGACTATCTCATGCCTGTATATATTGACTGCTACCACTGTTTTTTATTATTTTCTATTTTAACTGCACAAATGTGTGTTTATTGATAGGCCTATATTACTAGAACAGGAATATGATAATTTGATAATATATACATGGTGATACCACAGTTATTGTGTCTTCTAAACCAAATGTTTCATTATTTTAATATGTACCTTTCGCATAAGTGTAGTTGTAAATCTGTATTTCTAAATATCCATTTTGATATGTGTATTTATAAATATCTATGTTGATGCGATATTGTTTATTATAGGTTTGGGGTTTATTTTTATATAAAATCTATGTATGTAGATTATAATTACAATTAATGTTCTTAATTGCTTTATGTATTCTTGTGTTTGTTAACTCCTGTGGCTGGAACCTGTTAATATAATAATATTATGTGATTTTGTATTACCAATTTTTATGACAATTATATCAAATATGATATTTGCCGTCAATAAAATAAATAAAAAAAATAAAAAAAAATAAAAAAAGATAATGACAGTACATGCAATATTCTTTTATATAGGGATAAGGTGTGAAGAATATAGCACCAAATAAAATAATTGATAAATTGTCTCAATTTCTGGAAGCAGATGTTACCCGAAGAGGTGTAATTCAATTTCTATGAATCAAATATTTTAATTGCATCACATTATCTTCAATTACATTTTCTTCTAGAAACAATTAAATGGTCTTGGTTTCATTACCTTAAACCATCAAATGTTTGAAAATGCTATAGAATGAAATGTGTATAGGTGTGGTATTTCTTATTCGGTCATACAATAATGTCTACGTATGCATTTTATATTCATTCAATATTATTGAGAATAAGAAGAGTGTAATATCTGCTAGAATTTACTTAAAAGTTAGTAAGAAGGCAAAACAATCACTACCTATCTTTCAATCTAACACAACATTATGACTATTTGAGAAGATTGAAATTGGAAAAGTATATTTTCATCAAGTCTAAAACCAGATTAGCAATATTACATGTTTTGCTTAGAATGATTGACAGATCAGCAGAAAAGATCCAAATAAAAGGACCAAATAAGACTCAGCCTGGACATTTCTAAGCCTGGGTTTTTATCAGAATGGTCTTTTCAGGCCAGATCACCCATGAACCCAAGCAACACACAGAATCCATATTAAGTGCACAAAGGCCATCAAGCCATGGGCAGGGCCATGGGACTGTTGGGCAGCTTACATGTCTAATGCTGCCTCAATATAAGCTAGGGTTTCAGGCTAATGCAGCTTAGTACTGCTTAATATTAAGGTCAGGACAAAAGAAATGAACTGATGTTTATATTGGAAAGTTCGTGGAAGCGAAGAATCTGTCTTTACGCACATTGCCTTGAAATACAGCTTCTCCTATCGGTGCATGTAAACAGAATCGCGATTAGATGTTTGCTAAAATCTTGAGCTTGATGCTAGATGGGCAAGCATGATGTCCTGCTCTCAGCTACATGTCACAGCTGGGCCAACTGACCAATTACTTGCTGGATAGACCTCAGGATGTGATGCTCCGGAGTCCAGAGATCACTTTCTTATTCCATCTCTATCTCTCTGTCTTTCCATGTGTTAATATTTTTTTCAGGCTATATCTTTCCTTTTTCCATTTATTTTTGATACATAACAAGATTTTTAATTATGGTTAGCAAAGAGCTACAATTGGATTGTGCAATGTGTTAGCTTGTGCTGTGTTTAAAAATAAAGTTGGAATTTCGAGTAGTCCTGTTGCTCTACTTCTTCCCTAATCTTTACTTCCACTAGTCCACTACAAGATGCTTTCCATCGTATATTTCACTTACTCTTTCCCCACCAACCTCGAGCGATACCCCAAAGAGTTTCAGGTATCAAAAAAGTAGTTCACACGCCCATGTTGAAAACTTCGGGTTTCTTGGCGCAAAGTTTTTCTAGTAACGCCAACCTTCGGTTGAAAGAGGCACTCATGTAAAAATCGCCCAAACAAAAAGACAATATTTCTAGCAAACGGGTTGTAGTGACATAACCTACACCAACAACATAATATTATGATAACCAGGTATTTCACTTTCACTCCACACTGAAGTACAGTTTGGTACTGTTTTAAACTACAGGCACTTTTTTTTGACAAACACACCACCTCAGTTATTGTATGATCTTTTGCTGAAATAAACAAATGAGCCTGATAATCAAAACCGTTTTAAAACCATTAATTTATTATCAACCAATAGTTATGAATCCTTCAATTTTTCTTTTGTTTTCTTTTGCCAGAGGGCATGATGCCATGCTGAGGCTGGTTGTGAACCATCCTTGTGTTTGGCAATTCAAAGTAACAGATCACATGGGCACCCTTAATATAATTGTTTGTGATGGGGCACATTGGGACATCAATTAAAAAATCACTTTAGCACTTCATGTGCACTAGATATTACATATAAGAAGTGCGTAAGACTATAAACAAAACAGTGCACTAACACCTTGTAGTGTCAATAGTTGATAACTTTAAACAGTTATAACATTTAACGTAAACTGTCCTGGGTACGGTCATCTATGTAAGTATCACACAGTGCTTTATTATAAATTTGTCCACAGAGCATTGTAATCCACTTTGCCTCTATTCACTGTGGCCTGAATACCTTGTGTGCTGTCCGACACAGCCTCATTCAGTTGAATTGGACATTTACATTCTGCCATACAAAGAGCGTCCCAATTTTCCCGTGTTGAGTGTCCCAAAGAGCCCCGATATGACTTATACACCAAAATGCTAAATTCTCAGGCACCAGTGAAGGTGCTTATCAGGATAGCAATTCATAACTATTTGTCATGATGTATCAAATTCATGCAAACATTGGGAGAAAGTCTCATAGTTCATGGTTTGTCCAGAGTCTGGTTTGAACTGAACCCCTCTGAATTTAGTTGAGTAGTAGGAAAACAAACTTTTTCTGACCAGACTTTTGCATGTGGCTGTAATTTGCCAATTAAAGGATAGAAACATCAGGATGGGAATTTACGAGATTTGATGGCACTAGCATATCATAAACTTTGCCAGGAACCAAGAAAAGCCCACTGTCCCATTGTGCTCTGTGTCCCAATGTCCCAGTTTGCTTATTCATACTAATCAGAACTATTCAATCAGAGGCAAGCTGATGTATATACTGATTGTGCAGAATAGATGTAAGTAATGAAAACATCAGATACATTTGGCCATTTTTATCATTGAATACCATGATAGTATCTTTCCCAGAAGTCCATCCAATGTCCAATGAATCGCATGCATTCAAATCCAGACATGTACATAATGTATCGAATTGTATCATTTTGTATTGTATCTTATCACATTTTTGTACCATATTCTATCAGAAACCAAAATGATGTATTCTTGTCAAAACCAAAACATCTGCCGCAGCAGTTTTACTTTGTTTCTTTTTCATGATATCAAGTTTCTAGAGGCAAAAAAAGAAGTTTCACGCCAAAATGCAATCGCTTTTTCTTTCAACCATGCACAGAGCACCGATGGGACCTGTTTTCTGTTATGTTTTGTTTCAGACAGGTTCGTGCCATGTCACAGAATGCTGGAGCATGAAAAGCAATGAAATTAACCAACAGAAAAGTGATTGGATTCATTGTCTAAAAATGCAATTAGATAGAAGAAGACACTTGTCAAGTGGTTCAATGAATAACGTACGCTGGGAACATTTAGACTGATGTTGTACCATAATGCAGGTTTACCATATATAACAGTTTTTGCAAACTATTATGAAGCAGTCGATATTGAGTGGGGTATCTTATTTATTAATTTATGGAGCAACTTATTATGAATCCAGAAACCGTGTATCCTTCAATTTTTGTTCTTTGCCAGAAAACAAGATGTCATGCTGAGGCTGGTTGAGGATTGTCCTTGTGTTTGCAATTTGCAGTAAAAGATCATAACAGTCCTTGTCATACTTACGTGGAATCTCAAGTTTTTTTTTCTATGCTGTTGAACTGTGATGTCAGAGATGACTCTATTCTAGCATTGCAATATATGTAAATTAACTACAAGCTGTGATGTCATTTCAAACTGGGTCAGATTCCCCAGCTTCTAGCCAATGTTGATCCTCCTGAACTGAGCGTCACAGTTTCAACACAGTGTCAGAGTAAGAGTTTTATCAAGGATAGCCCCTACAACTATGACATCACAGCTTGATAGCCAATGGGCTGACAGTAAACTACACATCACAGTTCAAACATTGCAATATATTGAAGGAAGCACTACATTTGTGATCCCAATGATTTATCACAGCAATCACCAGTCTAATCCTACCAAATGGCAGCTTTGAGAGCATTCACAGTAGACAACTGTTATAATCCCCACAGAGTTGTTTGATTAAACTACAAACTTGCTAACTTACAACTTTAAACTTTGATGGAAGTTGGTATAAACAGAAGGCTTTGACAATCTGTTTGTAAACAAATGGCTTATGTTATGTATATATTTATTCTGACAGCCCATTGGCTGAGAGGCTGTGATGTCAAACTTGCATGGGTTTTCCCAATTTTCACTCTGACACTGAGTTGAAACTGTGATGCTCAGTTGGTGGATTCGCATTGGTTAGAAGCTGGGGAATCTGACCCAGTTTGAAATGACATCACAGCTTGTGGTTAATTTACAGATATTGCAATGCCAGAATAGAGTAATCTCTGACATCACAGTTCAACAGCATAGAAAAGAACTTGAGATTCCATGTAAGTATGACAAGGACTGTAACATAAACTGCAGTAATTTAATGAGCAGACTTAAAATAATTGTTTGTGACTGGATGAATTGTAAACCTGTATGTGTTCTTTTATTGCCAAACACAAGGATGATCCACAAACAGCTGAAGCATGACAATGTCATCATGTTCTCAGTCATTGAAGCAAATTTGAGGAATACAGTCATTTATTGATTTATTGGATGGATAATAAGAATATGAATTATTATTGGATGGATAATAAGAATATGGACGGTAATGGACCTTTAGAACCACAATATGGTACGTAATATAGATTCATTTGGAAAAGACTCTCAATAACATGGATTGACAATAGCAACCAAACAAAACATAATTGAAATATTCAGTTAGTGCAATATACGCAACCTGTAATAAACATAATGTCACCAATACACCTTCTCTCTTATTTGCAAAAACAGCAACATAGGCTATAGCATATCCTACCCTGTTCACAGCAAGACTGATGAGTCATTTGCAGTAACAAGTAGTTTGGGGCAACAAATTGAGGCCTTTTATTGCATAATGTCCCAGGGGGAGCATGAAGCTAGGAATCTGCAGACAGCGATCTGTCTAGCTCAACTGTACATGTGCAGGAGCAAAGGGACGCATGGGATGAGCTACTGGGTTGATATTGAGTGGAGAAAAGAACAAAAAGAACTTGATGGATGGTAATATATCGCTATGACAACTTCAGGGCGTACCTGATGTTTGCCATTGTTCTTATTTACCAGTTTGTGACAGCACATTCATCTTGGCTTTAAAAGCTAGACAGCATTTCACAGAGTTAAAATCAAATCAAATGTTTCGCGAAGGCCTGGTAATCCTGAATGTTGAAACACAATTGTGTTCACAGTTGTGTATCAGGTCCTCCGTGTGTCATTGTCTCTCTGTCCGTCGATTGGACAATATACAACTAAATTCTGCAGTGCTGAATAACTGCGGATTACAAATCTTAATGAAGGACTCCAACCCCAGCTGAATATAATTTGCTATAGGCCTATAGGGAAAGATTGTTAAATAATTTAATCTGTCTGTCTAGCTACCTATCTGAATGGTCTCCCTGAGGATACATAATAAATGGGCCCCTCTGTTGACCAAACATGTACACATACTGACGGTCCTTTTTTCTCCCATGTAAAGACTTGTTTGTCACAACATAAACCACAGTATAAAAGCCTCCTGGGGAGTCCAAGCCAATGCAATGCACCCACATAAAGAATTGGAAAGGGGGTAATTTGCCCTGGTCACGTGACCAATGGGACAGAAAACACCCGATCGATTTTTGGATTGAGTGTCATTCATGCCTGATTGACGTCTCAGACAGCATTGAATCACCCCTTCCCAAATAAGACGCCCTGTTAGGGTTGAGGGCAATCGAGGAAAAAGGTTTCCAGAAACCGACACCACAACAAGGACGGACAAGGATCCTTTCGATAGAGAAGTATGTGTCGGACACTGGCTGTGTCTCTTGAATGTGTTTTTCTACATAAAAGTTACAGAGGATGGCATCAATAGGATACTTCAAGCAAGGGAAATTGGATCTTTGTGGTACAGAGAAATTATAAGTCAATTACCCTACCTGTAATATTGAAAGGCTTATGAGCAGGGGCGTATGCGCCGCATATCTAGAAATGGCCTGAGGGGGGCCAATACATGGGAAGAATACGCGACGCTCCGCGGCGTTTCCTATCTCTTCCATGTTAATTTTGGGCCGGGGGGGGCGCAGGGCCCAATGGCTCCCCCCTAATTACGCCACTGCTTATGAGCATTACTGATTGGCATGATAATGTGAAAACCATGCAATGACAGTGCATGGACTAGGCTTAACATGTGCTGATCTCACAGACCATCTCAATATGTGTTTTTGCTGTTTTAATAAAAAGTGAACTTTATAATAACAGGCCAAAGCTCATGTTCTTCTGCTCATTACAAGTTAGACAAATTCCAAACTCCTGTTTATTTGGTTTCCCACTGGCAACGAAACTGAAGAGTATTTTAAAGGGAAAGCAATATTTCTTCAAAGCACAGCCAGGCAGTGAAAAAACAATATGCCAATATACTTTTCTTTTCTTTTCAAGGTACTTATATGCTTATGTGTGGTTATACTGTAGAAAACGTCACATGCAAGTGACAACGCTACTCAGATTTAACATTTCTCATCTTGCAAGTGTATGAAATTAGAATTCACATGATGTGGATACAGGAGAAGAAATTTTTTCACAAAATATTAAACAATATATTTTAGAAATGTCCCAATCTTTTTTGGGAGCACAAAATTCAGGCAGCCATGGCTATTTTAGCTACAGCTAAATTAGAATTATAGCTTTATGGGTGCTACACTGTATCACAAGGAATTACAAGATTGTTGTGGACTTCATAGTACAAATTTAGATACTTCAGCAAATGCAATGCAATTACTCATTATTCATTGTAAGAATACATTTATATATGATATATATATGAGAAAATCATGTTGTTACTCTCACCTTAAAAATTAAAATTGTTTTCTTACTAAGTCAATTTTCAAAGAATTAACACAGATTTCAAGTCACGACCATGTAACATTCCATGTATCTACAAATCCCATAAAACGCCCTTATGTCAGTTCTTGTTAGAAACAGGGGATAATGGAATTAGCAAAAAACAGCCATTGTTGACAGACAATAGCCTTTTTGAAGAGGAAAACAACATCCAAAAGTAAAAAAAAAATATTTATGAACTTGTAATATAAACATTATACAATAAGACCAGATTCAAAATTGGTCCTGACACAATGGCTTCATTATAGGGTGTCATTATCTGAGTTTATAAGTGTGACACTGACAAGACCTGTCGACAGAGGTCGGCAAAGGCTACATTCCTGCCAAAAACAGGATAGGAAGAAAAAAAAAGAATGACTTTTGGTGACATGGAACAGGGAAATGTTAACTTAAGAAGGGAAACACCTAAAATCAAGTCCTTTTTTGAGTGTTTGTTTATTTCATCTTAAGCAAAATGGGTGGTTTGTAGCAAGAATAATGTTTACCCAAAATATTGTGTAATATATTAACCCTTAATGATGGCAAACCACAGTAGATGAAGTCAAAACAAAGAAAACCAGAAACTGCAATGACAGATACTTGAATCAAGTGCAATGCAAAATAAGTCAGGCAAGCAGAATGAATATAATAAGGAAACAGAATAAAGAGTATAGGAATTCTGACAATATGAGACATTGCGATAAGCATCCTCCTCAGAAGTGACCTCCCTGTGTTAATGTGTTAGAGAACTGCAAACTTATTACACTGTAAAACCTGCGGCCTCACTTTAATGGCAGCTACCGTAATTAATACCAAAAAGTGCCATTTTATGACAGAAAACCATTGTTTTTACGGCGTGTACTGTTGTTTTAATGGTAACTGTCATAAAGGTAACGCAGCTGGGTTAACAGTGTAGAGTTCCACATTGGTGATGACAAATTGGTTATAAAACCGGTTTTGAAGACCTGTATATATATGCAGATTTGGTTTCGATCCAATAAAGTGGATTTCCTTCAGATGTGGATCGTCCTGAATTTGCGATGAACTGTATCAATGATAAGTATTACACCAAATCTTACAAACCGTAATGTAACCTTGGGGGATGCCAATCGCTTCAAATCTAGCTCTTGCCGGTCACCCGGGCCTATTTTGGATGGCAGTTTCAATCATCCTTCACCTCACTGCTGTGTCCAATTCCTGTCCTAATCAGCCTATACCAAATGCATAAATAAGGATGAAAAGCCCTGATCACCCATTCATCCCTAATACAACTTCTGCACTCCACACTAACTCATACTTTGCCGCTCAAACGAATAACCTCTCTATGTTTGCGGAAATTCATTTGTTCATTCGTGTCAATCAGTCCCAACAAAAAATCTGCTTTAGAGAACACATTTTACAACATTCAAATGTAAAGGTTAAACTCAAGAATTATAAATATTTAAAGTCAACCCTCTTGCAGGCCAGTTATTGTATCAGGAATAATTACTTAGGATGTGTCAAAAAAATTAACAAAACCGGCCAAACTATTCAGTGAAAAAAATGAAAAATAAAAATGAAAAAAAAGTTGATAATAAAAAATAGGCTATATTGAGCTGTCATTGTCAATTAAACAGAGAAAAATTATACTGCAAGTTAAGTGTAGATTGTTTACTATTAAGTGGGGACCACACACCCAGAAATTCCTGGTTAATTACACTTGACAGATGTAATGTATACCTACAGCAAAGTATTAAATAGTTAGACAAAAACATAACTGTACATTATTTTGAAAAGGTTAAAACAACAGTTCCTACAATTTTGGAATGCACTGCTCTTTAGCACTGAAAGTTTTCACAATTCTCTCTCAGTTAGAATTTGAAAAAGATTCACTGAGTTGTGACTTATCAAGAATCAAGTTAAATAAACTTGAAAATTAAAATACAGGATGGTAGGAGAATTCAAGTCAATTAGACTGCCATAGACATTCAAAATCATTTTCAATGTAATGAAAAAATATTATAAAACTTGTTTGATATTTTTAATAAAAATAAGAAAAAGGTACTCACATATATATTCCAATTGGGAGAGTAAAGCACTATGTGGATCTGACATTTAATGAAAAAGTAGATTATCATGAAGTTAAATTCATTATGCACACACCAGATGGCTTCTATGATAATTGGAGATTTAAGTCCCCCTAGTGTCTGTGTATGCAAGTAGAGGGGTTTTACCCCAACCCACTGCTCACTCCTGTAAGTAAATACAACGTATCACATCTGTGCTATCCTTCCTTCAACACTGCCAACCTGCCAACTTTCCATAACTTTGCATCTATACTTCTAAATTCTCACTGACTTTCCTTATAACCTTTCTTAACTTTCTTAGTAATTTTTCCTCTACATTCTTTCCAATGTTCTAACGTTCCTTCCGATGTTCCTTCTAACTTACCTTCCAATGTTCCATCTAACTTACCTTCCAATGTTCCTTCTACCAGCCTTTCCAATGTTCCTTCTAACTTTCCTTCCAATGTTCCTTCTAACTTTCCTTCCAATGTTCCTTCTAACATTCCTTCCAATGTTCCTTCCAAGATTCCTTCCAATGTTCCTTCTAACTTTCCTTCCAATGTTCCATCTAACTTACCTTCCAATGTTCCTTCTAACTGCCCTTCCAATGTTCCCTCTAAATTTCCTTCCAATGTTCCATCTAACTTTCCCTCCAATGTTCCTTCTAACTTTCCTTCCAATGTTCCTTCTAACTTTCCTTCCAATGTTCCTTCTAACTTTCTTTCCAATGTTCCATCTAACTTACCTTCCAATGTTCCTTCTAACTGCCCTTCCAATGTTCCATCTAACTTTCCTTCCAATGTTCCATCTAACTTTCCTTCCAATGTTCCATCTAACTTTCCTTCCAATGTTCCTTCTAACTGTCCTTCCAATGTTCCTTCTAACTTTCTTTCAAATTTTCCTTCAAAATTTTCTTTTAATTTCCGCTTCTAAATTTCCTTTTAACTTACCTACCTTCGTATTTCCTTTTTACTTTCCTTCCCAAGTTCCTTCTGACTTTCCTTCTGATGTTTCATCTAACACAATTTTCCTTCCTATATTCCTTCTGACTTTCCTTCAAATGTTCCTGCTGACTTTCCTCCCGATGTTCCTTTTTCAAGTTCTCTTTCAATTTCTCAACTTTCCTTCTTAATTCCCTTCAATTGTTTCTTTCAAATTTCCTTCCCTCAATCCTTCTAACCTTCCTTCTGACCTTTTTCTATCTTCCTTATTTTCCAAAATGATTTCTTCCTTTTTTAGTATAACGGAGAGCTTCACAAGTGACAAATCCAAAAAACATTCCTTCTGGCATCCAGGGTCTGGCATCCTTGAAACTTTTCCCACAGCTCATCCTCATTCATACACATAACAGTCTGTCTGGAACTGTATAAATCACTTACACATATACATAACACAGACAGACTGACAGATAGACAGCCAGACAGAAATCTATTAGCGCTAATAGGGTGCAATGTACTGAGCAAGGTAGTGGTCAGCAAGTCATATGTACATCCAATGAATTAACCCTTGGTGGCAAAGCAGTGTCACAGACCGCTGACAGCAGATACCAGCTACTGCCAGTGCCTTGGGCCACAGCTAATACAATCATTTTGACCTTGTAAACTGATGTTACTGAAAATATGTCGGGGCCTCAAGGGGATATCTGAGATTGAGGCTGAAAAGAGGTGAAAAGAGCCTGTAACAAAGTGTTGAGGGTAGGAATAAAGGAAATATGTTATTTTATCCGATATATATTGCATATAATATTGGTTTAATTAATCTGAAACGTGACCAAAATATTTTGCTTCAGGCTTTTTTGTCAATGTGTTTCAGACTTAAAACTATCAAAACAGAAGTAACCAACTTAGCAACCTTAACTGCAAAACCAACCCCCTTTAAAAGAATAATGGGGCAAACATGAGCATCACTGTATCATACTTTAAAGGCAAATATTGGCGGTGATGTTCAGCGACAACTTGCCACTGTCATCTTGTTTACAAAGGGCCAATTACCCAACATCTACAATGACAGGTTCAATTTCGTCATTGCGACACCAAAGTATCTTTGCCTGGCTATATTGTTTGATGCTGATGCGAAACAACTTCAGGATCAGACAAGCCAACTTCATTATAAAAGTTCCAGACAGACATAAATGACAAATGCAGCAATTAATGCATGACAGTAGCTACTGTGTGGCAGTCAGACAGTAGGCCTACACTAGCAGACAGCCTTATAAAGTGCTAAATGTTGTTTACCATCCATAATAATATTTGATCATTATTTTTTGCCAAATTCACATACACAAGTACATTCCAATCTTTTTCCTCTTTTCTATGTCCTTGTTCATATTCAATACCAATACACTGTGATTAGAATTCTTAATGTGCCAATTGTGCCATGCTTGCTTGTGATAGTTTGATAATATCATTCTCCCATTGCTTTTCAACCAATTTGGGTATTTTATATATTTTTATTTTCTAACTGACCTTCTATTCTACTTGGTCAAACTAATTTCCCTTCAACATACACGCCCCACATCTCCCAGGTGCTCAGGTGCCATCTCCAGTATAAAGGGTCAATATTAGCTGTGGCCCAAGGCACTGTCGGTTGTCTGCTGGTCAGTGACACCGTTTTGTGACCAAGGGTTAATGTCGTGCAATACAATACTTGTTGACCGCTTGCAGCTCAGTACATTGCAGGCTGTCTGCACTAATGGATTTTCTGTCTATCTGTCTTGTCTGTCTATCTACCTCTACCAGTCTCGTAAGGTATAGGCAGTTTGAGCCAGAGTATTTTGGACAGATCAGATAGATGGATGTGGATGATTTACGAGGAGGCATTTCAAGGATACCAGACTGAATGAAAAGACATAAATTTATCACTGCCGATGATGCATAGAATACTAAGGAAGGAGAAAAAGTTTGACAGAAGTTATCTGCAAGACACATTTCCGGAAAAAAAAAAAAAGAGGCCTCTCTTTGGAGTCACTAGTGGAGTGGCATCGATACCGGCTCCTTTGTCTTAAAGAGGTCTTCCCCCTTATAATGAAGAGATAATAATGTAATAAATGTGTAAAGCTAGCATTATGTATATTATTATGTATCTGTCTCTTTGTAATAAATACATTTCTTGTCTGTCTTGCTTGTCCTGGCTTGTCTGTCTGATTATTTAATACTGCACAACCTTACTTATTCTATCTTCTTGTGCATAACAGCGTCTTGTTCCAGTTTACTTCCACAGGTTTTTTTTTTCATTTTTAGTTTTCTATTCTGAATCGAAGAGTTTTTTTTTTCCTCACTCTCAAGTTTGATTGTGGACCATAAATAATTTAGCTCAGTTTTCCAGGCGAGAATTTATTGACAAGCACAGACAACAGCCCACTCAATGTTGATGTTTATTTCAAGGGAATTGAAAGGGATTACTTAAGATAGAGAAGCTAAAATGGCGTTTTAAGCTGTTTTAGGAAGCCCTCTAAGCCAGCTTATGTTACTTCTTTTTGCTGGTTTTTGATAGTGTACATTGCATACCATCATTTTCATACAAATTCCAAAACTTGAATAGAATAGATATATATGAGAAATATAAACGATCTTAAATTGTCAAATGTCAACATAATGGCATGTCTGTTTAACCATATCTGTCAATATTTTATATGATTTTATGCAGGGATAAAATTATTTGTACAGTGTATTCATTAAGCACACAAAAATGTTCTTAACCTTTGGAACCAAGTTAGGTGTGATTTATTATGTAGCAGTGACATGATATATTGGTGAACGTACCAATGTGTATTCAGTTTTTGTAGCAATTCACTTATTGGTACATCTTATTCCTATCATTAGAAACAATAGATTTCCTCATGAAGAAATTTCTGTCTTTCCAGATAATATATACACATTTCCATGGGTGATAAACACAGACAAGCTAAGATAAAGTTTCAAGGAAGGATACCAGATTATAAAGAAAAATTCAATAATTAATTGCCCTTTTTCAAAGATTTGTTTCATCAGCAGAAAAAAATACAAAAACATGTAGCTTATCTTCAATAAACATAATGGATGGATGTGCATTGTGCCAGCTTAGGGTACTTTAATTTTAGCATCCCTATCATAAGCATTCCCTTTCAATTCCCTTGAAATAAACATCAACATATGAGCAGGCTGTTGTCTGTGCTTGTCAATAAATTCACGCCTTGAAAACCGATCTGAATTATTGATGGTCTGTAAGCAAACTTTGAGGAAGAAAAAGATATTCTTTAAACATGTAGATGTAGAATAGGATGTCAAAAAAATTACGAGAAACTAGTTTCGAATAGCAACTAAAATAGCAAGAAACCTGGGATGCAGCAAACACAGGGAGAAGGATGGATCGATCGAAGGACAAAATAAAATATTGGTTCCGTGTTACACTGAAAGGAAAGGATAGTTGAATCAAATTCTAAATTACAGGTTTTGGTGAACAAACGGGTGGTGAGTCTAATTTATCAAATGAATAGAATTCTCACTGCCAATCTATCTATCTATATCTATCTATCTATCTATCTATCTATCTATCTATCTATCTATCTATCTATCTATCTATCTATCTATCTATATCTCACTATCATCTCACTATCTATCTATCTATCTATCTATCTATCTATCTATCTATCTATCTATCTATCTATCTATCTATCTATCTATCTATATATCTTCCTATGTATCTATCTATATATCTATCTATATATCTATCTGAATATCCATCTATCTGCCTATCTACAGTTGTCCATGACCTACTAGGTCCTACCTACAACCAAATGCAATTTAAATATATCACATTGTTAAGTATAAATGCCATTTAAATATATTACACTGTCAAATAAGCAAGCAAGCACAGATTAACAAGTCTCACAACAGATACGTGTAGAAAGAAATGAAGTTGCCCCTGCAGAGCAGATTATGGGCAATAAAGGCTTTGTAACCAAGACAGGAACAGGAAATTCATCATAGAACATTACGGCCAATATTTACCTACACAGATAGTGCCAATATTTGCCCCATAACTCAGATGGGTTTTAGCAGTTTTGCGCTGCTAAGTTGGGTATGGTTCTTCTATAGGGAAACAGCAGTATTCAGTTTTAGGCATCCAAAATTATATCTTGGTAAAAATGAATAGATCTCATAATTTGCACTAGGTGGATACATCGTTTTTATTATGATTTATCTTAAAATTGTATATGTGATGAAAAGTACTTTGTAGGTATGGGTGGATCATATGAACTTCATTTCCTGTATTGTGCACTTGGTAGGCTAATTAGGACAGGAGCAGGACACTAGAAATGAGGCAAGGGATGATTGAAACAGCTGTCCAACATAGGCCCAGGTGACCTAGAAAGAGCTGGATTCGAACCCTGGACTCAAAGATTGGCGGCCCGACATGCTACATAACAACTGAGCTCTGTGGATCTTTTATAAAATTTGACCAGTCACTAATCCGTATTATGCATGTGTGATAAACATTCTAAATATGGTGTGAGAAACAAAGTGAAAAAAAAGCTTCATTCAATATTTCACAAGTAAATTTATATGATTTTACTTTCTGTAAGTTAACATACAATGATATAATGCCACAGACACTCAGCAAACCATGCTTCAGTCAGGCATTTCCAAAGGGATATATTATATCATGCCTATTACACTTTCAATTCAAAAGCTTTTAAAAATCCATAAATCTGACACTTTAAGTCAGTAAGGGCTGAAGCTGAGTTGATGGCTTATTTCCTGCATAGTCCTTAAAACTCTCTGAAGTCACGTGAGACCAGCATGTTAACCACTGAAAATCGTGATCTTGAAATGGAAATGTTCTTGTTTGGTTAAATGGCATGAAATGAGCATGAAAATACAGAAGACATGGTTTTGAATCCTATAAGACGTCGTTTTCATTTTAGAAATGCATCTAATCACTGAGAAAATCACAAAAGATAATTAAAATCAGGTTTACAAATAAAATGCATCTCTGTTTGCAAAAAAGGAATTAAATACCGAAGAAAAAAATCAAAAACAAAAGTTGTTTTCCATTTGATTTCCTTTTGCTTTTTCAATTTGTCTTACACACATTAAAAGCAGAATCTATAGGCCTATACCCACCTTATATTGAATCAAAATTAATAAATAAAATGAGTGAAATGACTATTCCAGCAACTTTCCTAAAACACAAGCTACAAACTACCCATAATGTGGAGCATTAGCCCTCAAGAAGTGATGGGAAAATGGGCAGCAGATCAAATATGCATCAAGGAAATGTATGACAAGTGCTGCAGCTAACCATAAATATTGCATTTGACAGGGAGGACTGGACACTTCAGGGCAAAAAGGCAACATCAGGCAAACACTGAGATGTGAAGGGGCAGTACACTACAAAAAATGTCGGAACAAAATTGGTTTTTTAGATTCAAAATGTTTTTTTGAAAAACCAAATTTCAATGCAAAACCAACATGGATTTTTAAAAAAATCCATGTTGGTTTTTTGCATTGAAATTTGGTTTTTCAAAAAACCATTTTGAATCTAAAAAACCAATTTTGTCTGAAATTTTTTAGAGTGTACTATTAGTCAGACAATAATCAGGAGGTTGTGTTTTTTAATCAATAACATTATTGCAGCTTGAAACAGGCATTTTAATTTGGCATTTTTTTAGTGACATCAGCCTACATGCCATTCAAAGACCTCACTGCAATTCAGAAGTCAGGAATGAAACATTTTAAGAGAAAATTCAAGAAAAAATGTCACTGTTTCTGGCTTTTCAGGGGAAAAATCAGTATACACAGAGGAGGTCCCTGCCTTATTAAGTACAATTAAGACTGTCCTTTCTGCAGTCAAGAAGCAGCATGCCTTTTTGGGGGTGAAGTCTCTGCTTGAATTACAAAATGCACTGAAATACTATTACAGACAGTCAATTTGTTATGTGGAACGACAGGACAGTTTCATCATAAAATCACACTGTGATTCATGTTGCTGATGATGTGTCAGCATAATTTGATTTAAGGGGACTAACACCGCTTGTTGGTGACTGACAAATGAAACAATGCATCTGATTCTTACGCTTAATCATGCAGTTACGACAAAATCAGAAGGCTTTCTCTACACCGTGACTGAATAATCAAACAGACTCTATGGTTCCCAAGTTAAAAGTGTGATGATGACAATGTATCCTTGGCTATTATGAGTCACAAAAGGCATCTCTCACAGTGAAATGGTCCTCTCTTTTTCACAACTAAAGAATCACTTGTAGCTTAGTATACATAAAGAGGGTGGTCACATAAGGCAAAGTGGTCTTATATAGCATGCAAGGAGTCTTTATAATGCAGGGACAACCGCAATATCACTGCCAAAATTCATTAATGCACTTTTCAGGAAGCTACAAGCCATGACACCAGATTTACGATTTTGAATCTTTCAAAACTGACATTCCAACACAAAGCTCTGATGTCCCTGCTATTCGGAATCCCAGAGGCTTAACCCAGCCTCCCTTTGGGCTTCCAGTTGTAATTTGGAGATTACCCCCACACTCAATTGGATCTGTTACAATCTGAGGATCTCTGATACACAGCTAAACACAAGAATATTTTTTCTGTTTAATGACATTTTGCTGAATCAAAATTCTATTATCAGGTCAAGTTGAATTGTCATCAATGTTATAATGGAGATCTAGCATAGATAGACAGCTACAATATAGATAGATAGATAGATAGATAGATAGATAGATAGATAGATAGATAGATAGATAGATAGATAGATAGATAGAAAGATAGATAGATAGGTGGATGGATTGTTTCGATAGATGTAATAGGATAGTTGTTGCTCAATACCAGAATGGTTAATATGTTCGACTGGTTCGCATTGGATGCGCGTTCAAACCCCGCTCCTGGCATGTCCGCAGGTGCTATAATGTGATTGTCCTTCAATATTGTCAGCAGATTTTTCTGGAAAGGGGATTTTATAAAATCATAAGTATATTATTATTAGTCCTATTATTATATTTATGTAGATAAATAATCAAATTTTCTGTTAAAGTTGATTGAAAATGGTCATTTGGTTGTACTGACTGCTTGATTGATTGCATTTAACACCATGCCTGATGATGTAGGTCAATCTGGGCATCCAAATCAAAGAACAGTACTTCTCAGAATAATACTAGACAGACAGACAGATATAAACACTTGAGTCTGGCCAAGGCAGCCGGGGGTACAAAGGATTTATGTCTTGAGCAGACACCCTTCTCTTGTAACTACATTGCCTCAAGCTGCCATATTTTTCTTTGATTACTTTCTGCTTGCCATCATGCAATGGCTGGCCCTATATTTCCCACTGATAGAGGATTTTCTTCTTTTTCCTTCTTCTCTTTTATGCTGAGTTGGGTCAATAGACTATAGCAGCAATCAATAATCTCAGACTCATCAGAGGAGCTAAGCATAATTTTGCTGATACCAAGGTAATTTTTATTACCAAGACAATCAAAGTTATGTCTTGATCTGCTTCCAACCAGGGAAAATGATTACCAAGATGCTCTCAGTGATGTTATATCCCTGTACCTTCCATGTAAAATACATGCTTTTGGTGACTCATGCCCCCGTAAGAGTGACATGTCCACACCGACCATGTCATGAGTAGGTAAACTTGTCAGTGAACGAGTAATATCAGTACCCGATAAGTATGGGGGGTACTAGTAATATCACGCAATAGAGGTGTCACAATAGTGAAATGTTTCTCATTGACAAGTGAACAAACATACCTCTTAAAAATATATATATGGCATCAATGATGCTCTCAGAATTCCAAATGGCATAAGTCGTATTTCGTATTTCCTTGGCTGTAACTTGTAACATTCTTCTGTACTTTTTACTCTTTGAAATTGAGAAACTACTGAGTACTGCAACCTTAATTTTGTTATGTTTTCTTGTTGTCTGTTTTGAAATGAAATGAATCACATGTTAATAATTTAAATTTAGCTTGTCAAGGCTTATAATTAACTATTCCATAAAAATGATAAATACAGGGAATATAAATGGAGAACATTGAATTTTTAAGACACTTTTGAATATGAATATGTCATGTTTTGTTAAATCGAAACTAAATCATTGATAAGAAGCTGGTCCCACTTGACCTAATTTCCTGCTGTCGACCATTGATGTTGAGACCATCACTGCACAGATTTTTGAAACCTTTCTTGTGCTCAATACGCTTCGCGAAACTGCCTTTGGCCGTTTCGCTGCGAGAATATAATAATACATTTAAGACCTATAGAGACTCTGAGTATAGAATTATAATCTTCACAGAGAAAATGTATAACAGGCAACAACTCACTAGAGTCAATCCACAGCCATATAAAAGGGCCATACTTTTTTGTTATACTAGCCATATTTCACCTAATCTGTGATCTGGCTCAATCCGGCAGTGCAGCTGGGGCCCCAAGTCAAGATTATTCAGATTATGGATAAACAGGCTTCTGTAACATTGTAGACTGCTTTTAATGGACACCTATAGATTTGCTTCGAGCCCTTTACATCCACAAAGATTCATTAGGCTCTCTGGCCATGAGGCTGCTATGTTTACTGGAGAACATCAAAGGGGGTTTCTTTCAGCTGACTTTTTATATATCGATCCATATTTCCACAGAAAACAGGAGACTGAAAGATTGCAAAAACAGACTGGCGACAGCTGAATAAGTCCTGCAATGGAACTCAGGGTCTAATGGGGTTTCGCGTTGCAAACCTACTTTCTGTGACCATTCCAGAATCAAATTTCAACAATATTGCACTCAACTTAACAGCGAAAGATATTACGAATTTTGTAAAGTCAGTATAAAGAGACCTTTCCTTCTCAGAGTTGTCTAAACAGTACACATTGACCTAAAATAACATTTTGAAGTTCCTTTCCATATTGGAATAGGAGATTCAGACTGATCCTATACCTATATCAAAAAGACCAAAATCGATATAATAACTCATACAGGCCTATAGTTCCAAAATGGCCAAATGAATTATTCATTACCAGCAGTCCAGGATGATAATTTATTGGTAACTAATAAATTGCATGGTAAATATTGTGCAGAAAACGCTCAGAAAGACCCGTTTTCTGAAGAGTAACGTCAGAAAAACCACTTTGCATGATAACCTCACAGTGTTCGCTTGATTTGTCGAGCAACGTGGGAGGGTTAATAACTTAGGTTGTAAAGAAGCATTTTGCACGTTTGGTCTGCAATATTAGATGGTGAACATTCATGATATATGATAATAGAAATTTGGTCCCTTTTTGAAAGCGACCTCATCTTGGTTAGCAAGCCATCATACCAACGAGTGTCTAACACTTGGTTAACCGTTGGTATGAGCATGACAATATATATCCATGGTCATTGTTCAACAGACCATCACCACTACTTTTCTTTGCCTCAAGATTACATGTATGTACCTCTCAATCAATCAATCAGTCAATCAATCAATCAATCAATCAATCAATCAATCAATCAATCAATCAATCAATCAATCAATATGCCATATCACATGTAATTCATGAATTCTTGGATACATCTTCTCAACTCATTTTGAAACAGATTGTCTCATAGCAGAATGTCACTGCACCATAACACAAATTAGCAATTAATAAATGAATGCTTCTCGGATTTTGCTGAATCGTGTAAAGTTGAGCGAAATCTCTAAATCCCAACAGGAAGAACGAAGTAAAGCATCCAGCAAGGATAGACCTTGGGAATTCAGACCAGACCAAATGAAATTGTAATCAGATTCGGAAGGGGGCCTTAAGGATGTCAGAAATGTCACTAAAATATTGCTACATCTTATAACAGAAGTCTTCTCAAGGGATAGGTCCACGTACCATACAATAATTTCAGCAATATCAAAAAAATTCATGAATAGCATGTAATATCGCAGATTGACTGATTGAATCAGATTGATTGACTGATCGATTGATTGATTGAGAGGTATATACATGTAAGAGGGGAAGAAAAGTAGTGGTGTTGGTCTGTTGACCAAGGGTATATATTGTCATGCTCAGGCCTTATTAACATGCAGCAGGGACGGACGCAGGGGAGGGATGGGGGGGGATGCATCCCCCCCCACCAGACCAAAATTTATATATTTTTACATGTTAATTTCATCCGCGCGCAGTCGCGGAATGTCGCGAATTGTGCGTTCCGCGACGCGATAGCCTGATAGATCCCCCCACCGGAATTTTCTGGATCCCCCCTGACATGCAGGGCTTTCATTCTATCTTTTACATGAGCTTGGTTGCAAGCTTCAGGTACATGTAGGCCTATCCCAAATCTCAAATTATGTGTTGGCCAGACTGCATCAATGCATGATGCATCAATGCATTTTCCTGGCCACGATTCCTACACTCAGTCAATAGTGCCGATACTAACAGAACACCTTTAGAACATATATTACCCTCTGTACGAACCTCTATTGAATATCTATTGCCTCTATTGGCTGTCCTATTGAACCTCAGTCCCACTATTCACTATAAAGTGACAATTTAGCCTTGGCTTTGAACTTGCGATCAAAGAAGCCACAAATGACTTGCAATTAAGGACATGTGAGGTTTCTATAGAAATCAATGCCAGCAAATTACTAAGTGTGAATCGTTCATAATAAATAGTCCCTGCATGTGTCTGTATTTCCTTTCATTTTTGTTAATTTGCTGTCCTATAAAGATGTGTCTGCCTGATGTCCATCTAGCTGCTGCATGTTAGTATCTTTGTGCCTTTTCTGTGTGTCTTCTATTCCTTATTTTCTATTCATCAACATACTCATCTCTTTGCTTCTACCCTATTATCATTGCACAATACTGACCTACTTTTATCTATTCAATGTTCCATTTTATTACATGCCTGACAAATTTATGGCAATTGGCAAGAAATGCTACATTTTTAAGGCCGCAACAACTGCATGCTGGTTAGTCTGCTCAATGCTCACGTATTGAAACACAAACGAACACAACTTTTATAGTACTTGACTACTGGTTGAAGGAATTCTTTTTTTCCTTCCTTGGAATCTTTGTTATTTTGTTGCGTGTTTCATTGCTTTCTAAATATAGATCCATCCCATGCAGTATCACTAAAAAGCAGAATGAACATTATCCATCCTATACTACTTGTTGCGATGGAATTAACATGTCTTAATAGACAACCTCCTACATATATGCTATATTTGTTCTTTAAATTGTTTCTTTCAGTCTTCACCTAAAATGTGCCTGTTGTGAATCTACCCGCTAAATGTCAAGGTAAGCTATATAAAGGTTTCTGGTTAATTTAAGTGCGTATAGTTCAATATATAAATGTTATTCTGTGTGAATGTTTTTATTTGCGAAGTCTTATTTGCTGTAGAAAGGAGCTGACAGGTAAGCCTTGGAAGGAAGGAAGGAAGGAAGGAAGAAGGGAAGAAGGGAAGAAGGGAAGAAGGGAAGACGGAAAGAAAGAAAGAAAGAAAGAAAGAAAGAAAGAAAGAAAGAAAGAAAGAAAGAAAGAAGAGGAGGACATCATATTTCTAGAAATAATATAGGCCTATATCTACATGTATGTATGAGTGTGTGTGAGTTGGATCTTAGGTGTCATTATGAAGGACACAAACAATAGGGAAAAGTGCCACACTTTATAGATCTCGGGTAGATAGGCAAAATGGTGTCCTTGGTAAAAAAAAAAAAAAAACTCTCTATATTCGTGTCTGTCTGGTCAATAATTCGATACAGTATCCCCTTGAAGGTTGACTGCACACTGTGTACAGTCTGAATGCTCGAATTTACAGTCTGGGGGAGGTCTGTTGGACAGAATGAAGTTAACTCACAGGAAAGTAAGAGAGGGAAACTGTATAAGAGAAATGTGAAGAGGGGGCGAATGAAGAGAGGATAGAAAGAAGGAAGGAATGAAGAAAGAAGGAACGAAGAAAGAAGGAAGGAAGAAAGTAAGGAAGAAAGAAGGAGGGAAGGAGATGGAAGAAAGATTTAGAAAATCGAATTACAACATGTTACACAAAGCAAAATGTAGGCCTATTCTTATTTCTTCAAATAAATAAATTCGAATGTAAAACAAAATCTGAACATTCAACCTAACAACTGCACGGATCTACATTTAATTGATTTGCTTTTCAACTGGTCAATAGGATTTCTGGGTTCCCCGAAATTACTTATCCACCTGGGTGACCCTGGCAATAGGTCAGGTCTGCACCCCTTAATCAACCCATTAACTGATTAAGTAAACTATTTAAGTACCCCCTTCACTTAACCAGGTGTGAAGTGACTCTTAAGTGGTTTATCTCCAGTGCAGCTGACCATGTTTTGATCAAGGTCGAATGAGGACATGGAGTGCCCGGAGTGGGAATTTGGGTGAGCTATTAATTGAAAAGAGGGCGGGAGCAGACTCTACGAGTCCTCTGAGTTGGGCGATGGCATGCAATGCCAGAGAAAAGATACCCCTTTGTCAAGCCACACCCCCCCTACCCACCAGATCCAAGAGTCCCTCTGGCATTGCATGCCATCGCCCAACTCAGAGGACTCGTAGAGTCTGGGCTCAAATAGAATTTAGAAATTGACAAATACCTTGTAAATTATAAGGCATTAAGCAACCCAGTTTCGAACATAGATTTTAAAATAACCATACAAAAATGTATCCCCCATGCACTCATATTCCATTCATATAAAAGTTTGATCTTAATTTCAAAGGCTGCGTCAGTCCCTGAGTGCAGTTTGAAAAAAAAATTGAAATTACAGACAATGCCTTGACATTTTAAACCAAGTAATGTATTGCATAAAGCATAATTATATATTGATCAGGCCTCCTAAATTCCTACTTGAACACCAAACTATATCTTCTTCAATGATCAGATAGCCTATCTGCATTGTATATTCATATTGCATATTTACACAGTTCTTAAGTGACAGCCTTTCTGCTATTAGTGCCAGAGTGTGAAACAGGGTGGTATGATTTCTCCTAAGTATTTATCTAAAGTATTTCCCCGAAGTATTCCTGCCTACATATCAAAGGTCAACACCTGTCTAAATACTACAAGATGGATAATTCATATGCCCTAAATACTTCTAGGAATGACCAACCATGCAGTAGAACCCCAGCAACAATACAGCAGAACCCATATTCATAGTGCAAGATTTAAGCATGGTCAGAATGTGCCAAGGGCCTCCACATTTGAACACAATTTATTTCACAATTTATGTTTTTGAATAAAGTTGATCCAACATTCATTGTTTGCCACTTGATTTCAAATTATTTGATACATTTTAACTTTAAATGCCTTGCTTTGATACCATCCATCTGCTCAAACCTTCACGTGGCTCCAGGATGTGGGTTTCATTTTTCAAAGAAAGTTCAATGAGAATGGGTTCGACTTTGTTGTGTTGGTCATCCTGTACATTTACTTGCAATTAAAGTAGTGCCAGGGAGAACAAGGCATATGAATACCTTTTCCTCCAGGCAAAAAACTTAATATTTTTTCATGCAGGGGCCTCCAAACGATCCCATGGTCGGGCCTCCACATGCCTAAATTGGGCACTGCAAATTCAACAAAATTGGGACAGAACTATATTCAGATAAGAAGTGAAATATACAGTCTATATGCCAGTGTTGGAGGTCTCAAGGCCGTCCTCGGGGCCATATTTTGCCTTGGCTCGGTCTTGGATGCCAAATCCTGGGCCTTGCCTCGGTGTCTTTTGACCAGTGATGGAGGGCATTGGAGGCCATGTTGTCACTATGTTGCAACAACATATACATATTTACATTAATTTAAGACATTATTAGAGACTGAGATCGTGGCATGAGCCTCTGAGATCGAGGTGAGGCCGAGGACATCAAAATGTGATGTCAAAGCCGGCCTCGAGGAAGAGACCAGTCCAGAGGAAATGTTTGTGAAAATTACGTCGAATTGAATGGTAGAAATAACATTGTCCCAAAGTTGTGAAGCAATGCCAAAGATATGACATTATAGCATGCAATGTTGTGGCAATGTTTCAAAGTGTTGTGAAAAAACCTTTACGTTATGTTCACATTGTGTTTAAGTGACCAACATGCAGACGAGCCCTCCATCAAGCAACATTGTGTTTACGTGGTGTGCTTCTTGGGTAAGTATAATTGGCAGAGATCAGCAATGGTCTTGATCAATAGTTTTGAAGAATGTGTCCGAAAGTGTGTGAAGCTAAGATGCTTTTACCAATAAGAAATATATCTATAAATAAACAAATTCCACCAAACACTATTGACTTCTTCTATCTGTGCAAACTGCATGCCAAGCAACATGGTACATGTACATGTCCATCAATATGCAGTATCGATGTACATGTATATGTGCCAAAATCAATGCCATTCACCTGAACAGTATTGTCAAAATTGACTTGTATGGAACTCTCTCAGCATTCCCCACAGATGCAAATAAGCCAACTCTTTCCCAAGGCAAGATTCCCAGATGTTTACAACACATTTTCCAAGTTCTACAAATATGCTACCCTAAACAACCTTGTTGGCTCGTGTTATTGCAATTGTGTAGGGTTTAACCACAAATGTTTACACAAAGTGGCTGTTCTGAAACTTAATACGAGACCCTTTTTTTCATTATGCAATGTTTTTTTCTTTTCTGTTACACTTTTAAGTCTTGAGTTTTAGAAACTATGAATATACTAAACCCCCCCTAGCCATCATTGTTATCTTCTAAATTGCTTCTATATCTTTGACCTGCATTGTCATAGACTCACTGCCCTTTCTTTTGCACATCCAAGGACTTGCTGTCAAAATGTCTTACATTATGCTCGGCAGCTCAGAGAGGTTTCAGCTCTATGAAAAATAATTGTTTAGAATATAAGATTGTATGCATTAAAAATAACAAAAACACACAGCAGTTAAAACATTACAGCCAGGCATTTTGACATGCAAAATGATGGCCTGTTGTACTGTTAAAATTGTACTTCATGACTCATGATAGCTGGTGAGGGTTCATCTTCTCAATATTCACATGGGAAACATAGAGGCTGTTTGAGTAGTTATGATCAAGAGAAGGCCATTTGATTTGTCATCACTGATTTTAGAAAAAAAAATCAGATGCACAATCCTTTTGTTTGCTTGTTACCAACAAACGGTCTCCTTAAATCAAATTAACATTGAAAGTATAGGGTATGATCATGACAAATCATCAGCATGATGACACATGAAGTGCCATTTTCACAGTGCAGCAGTCCACTCTTTTTGCACATCAAATTTCCAAACTGTAAAGTAAAACATTTCCATCAATGCTAGCCTGAAACCTATATACACTGTTAAAAATTTTGTGTAGAGGTACAAGAAATTCTGTAAGGATACAGAAAAATCTGTTGGATATCTGCGAGTTCAGTAATGCCAACAGACCTTGCTCTGTCAGCACACATTTCTGTAATCAGCTCAATTACATAATTATCTGTACAAGTACTTGCTTCCAACAGTGGATGTACAGATATCTGTGAAATGCCTCATCCATTGTTACTGAGGTGTTGTTGTATCACAATTTGTTAATCTCTGTCATAGTTTTTAAATCTCACCTCTGAATAGAAACACAAGAAGGATAATGAAATAAGTTATGAAGGAACTCATTGTATTTCTCAATCCAAACACCTGAGAACAGAGAAAGGTAAGATATAATTTCTTTATTTTAGAGAGAGGTGTATGTAAGGCAAATGCAATTTGTTAGATTTACCTTGTGATAATGCAAGTGTAAATTTGTGTGTGCATGTGCTTAAATGAAGCTTTGAAAAATGATGTGAAAGATGTGTATGTAACCAATCAACAAAGGGGAGATCGGGGTAAGTTGTTCCACCCAATGTTGGGGCGAAATAAAAAACAAAACAACTGAAGAAGGCGATAAAACTCTGTGCCCATTACTATCTTACATGACTTAACCTGGTAAATATAGTACTGCAATAAGCTTCTTTCAAAAATAACTTTATAATTGAAAACTTGATGTCCTGAGGATGGACAATAATGTTTCTCATTTGTACAATATTATAGGCAATTAGGTGATGTCTCTCCAGCTTTTGCTGATGTAGGTAGTAGGCCTATCTGACATTTTGGGTTGTCAGATTTAATCTAGGATTTTTGGCGACTTATTTGATTCTCATATACTGTATTGTCACTAATTGAATAAAACTTGTCTTAGGCATGATGTGATGTAACTGAGACTAAAAAGAATGTTCAATTCGACTTTCCAAGGAAACTTATAATTGCAGTGTTTGCCACATTTTATAATTGCAGTGTTTGCCACATTTTACTTTGTTTGGGTATACATCATCAATTTTTGATGAGTTACAAATAATATATCAGTCTAGAAACCTGCCTAAATTATGCATGGGGAAAATGTTTAAAAATTGGGACAACTTGCCCTAAACTCCCCAATCCGAGGAAACTAAAATGAAGACATAAGAAACAATGCATGTTTGCGCTGTAATGCTGTTGTAACTTTGTTCCCTGCCTCCTTGTCCGACAAGAAAACTTGGCATCAAAACTATAATTGTTTTCCAACTTAACTGTTTTGTTCTCTTCTATGAGTTATTGAAAATTTGGTATATCCATAAATTTGCTAATGTACAAATTTTGATACTCTTGCATCCTGACTTTCTGACTGATATTTTTCAAAGGCAGAAGCAATTATTTAGCAATGAAAGACATTTGCTGGTTAATTTGTTAACTTCTTTGGGTCAATAATCTCAATCTAAATCTATTGTCGCAGAGGACTGTTTAATCATTTAAATACCAAAACTATTATTTTATAAGTATGATTTCGATCACAGTCAAAGCAGGCCTATTCCAATTATTGGGTTGGTTGATGAGAGAACAAAGAGTTAACATGTAACTCATTTGTAAGATAATTGTAGTTGGGTAGAATATGTGTTATACATTACAATTTATCTTTTCAGAGATTCATCAGAAATGCCAATGGAAATGGATGATCAAGGCCTCTTCTCCTGTATTTATGTAATTGGAAGAGGATGTAGGAATAAGGCAAAAGGAACAATGTAAATGCTGGTCAACATAGATCCAGGTGACCCGCCCAGTAAGGAAATTGAACCCAGGCTCCAGCGATTGGCAACTACGTGTGATACTTACTTAGCTCCCCGGACCAGCAATAACAACAAAATTAAAGAAACTTAGAGATGTTATGATAATTATGTTCTAAGTCCTAATGTCATCCAATTGATGATTTCTACATCACATGATTATTGAGAGGGAATATGTGCAGTTTTTTAGATATTGTATAAATAACTCGAATTCATGGTAGCTTACAAGACGTCTTTTGAAATAAAGTCTGATACAATAGTTTTGTGTGACATGATCAATCTATGATACTGCATTTTGAGGTATATTTATAAAGATTTATGCATGTTAATTTTGCTGAAAGATGATTTCATAAAAAACGAAAAATGCTATGGAGCATGTGAGTCTCATCAAATAGAGTGCAGGTCCGTACTGTCGGAAATTTGGCTTCTAGAGTTTCACATAATTATGTATACCTGCTATTATAATCATGCATCTGAAGAATGGCAAGGCTGATGTCACTTCTGGAAAATATTTGAAGCCATGTGTTTTGCAAAATTAGTGATTGATGTCAAGTTATTCCGGACAATGATATTTCTCTTTAATTTTTTCTCCATATCAATGATTTGGGCTCTTCCCCAGTTTTAACGTCTGCTAAAAACTTTTTGGCATCAGTGAATAAATGAATTTTATGGTACATTTGGCAACAACTATACCTACTACTTATGCTGGGTAGGCACCACATGTTTGGGGTTCTGCTATGAATTTTTGCTTGATATGTAACAAACTAATCCATCAGAACTTAAAGTTGGTTGCATGACGACCAAGGAATTAACTAAACAGCAACAGCAAAGGTAGTTGGCTGATTGGTTACAGTCTCTTGCTCCACTGGAAATCTGTACAAATATTGTTACAAAAGATAATTTTATTTCCATTATTTGGAAGCTTTATTATAAATGAGCTCATTCAGCAGTTGGGTGACAGAGTAGCTAAGTGAACCGTCAAGAGCAAAATCTCAGCTGGATGTTGTTTCGATGAGTTGTTAAATTGGTGACCCCTCGTATCAGTGTCCGTGCTTGGCAGGAAAAAGATCACTCAGATGGGGTAAATGTGTTGAGGGCTCTCACTGTCCCTTTTCTATCTCAGCAATCCACCCTTGTGACTGCCCAGAACTGGGCTTAGAGAACTGCACTTTCCACATCTATCTATCTATCTGTCCATCTATCTTTCTATCTGCATCTTTCTTTCTTTCTTTCTTTCTTTCTTTCTATCTTTCTATCTTTCTATCTTTCTTTCTTTCTATCTTTCTTTCTTTCTATCTTCCTATCTTCCTATTTTCCTATCTATCTAGCTATCTAGCTATCTATCTATCCGTCTGTGGTTGGTTAATACATTTTGAGCTTTTTTGGACCGCAATGCAATGCCTTTGAATGACGCTCCATTAAAAGGCTCAAGTTTTATCTTAAATAATGAAAAAAGCTATTTTTAGCTTAAAATAGGATGAAAACATTAAAAAGGCCGAGACATCGATTTTAACAGTAGGAATGCAAATAAGGTGTCAATAAAAACACTTTTTTGAATTTTGGTCTGTGTGTTTTTTTCTCGCTGAGTAAGACGCCAAAAATGGCTCAGTGTCCAACAAGACCCCATGGAACAAGGATTTAAATTCAAAAAGGTGCATCCAGCATCATATAGTGCCACTCTTCTTATTCATTCGACTCTTTTTTTTTATTAGTGTTTTTATCACATTTTCAGCTAAAAATAACAATTTTCAATATTAAAGATGCAGACATTAAAAAACATTTTTTTTCAATCCGTGTATCTATCTATCTATCTATCTATCTATCTATCTATCTATCTATCTATCTATCTATCTATCTATCTATCTATCTATCTATCTATCGATCTGTCTATCTATCTATCTATCTATCTATCTATCCATCTAACTACCTATCTATCTATCTAACTTATGATTACAAATAATTTTCTATCTTATGGATTCTAAAGGTCTTGCAAGGTCTATTTGCTAATTTTGTGTTCTTGGCTCAGTAATTTTGTTAAAAAATCCTACAGTGCTTGTGCTAAAATTAGTAATAATATATAGAGCTTATAAACCCCATTCTACAAGCAGATTAATATTCGTTTTCATGAACTGACAAAAAAAATAAAACTGACAATCTCAGTTTCTATATTTGTGACACCTTTCACAAGTCATTGATATATAACTGGTAATTCTGTGAGCTTACTGAAAAGTCTCAATCATTACTGTCAAAACTTCCTGTATGATTACTGAAATTCAAGTGTGCACACAAATATGTTTTCTGTTACCTTACAGAGTGTTCTGGAAAAAAAATTTCCCGAAATGTCTGTAAATTGACAATTATTTTTTAACAGTGTATCTTCAATTGTTCAGGTGACCATGATCAGTGTATGACAACAAACTATCTGTACATGGCTACAAGCTACTACAAGCTTTTTGCCATACAAGACACACTCTAAAGAAGACAGATGTGAATGATGTGATGCTTTTGCCACACCATCTGAAGGATATAGAGTGAATAGTTACAGTATAGGGCATTGTTATTACGTTAGAGATCTGTCTTATGTATAATCAAGGACTTAGTTGGTGTGACAGTATCTACATTGCAAATCCCATAAGCCGTCGTTCTTGATTAGTCCTGTAATAGTGAATTTCATGTCCACATGAGCTGAGGCTGCATTTGTTTGAGTCCCAACCTTTTTTCCAGAAGAAGCTTTGTCAACAGAAGGCCTTGGTGGGGCTGGGCTTCCTTTCAACATGAATTGAATTTCACTTAATTTGGAGAACTTGCTATTTTGCAGTTTTCCCAAAAGTGTATTGAATTATCAATTGCATTAAGCCTAATTTGCTACAGGTTTATAGCAGTTAAGACTAGACAAATGCACTGTAGCATAAAGACAGCACAGCCAATCAAGACCTCTGAAGCAAAACTGCTTCTATTGAAAAGAAGGCATATCTTTAATTTCAAGAGGATTGCTTTACAGACAGTTTTTGTAATTCTGTTGCTGTTCTTTACGCGGATGTTTCATAACTGCTTTAATTAATTTCATTTACTACGATAAGAGATCATGATGAGTCATATGAATGTAAAGCAGATTGAGAACATGTAACTGAAAAGATATGAGTTCAGAAGATCTTTACTTCATAGCATATCTATAGGAGGCAAACTTTCTGACTTGCTCTCATTGACAGCTCTCTTGCATATAAAAAAGAAAATCACAAAAAAGGATCTGTATATAGTTCTCAATACAGTTTGAAGAAACCCATAACACCAACTTCACAAAAAACACATATTGTGCAGCCAAACCTCATGAGTACAAAAAGTTTTGAGTGAGATATGGGTTTCATGGGGTACACACAAAGATATGTCAAGGTGACATATCATTCTCAACATAAACAAGCAATCCTGAGCAACACATGAAAGCAGTCATAACACATAAATAAACAAACTTGTTACAATATGTGAACCGCATGTTACACCTCATCTCCCCAACTCACCTCGTAAACAAATGCTCCGTCAGTTCTCTCCTGAAACATGTCCCACAAGACAGACACTGCAGACTTCGAGGTGTTATTGACATGTAGGTTTCCATGGCAACTAAACTTTGCCATTGTTCTTTCATTTATGTTTTCTTTGTATGCTTCTTCTTTTTTGAAACATTGTTTCTGGGTTCGGAGAAGAGTTACTGTTTTCAGTAAGTTTCCTTCTTCATCTTATTTCCTTAAAGTTGGGGTAAATGAGTTTTGGTTTGTGCTCTAGTATGTCAAATCCAGTTACAATTTCCCTATGAGTAATTTTGCTACATATTTCAGAACATGTACTGAGTATGTCAGTACTGCAGTACCAGAGGTATTTCAGTGCCAGTTATTTCAGTACCATGTATTTCAGTACATGTATTCAGTATCAGGTATTTGAGTAACAGGTAGGTCAGTACCGGATATTTCAGTACCAATGAAACAAACATTACTACTGCTAGGAAATTTGATATGCAAAAAGAGTGGACTGTTACACTGTGAAAATGGCACTTTGTGACTCAAAATAGCTGATGAAGTGTCATCTCCTCTACATTAAACATGGGAAACTTAGAGGCTGTTTGATTAGACATGATCAAGAGATGGCCATTTGATTTGTCATATGTGATTTTAGAGTAAAAATCAGGTGCATAATCCTTTCGTTAGCTTGTCACCAACAAGCGGGATTAGTCACCTTAAATCAAATTAACATAGAAAGTATTGGGTATGATCATGACAATTCATCAGCATGCTGACACACGAAGTGCCATTTTCACAGTGCAGAAGTGCACTCTATTTGCATATTAAATTTCCTGGCTGTAAGAGTTGGCAAACCTGGCTCCAACATTCGAAATTGGAAGTGCTGTACCTCTGGCATACATGGCAGCCCGTATACCTCAGTGATACGTAAAGGTAGGTTTACAGCCATATACTGATTTACACCTTTTCCATTTGCATGGACATCAGTGTATAATGTATAAGGATAGCTCTCTGTGCCCATTGAAGGATGAAGATCCTTTTATTGAATCTGATTTGTCTAAAAGACCTTCGAAGAGTTTGTACAAAACCCTTCGGTATGGTTCATAAAGGTGAGACCATCCTGCTTCGTCGAGGTGGGTGGGACAGACATCAGACAGGTTGACAAACATACATTTGCTTGATGACTTGCCTACAGGGATATCTGCATTGTGCAAATTGCAGGCTCTTTGTTGTTTTCCTGATGCAACCCATTTTGTCTTACAAAAGAAAAACAATTCAAGAACACAAATAGTTTGGCAAGCATTTGGCATCATTGAAAACATCAAACAGATGAAGACAGATGAATGCCTGACAAGCAATGAAACACTGTTTACAAGCAAGCCATGTGGAGGAAGCCTTCATGAAGGTGACTAATGTTTGTTTAATTTGACTAACCAAACAGTCTGTAACAGATGCCACAGGTCTTCAGCTGACTGCCCACCATCAGATTGCAGCTGTCAGCAACACACTGGCCAGTTGCTCTAATCTTTCTTTTGGAGAAGCTGCCTTTCTTCTGAGATGTTTTTGTGTTTTTGTTGGTATTCTGTCTTCACATCAATGTTGTTTTTTGTTATGTGAGGCCAAGTGATAGATTTAGGCCTAACCCCAGAGATATTGAGGATTTCAGGTATTGTGTTTTGGTCTAGTATTCTCTGTGGATAAGAGCTTAAAAATAGTTCATCTATCTAAATGAAATGTAAATGTTTATTTTTTTAACGTCCATTACATAGACAGAGTCCATCTCAACAGACTGTACAATTACACCCTTGGCAGGCCTGTTCAAGCATGAGCCTTTCTCAACTCCCCGGGGAGTATGCAGCCAGGCAGCCGTATAAGGCGCCACAATGCTAAGTCACTCTACAATCGCCATCACTGCCTGTAGCCAAGTACCCATTTACACCTGGGTGGAGTGAAGCAAAGAGTTATGGAGGATCTGCTCAGTTCCTCCATGCCATGGCCGGGACTCGAACCTGCAACGTCTGAGTTACCAGGCGAGCACCTTATCCACTAGACCACGGCATCTCTTATCTATCTATCTATCTATCTATCTATCTATCTATCTATCTATCTATCTATCTATCTATCTATCTATCTATCTATCTATCTATCTATCTATCTACCTACCTATCTATCTATCTATCTATCTACCTACCTATCTATCTATCTATCTATCTATCTATCTATCTATCTATCTATCTATCTATCTATTTATCTATCTATCTATCTAAACCACACCATATATACAATTAGGTATAATATTCAACTCCCACCTCCAGATGAATATGAGCAGTTGGCACATGTCATGTTGGATGCCACTTGTGGCATTTAGAGTATTGCAACATTTAACATATTTTGTACTTCTATAAATACATTCTACATTAAAACTCATATATATATCTGACAAAAACGAGGAAAACACATACAATTTGCCTGACATACATGTACATGTATTATTCAAATGCACCTGCCAGTCCACTAAATACTACTTTCAGACACTTTTCATTACCCTTTTTTTTCACCTATATTTGACAAAAATAATACTGTTTCCTTTTTTGCACAGGTGCACAATCTGTTTGTCACACAACATAGTGTGTATGGATTTCATGAAGCGAGACTATGTTTCAAAAAGTCAGAATAGAAAGGTCACATCTACCTATCAGTCTGGGGAGTGCGGGTAGCTCAGTTGGTATAGCACCCTGCGCTTACAATTGCTGGAGCTCAGGTTCGAATCCAGCTCTAGCCAGATCATCGGGACCGATGTTTGATACCGGGTAGTAGTTTCCATACTCCCAGCTCCTCAGCCTCATAGTTGTGTCCTTTTGTTCCAGTTAGCCAATTAATTAAGCTCATAAATAAAATATGTGAAGCCACAATCATCTATCTATCTATCTATCTATCTATCTATCTATCTATCTATCTATCTATCTATCTATCTATCTATCTACATTGGTCTAACCTAGCCTAGGCCTGACAGCAAATAAGTTAGGCAAATATATATGTGATGACACAACCAATTTTCTACCTGATAATATTTGCATATTATGTGCATTTTTAGGGTGACCGTTTTATCCACGGCTTCTGAGAATACGCTATTGTTGGTGGCACAGAAGAGAATGCCGGTTGTTGGATTCTATCTTTTGAAATATAAATTTGAATGTGGCGTAAATTTGTAGAGAGGCCTATATTCAGACAGATGGATAGATGAATGAGACTTTATGCCCACATTGCCCAGCATTCATGTACTAAAACAGGCTGATTATGCTTGAGTAACAGCTTCTTTGGTATAACTAATTAGAAACAGAGAAGCACATAGGCAAAGGAAACCTGGATGATTGAAAGTTGAAACTGTTTTCCAACAGGCACATACTAGCTGCAGCCGGAATCAAACCCGGGACCTAGTGATAGAGGCCCACAGCATTACCTACTGAGCTAATCCAGAAATCCTCCAGCTTGCTTCCCTCCCAATATGGACAGACAGATACATTGCTTGAGGCCTGTTGCGTTTCAATTTTGATGATTTGGCATCGTAGGCAATTAGCTTTTCACTTGTCAAAGTACTTTGACTACTTACAATATCAATACCTCACACATGCATTTTGGAGTTTTACACATTAGGCCTAAAATGTATTTTTTGTAAGTGTGTTTTTTGTATCACAGAATGTATCTGGATATTACGCATTTTGGCCACAGCTTGTAAAACTTAGCATAATTATTAGAATTTTATATCCATTTTCAATATTACCAGGCAAATGCAATTTCATGAGCTCACTGTGTTTACAATTTTAAAAGCTTTTGCTTGTGTTGTTTGGTTGCCATTATGCATATTTTGAGGGTTAATACCTATATTCAACCTTTTATATAAGTAAACTAGAACTGGCGCTCGGAGAGCACATAGCTTCGCTGTCCATTTTTCAAATTGAACTTTAACTAATGCAAGATGTCACACATAAGCAGTTGATTGAGTTTTAGGCCTAATTGTTATCAACTCATTGTAGAATTTTAAAGGAAAACTGATAGTGATAAATTTCAAGACTGATGATGAAAGACCCAGGTAATTTTGGCAAATCTGGTCGGGTTTACATCAAATAAACGTTGAGATGTTGCTAATTTAGTGCTTTGGCATCCCCTGCCACATTCTACGGACATTTAATGGCCATTTTTGCAGAGGGAATTTAAAATATATACCCTTTTGGCTGCTAGTGTTACAGCAAAAAATGGTTGTGCATGCTGCACTGTAGAGGCCATTTTTAGATTTCTTTAACTGTAGGCGCCAAAAAGCTCCAATTGTCACCAAAATTTAATCAGGTATTGTGTGGTAGAAATGAACACATCATGCCAAAGGAAATTTAAATCCATCCAGTAGTTTTTGCAGGAATCAACTCACATACACACTAACGCACATGTTGAAATGCCATGCTCCACAATAGCTTCTCAGCGAAGCTAATAAGATTATAAATTATTTATGAATAGGTACATTAAGGGCACATTTGGTAATCCTACTAGTATTTGTGGATATAAAGATAGATAGACAGATAGATAGATAGATAGATAGATAGATAGATAGATAGATAGATAGATAGATAGATAGATAGATAGATAGAAAGATAGATAGATAGATAGACACGTTTTCAGCAGCCTCACTACACATCTGTATCTGATACACAATTAAATATCTGCCAATACTTCATTATCATACATAGTAGGCTAAAATACTATGGGTGGCATTTTTGCACCTTGTTATACTCTTTAATGGCCGCCTACACTAAATAGAGATGTACTTAGATCAACTGCAATCAGATCAATAATCTTGTCCAAATGTGTCACAGTCAATACTATAGCACTTAATGACAAATTATTTGTGTCTATACAGTTGTAATGACCATGTAACTACAGGGCATTGTGTTTAATGGATCATCATTAAGATAGGTTTGGGTTTGGATAGGCCTTGTTTTAATGATTATTTAATTAGAATTGACTGCTGTGGAATAGGTGTTTAAAAATTAAAAGGGTTCTACTGATAATGTATTGGTCTGATAAACTCACAACAGCACTTCAATTAGATCAATCAATAAAAAATATATTAAAGCGATTCCTCGTTTTCAGGTAGGTCAGGCTAAATATTGTTAGGCCGGTTAAAAAATATCTCTTGATGAAAAGATGGCATGCATATGGTCTATATCCATAAACTTTTTCTTTTTAATCATTTTGTTATTTGCAAAATTAATATTCGCGCAGCGAAACGGCCGAAGGCCGTTGAGCGAAGCGAATTGAGTGCAAGAGAAGACTCAAAAATCTGTGCAGTGATGGTCTCAACATCAACAGTCCACAGTTTGGAATTAGGTCAAGTGGGTCCAGCTTCTTATCAATGATTTAGTTTCGTATTTAACAAAACATAACATATTCATCTTCAAAAGTGTCTTAAAAATTTAATTTTCTTATTAACCTGTACCAATAATTTTTATGAAATGGTTAATTATTTGCATTGACAAGCTAAATCAAATTATTAACATGTGATTCATTTAATTTCAATCAGACAACAAGAAAACATAACAAAATTAAAGTTACATAATCTTATAAACTGATGATTATGTAACAGTGAACAGATAATCTACATGAAATGTTATTGTTTTTGTATTACTATATATTTATACTATTATGTAATATCAACAATCTCACATAGACTTGACTTTGGCAGCTTTCAGTGCTGTCTGCCTTTTTACCATTTATTTAATATATATATCTATCTATCTATTTATCTATCTATCTGTCAGTCATTATATTTATCTGTCTATCTGTCTATCTATTTATCTCTCTATCTATTTATCCATTATATTTTTGTCTAGTTTATCTTGCTATTCTACATTTTTCTCTGTCTTTCCATGTATCTGTCTTTCTAATTTTCTGAAACATTTACATAACTCCTTTCATACATTGAATATGAAATAAACATGAAAGTTATGGTAAAACTATTTAGTCCTACAAAAACTTTTTAAGGTGCTGCGCGAATTTCATGGCAGTGCCATTTACATATTATAAGTTACTATAAGTATAAATGTCTTTAAAAAAATCTAGATAAATTACTAATATTACGTTTCTGGTCTTTCTTGACTTTTTCCATTAAAACAAAAAATTGCATTAGGCCTAAATATTAAAATAAAGGTGGTCTTTGAAACTATGTAAATATATTTTTCATTCCATGTATACATGTAAATCAGTTAAAATACCGGAAGCAGAGGGTGACAGTAATTTCCATTGAAGGAAGCTTGTGTCGCAATGCTGAAGTCTGTAGATAGCAGTTCTGCTGATGCATGTGTCGTCTGCCTTGCTCTCAATTCCTTGATGGAGACAAACAATTGTATGACAAACGCCACTCACCTCTTTAAATGGTGTTAATTATCAAGATTTGGTAATCCTCAAAAGTCTAGAGGCTGTTACGTAACGTCACGCCTCATTAGTTGTGACCAGACTTGTCGTCTGCCTCTCTCAGTCATCTACTGCACGTGCGTCCATTCGGAAATGTTCGTTTCTCACGCCATCTCACGAAAACAGCCGATGTGTCAGGTTGGCTGCTGTTGGCAAAATTGCATTGCTTTCCTGCAGTGTTCTGGCAGTGTTGGCTGGGAGGCCACAGTGCAATGTAGTGGTGGTCTAAAAGATCGATGCTTTTGGCTCAGGCTTGGAGCTACTGAATGTGGCAAGCTGGCAAGCTGGCTGTGTGGCTCACTGCTATAGGGATGCAAACTGAGATAGCAGACAGAGTGAGTGGGGGAAGCAATGGCTTGGAAAATTGACAATCTGTACTTTTCTCAGTGCAACCTGGGTTCAAATCTGGACCGAAATCTTGTTGGCTTGCAGAACTTTCATGTCGTAATTAGGTTGAAACACTTTTTCATTATCTTCTCAGTCTTACTCACTACAGTATGCAAAGAAATGCCAATTTGTTTAATTCACATCTTCCACAGTAAAAGCTCCTCCATTTTCAAATGAATCATCTTTCAGTATTATCACTTTGAATATACATTGCAGTGAAGAAATGATAGAAGATACAGAACTTTATCTTTCTATAGAGCCTCAGAAGTGTATGCATAGTTTTGGTCTTGGGATAAAAGGAGATGGAGCAAAACTTCATAAATTGTGATTGAATTATCAGTTGGCCTACAGTTAAGAGTAGTTATGAGTGTTGAGGTCCAGCTAGATCTAGAGAAATTTGACCCATGGTAAATCGGTGTGTCACAACATGATTTATTAACATTGGCATTCTGTCAACTTCTGTCAAAAGCTGCATATATAGTGGAGAGCAGCAGCCAACCAATTGCAAGCTATTTCAGTGTTTTGGGAATTATCTGATATCTGCCACTTTAGCCCCCTTACACAGAAGGAAAACTAAATCATTGAATTATCAAGCTGATGCCATGGAAACTGTATCATAGTCTCAATGCCATGACCATGCAGAGATATTTTTAGCAATTTTCTCTCTCTCTCAATTTCAGTCATTATCCTCCAATATCAAATGAGCCATATTTGCTCAGAAGATTATGGGTATGTAATGGATGACAATTTGATATAAAGAGGGGGAGGGGGTGGAGTTTTTAAATAAACAATTTCTTTCTCAGTTTTGGTGAAATAAATTAATTATTTTTAGACAGTCTTGAAATATACGCTTGTTGCTTGATTTTGGAATGAATAGTTCGCACACTTGAAATAAATAATTTTGGCCGCTGCTACCGTGATATGAATAATTTCCCTCCCAGGCAAAATAATAATTTCCCTCCCAGGCAAAACTCGAAGGCCTCCTGGATATTACAGCCTGTTAACTTGATTTAGGTGAAAAATGATTTTTTCACTTTGTGACTTATGATAGCCAATGAAGTGTCATCTTTCCTACCTTCAAGTTTCAACATGGGAAACATCTAAGAGGCTGTTTGATTAGTCACGATTTTGGAGTAAAAATCAGATGCATAATCCTTCAGGGTTGGACTTTTGAGCGCCCAAAAGACTTAGGGAGGGCCACTGCCGAGAAGTTGGCGAGAACCTGCCCAAAAGTGCCCTAAAGTGCCAGAAAACTATATTGGAACTATGTTTACCTTGCATAAGTTATAAAAAAATCATCAAATCTTTCATTTAATTCAATATTAAATGCTTTTGTTTGCCAGTCACCAACAAGCGGGTTAGTCTCCTTAAATAAAATAACAGCCTTCCACTTTGATAAAGAAAAAATGAGGATCAGTTCACTGTGCAATGGCATTTTGTGTGTCATCATACTGATGATTTGTCATGATCATACCCAATACTTTCAATGTTAATTTGATGAAAGGAGACTTATCCCTCTTGTTGGTGACAGCCAAACGAATGGATTATGCGTCTGATTTTCAATCCAAATTCATTTAGGACAAGACAAATGGCGTTCTCTTGATCATGACTTATCAAACTGCTTCTATGTTTCCCATGTTGAAAGTAGAGAAGATGACACTTCATCAGCTATCATGAGTCACAAAGTGCATTTTTCACAGTGAACTGGTCCTCATTTTTTCTTTATCAAAGTGGAAGGCCGTAACATTGAAAGTATTGGGAATGATCATGACAATTTGACAAATCATCAGTATGATGACTCACGATGTGCCATTTTCACAGTGCAACATTCCACTCTTTTTGTATATCAAATTTACAGGCAAGGAGCCTAGCAAATGGAACTCAGTAATGCTTCAAACTCCTATACTCTAAAAAATTTCAGACAAAATAGGTTTTTTACTTTTTAGATTCAAAATGGTTTTTTGAAAAACCAAATTTCAATGCAAAAAACCAACATGGATTTTTAAAAAATCCATGTTGGTTTTGCATTGAAATTTGGGTTTTCAAAAAACCGTTTTGAATCTAAAAAACCAATTTTGTCCCGTCATTTTTTAGAGTGTATAGTGCATCTTTCTGTGCGAAGTGCGTCCCCAAGTCTTCAAACTTATAATCTTTTCAGCGAAACACTTTGATATAGAATTAGAGTGGACTGTGGCACTGTGAAAATGGCACTTTGTGACTCATGATAGCCGATGAAGTGTCATCTTCTCTACTTTCAACATGGGAAACATAGAGGCTGTTTGATTAGTCATGATCAAGAGTAAGCCATTTGATTTCTCATAACAAATTTTAGAGTGAATATCAGATGCATAGGCCTAATCCTTTCGTTTGGCTGTCACCAACAAGTGGGATAAGTCTCCTTCAATCAAATTAACATTGAATTTGGTTTGATCATGACAATCATCAGCATGATGACGCGCAAAGTGCCATTTTCACAGTGCCACAGTTAAGTCCACTTTAATTATATATCAAAGTGTTTCGCTGTAAGGGCTCATTTGCATCATTTTCAAACAACAATTTCCTGTCTACCATAACCACATGCTTCAAACGTTGTGACAACATCATTTCTACAATAACAATTAATTCTATGTAATTTTCACAAACATTGCAACATTGGACATCACAATGTTGCTGAAATGTAAATTTGCATATTGGGTCAGTGGTGTAGGGGGGGGCTTGGCTTGGTTAATCCCCAGTGGCGTCCCTATGGGGGGGCACGGGGGGGCACGTGCCCCCCATATTGGACCTGTGCCCCCCCAGGTGCCCCCCCCCATATGAACTTTTCAACCTTGGCTAAAATATACAATTAGTATTATGGGTGCCCCCCCAGAGAATCGAGTGCCCCCCCAGGTGCCCCCCCACCCGAGACCCCCTAGTTACGCCACTGTTAATCCCACTGCACCTCATGAACTGCGATCAGTGAACAGCGTGCCAGTACATCCCAAGATGAATTGTTGAAATAATTACTGATGAGATGAAAGCCAGCAATTAGCAAAACAGATTAACATTTAGTTGATGTAACTAAGATCAGACTGTGCTAATATACAAAGACTGCTAATCTTTTGTTGAAGTCACTGAAACACTTACGTATGTTGTTTTTGTTTCACTCAATGTCTACTCCATCAATCCATCATTATAAAGGGCATACAATGCTGTTTTTACTACCAGGAAATTACATTTGATATGCAGAAAGAGTGGACTGCTGCACTATGAAAAAATAGCATGCAATGCATGCACCGTGTCCTCGAGCAATTATATATAACTCAATGGGATATGATCATTACATTAATACATCTCTATAAATCGTTAAAAGTTGCATTCTATCTATAGATCTATCAATCTACCTATCAATCTATCTAGCTGTCTATCTATGTGTCTATCTGTCTATCTATCTGTCTATCTTTAGTAATTGGCTGAAGCATAAATCTCTGGTTGTGGTGCACCCCACTTTGTCTCAGGGCGGAAGGGCCAAAGGGAAGAAGAAGAAGATGCTTCTCAGAAATCGTCTGCTGAGCAAGGAGGCATTTGGGGGATTAAAGTTAACTATTTAGAGCAGTGAGACATAAGATTAAAGCCAGGGCATCTTGCGCAACAGTGTAAACACTGGGCATCATAATGGCATCATAACTTTGGGTGGTTTTTGCATCTGTGAAATGCTTTTCGATCCACACCAACTTTTGATATGACAATCCCATTGATGACGACAAAGGGCCCGAGGCCCTGCTCTCGGACACAAAAAGCACTTCGTGTGTCATCATACTGATGATTTGTCATGATCATACCCATTAGGCCTACTGTTACAGTCCTCATCATATTTACATGGAATCTCAAGTTATTTTCTATGCTATTGTATTGTGATGTCAGAGATTACTCTATTATAGCATTGCAATTTATGTAAATTAACTAGAAGCTGTGGTGTCATTTTTAAACTGGTTCAGATTCCCCGTCTTCTAGCCAATGTGGAATTGTGGATCCACCAAAACTGAGTGTCAGTTTCACTCAATCTCAGAGTGAAAATAGGGTCTGGGGAAAACCCAGGGTCCAATGTCGTGAGTTGGTAAAATTTCAGTTTTTGCCCAACATGGACGTACATGTCAGGTCATATCTCAGCCTTCATGTAGAATTTTCGCATGTATTATGGGTCATATGAATGGCTGTGATTCCCCCTTTGATGTGAATGGCATCAAATATTTCCACCAATCACAGCTTTTGATATATCAATGATAAATGATTGCATGTGGGATCAGTTTTTGGCGTCACGCTGGACACTGCATGAAACAAATTAAGGTAAAACTTTAACATACAAGCAAGTAAACGCAGCAGGAATAAAATTTAAAATTATGTCAATTTTTCGTCATATTTTGTATCCCGGTTAGTTGATCATACCATGCAAACAAAAAAAGCCCATACCATGTTTCTGTATTTCAGAATAACACCTTTTGTAGTATGAGGTTGTTGTGTCACACGCAACGTCAAAATTGGCAATGTGATTTTTGATGCATCAAATACACTATTCAAGTATTTTCTTTTTTCAATATTCATGCATCAATGTTTTGCTCATGACCTGGTCTTTCAGGAAATAGTAGCAAAAATTTGCAGAAACTATTGTGTTGGAAGGAGTGAGGGCTCAAGTGAGACTGACGAAAAATTGACATCCTCTTTTTTGGAGAATTGTGTAGGTCCTCTGATGTTCAGATGCTGTCTGATTATGGCTTATTGTGGAAATGTAACTTTTCTGGACAGTTCCTAGTTGCTCATGAGCCTGAATTTCCATCAGTGTAAAAAAAGAGGTTGTAATCGTTTTACAGCCCTGTTTTTGAGACTGACGAAAAATTGACACTCTAAACTTTTGTAAAATTTATATCACACCTCTCTTGTATAGATGCTTCGTGATGATGGCTTCTGATGGAATGCTCATTATTTTTATATTTTCTTGTTGCTCGTGTGTCTGGCTATTGATTCAGGTATAATATGTAGTTTTAAGTCTAACCTATTAGGTATTAGAGCCCTGTCTTTGAACCTGACGACAAAATCAACATTCTTGCCGATAGTGAAATTTTGTGTTTGGACTGCTCTTGTTCCGATCCTTCTGGAAAAAGGACTGATGCTAGAATGGCCATTATCTTCATATCATTTTATTGCTCATGACCGTGGCTTTCCATTTCTATACTCAATATTGTTGTTTGTCGAATCTATCTTGGTATTAGAGCCCTGCCTTTGAGACTGATAAAAAATGTGGTGCATTCTTGTTCTACAATAACTGCCAACTGACATAAGAAAGGTCAAATGAGTGAAATATCTTAAATAATAAAGTAATTGTATAATGGATATAATTTTCTAGATTTTGTGTTAATTTCTTGGCGATATCTGTAAAACTTTACCCTACAAGTCCATTTGAATTAAGTTTGAACAGTTTCGCAAAAACTGCATTTTAAGTTTGTAAATCCTTCATATTTATGTTTAAACATAATGGCATTATCTAGCCTCGTTTGCTTAAAAATGCATTTAATTACCACCTGTATGTTTTGCATTTTGGAATCTACTAATACATAGGGATCATATCTGTGACTATCCATTTTTTGTCCAGAATGACCAAAAATCACAAATTTTACCAACTTGTGACATTGGACCCCATGCAAGTTCGACATCACATCCTGGAACTTGAGATTCCACGTAAATATGACTGCTTGTTGGAGAAACGCAAACAAAAGGATTATGGACTGATTTCTACTCTAAAATCAGTTATGACAAATCAAACAGCCTTCTCCCGATCATGCCTTATCAAACAGCCTCTATGTTTCCAATGTTAAATGTAGAGAAGATGACACTTCATCGGCTACCATGAGACACGTACAAAGTGGCATTTTCACAGTGCAACAGTCTAATTATGTTGCATATCATATTTTCTGACTGTAACGGAAGAGATTAAAACATATTCGGTCATAATGGCTGATTATATTATTATGTCTAATGGGGACACCATTTAATATCTTATCTTGGGGGGGGGGGGGAGGGGCTGGAGTTTTTTTTAAATAAATAATTTCTCTCTCAGTTTTGGTAAAATAAATAAATTCTTTTTGGGCAGTCTTGAAATAAATAATTTCTGGTGGAGGTATTTCTTAACAAGGTTTTGCTTCATTCAGGAATACATTTTTGGGGATTTTGAGCGTTTGAAATAAACAACAATAGGGTTCTGTGACATCCAAGTATTTTGTTTAATAACCCTATATTTAGTGGCCTAATTTCTAAGTCTAATTTGTTCATATTTTCTTTTCTTGGAAAATCTAAATTGGGACTAAAGTTGGCTGGTATCACTTTATTTTTTTTGCATTTTACATCAATGAGGTTAGATTTAAGCCATAAAGTTATAATTGGGAGTTCAAGATTTCTTGTCAAAATTTTAAAATCGTAACAAGCAAAGGCATCTTACACTATATTTTTGTCAGCAGGCTCAAAACTTCATCCATTATAGACGCCCTCACTCAGTGATTGAAATGGATTTTTGTTGGGGAAGCTCTCGGCTCGTGCGGCAGCGGCTCTCCATTCCAGATTTTTAAAATGGAAAGATTTCTTCCACCAGAGCATAATTTTGACTAAAAATACCTTGAGGACTGAAGAAGTAACATGATAATTCTTATTTCAATGCTGATCATTTGTGGAGTACAGCTCCCCGTGTTTTTCGGTCTAGGGAGCTCAGCTCCCCTCCATTTCCATCACTGCCCTCACTACAAATTTCCTATTCATGTTTTACATCTCTTTAGTACTTTTTCTAAAAAAGCAAGAACATGAGCTACATCTAAACCCTTACAGAATTGGACTGAAATGTTCCTTGTGAGGTCATAGCCCTATCCATGTCATATTAAACTCTATGAAGTGTAAGCAGCCAGTGAGGTCATATCCTATACTTCCTTTGTCACTAACCAAATAATACCACTCACCAATGAGCTCAGAAGTTGCCCAAAGACAAATTGACAGTTCACTTTGATGCGATGGACAGGGCATGTTGTGAAGTCATTGATGTACACAGCTTTTCTGTAAGCACTCGTTTTTCGTCTACTGTAACCGGACGCCCGCCCGCCGGAAGGATTAAATTTTGCAATATTAACTACAATACCCTTCGGCAATATATACATTGATGCATGCAAATATCTTCCCCCACCCTACCCAGAATCCTTCTCAGAGTGGAAAAAACTTTAAAACATACCTGTTATCGAAGAACTTCAGTTTGAAGAGCACTGCTCACGGTTTCTTGTTATCAGCCAATCAAAGTCAATTTTGTTTTTGTCTTCTCGATCAGGCATCATTGCTTTGTAAAAGCATCAGCTCTTGAGATGATTGCTTTATATCGCTGATGCATTTATGAACCACAGCAACTCAGCAAGGATGAGTCAGAGCTAAAATTAATCTTTGACACGTTACCAGAGCTTTGTGATGTGGCACAGCATTTGATCCATAATTACAATCTGTACATTTTAGTGATGCAGACTGGACCGCCTTCGTGGTCCGGTATTTATAAAAGTGGTCCGGTCCTGGTCTAGTTCAGGGTGAGGTGGTTCGATATTTTTACTGGGTCGGTCCAAAGGCGGTCAATCGGCATTTCGAAAATTATGATAAAAATTAGGGTTTAAACAAGTTATGATATGAATTTCATTTTTGGTATGATAAAATTCATGCGATACCCTTCATGACATAAATCACTGGATCGGTCCTGATCGGCACTGGACCAGTCCGGTCTGTCACTGGACTGGTTTTTTGATGGTGGTCCAGTATTTTGGCATTCCAGGGCTGCATAACTAGTAATTTTGATATGCAAAAAGAGTAGACTGTTGCACTGTGAAAATGGCACTTCGTAAATCAACATATTGATGATTTGTCAAATTGTCATGATCCTACCAATACTTTCAAAGTTAATTTGATTCAAGGAGACTAATACTGCTTGTTGCTGACAGGCAGGCAAACGAAACGGTTATGCTCTGAATTTTACTCTGAATCAGTCATGACAAATCAAATGGCGTTCTCCTGATCATGACTAATCAACAACCTCTACACTGTAAAATTTGAAATTATGAGTCAGCTCAAATGATTGAGTGAGATGGTTGCACAATTTTGAGCTAACATAGCTTGATATTTTGAGTTATGATAATCTTTTCGTTGTTATAACTTCAAAAAACAAGCCATGATAGCTCAAAGATAATTGTGCAACCGTCTCACTCAATCATTTAAGCTGACTCAAAATTCAGATTTTACAGTGTATGCTTCCCGTGTTGAATGTAGGGAAGATTACACTTCTGCGGCTATTATGACTGAAGGAGCGCCAAAATCTGTATGAAGCAATACTCATTTTTTGCATATCAAGTTTACAGGCTGTAATGAGTGTAACGTAGTCCTACAGTAGCCTTGTTCCAATTTCATGGGGAGCCGAAGACCATTTCACTGTGAAAATTGCACTTCGTGAGTCGTGATGCTTATGATGTGTCAAAGCATTAAATTTTGCTTCAACAATACTTGGATTTTAGGTAACTTAAAAAGTACAAATGATCTGATTCTTGCACTAAAAGTAGTTATGATCGAGCATGACTAATCGAATGTATCTGCCAGATGCTAAAATTAAGATGGTGACACATCATCTAGTATATTGATATCATGACTGAGGGGGAGGACCATTTAATACCCAAGGGGGGGGGCTCAGAGTTAAAAAAACAACAACAACAATTTCTTGCTCTTCCTGGGCAGTCTTGAAATAAATATTTTCTGCTTGTGATAGCGGTGTTTCTTAAAATGGTGTTACTTGATTTACGAATGAATATTTGGGGACTTCGCACATCTGAAATAAATAATTAAGGCCACCATTACCGAGAAATAAATAACTTCCCGTCAGGGAAACTCCAAGCCCCACGATGGAAATTAAACACTTCTTGTGCTTCACCAGTTTCTTCTCCAGTTTCTTCATATATATAGGAGTATATCACGGGGAGTCAGGGAGGGCTGCAGCCCCTCCTGGCATCAGGGCCAATGGCAAATCAGGGCAAATCCTGGCCAATATCAGGGCAGATCCACTGCCCTAGTCACATGTGTATCCGTAACATGTTAAAATATCAGGGCAAAATAGCGACACCCCCCCCCCCCCCCCCCCCCCCCGCGAAACGGCCATGATCCCGTATGCCTATGGTTTCTTCTTCATGTTCTTCCCCACATTGCTCTGCGTCTCCTTCGTCTCCGTCTTCATCTTCTTCATCCTTTTCTCCATCTTTCTTTTTCTTCGTTTTATTTTTCTTCTTTTTCATTTTAGTCTATATTCTTTTTCTTCATCTCCTTTACCATCTTATTCTGAATACATTCTCCTAATCTCACCCTTATCTCTTTTGTCATTGTTCTTTTTGACTTCTAGACATCTTCCTCTTTTTCTTTCTAGACATCTTCCTCTTTATCTTTCCTCTAGATGAACTTCCTCTTCATGTTCTTCTTATCTGTCTTCTAAATCCACCTTCATTTTCTTTATGTCTTCTTCTCTGTGCCGTTCTCCATATTGTACATATTCTCTGTTCCTTATTCTCAAACTTCATTGTCTTCATATCCATCCTAGCCTCCATCTTTTCTTCTAAAATCTTGTTATCATTCTTCCTCCACATGTTTTCATCTCCCTCCTCTTCACTATCTTCTTCTTCTCCTCCATTAAATATAGTCCAGGAGATTTATGAAAAAGGGGGGGGGGGTAACCCAATACATATTGCAATAGTAGGCTAATGTGTCAGATGGGTCAAAATTTGAAAACCTTGAAATTTCAGCTGAAAAAATTTTGAAAATTTTTCGCTCCAGAAAAGCCTTTTAAAGTTTGCATTGGGTAGGTTAAACAATCAGCTATCGCGGCACTTTCATGTCCAAGGGTCCAAACGCATGCTGATCTGTACTGAGGTGATAAACACGGCTGTAATGTTTTTTGACTGTCATTAAAATCACACTTATAACTAAAAAGTTCTGACCACTTAGGGCTAAACAATCTATTGCCAATGATTAGGCAAGTTGCTTGCACATTTTGGGCCAAGTTCCAGGTCTCTTATGGCAATTATTTTTGAGAAACTGCATTTTGATCAAATAAAATACCAAATATGTGTGTCATTAGCATCATGCCTATTTCTTGAAATCCGTAGGGGGAACGGGGGCACATTGAGACGCGGGGCACTGTGGGAGTAAGTTTCCTTCTTCATCTTATTTCCTTAAAGTTGGGGTAAATGAGTTTTGGTTTGTGCTCTAGTATGTCAAATCCAGTTACAATTTCCCTATGAGTAATTTTGCTACATATTTCAGAACATGTACTGAGTATGTCAGTACTGCAGTACCAGAGGTATTTCAGTGCCAGTTATTTCAGTACCATGTATTTCAGTACATGTATTCAGTATCAGGTATTTGAGTAACAGGTAGGTCAGTACCGGATATTTCAGTACCAATGAAACAAACATTACTACTGCTAGGAAATTTGATATGCAAAAAGAGTGGACTGTTACACTGTGAAAATGGCACTTTGTGACTCAAAATAGCTGATGAAGTGTCATCTCCTCTACATTAAACATGGGAAACTTAGAGGCTGTTTGATTAGACATGATCAAGAGATGGCCATTTGATTTGTCATATGTGATTTTAGAGTAAAAATCAGGTGCATAATCCTTTCGTTAGCTTGTCACCAACAAGCGGGATTAGTCACCTTAAATCAAATTAACATAGAAAGTATTGGGTATGATCATGACAATTCATCAGCATGCTGACACACGAAGTGCCATTTTCACAGTGCAGAAGTGCACTCTATTTGCATATTAAATTTCCTGGCTGTAAGAGTTGGCAAACCTGGCTCCAACATTCGAAATTGGAAGTGCTGTACCTCTGGCATACATGGCAGCCCGTATACCTCAGTGATACGTAAAGGTAGGTTTACAGCCATATACTGATTTACACCTTTTCCATTTGCATGGACATCAGTGTATAATGTATAAGGATAGCTCTCTGTGCCCATTGAAGGATGAAGATCCTTTTATTGAATCTGATTTGTCTAAAAGACCTTCGAAGAGTTTGTACAAAACCCTTCGGTATGGTTCATAAAGGTGAGACCATCCTGCTTCGTCGAGGTGGGTGGGACAGACATCAGACAGGTTGACAAACATACATTTGCTTGATGACTTGCCTACAGGGATATCTGCATTGTGCAAATTGCAGGCTCTTTGTTGTTTTCCTGATGCAACCCATTTTGTCTTACAAAAGAAAAACAATTCAAGAACACAAATAGTTTGGCAAGCATTTGGCATCATTGAAAACATCAAACAGATGAAGACAGATGAATGCCTGACAAGCAATGAAACACTGTTTACAAGCAAGCCATGTGGAGGAAGCCTTCATGAAGGTGACTAATGTTTGTTTAATTTGACTAACCAAACAGTCTGTAACAGATGCCACAGGTCTTCAGCTGACTGCCCACCATCAGATTGCAGCTGTCAGCAACACACTGGCCAGTTGCTCTAATCTTTCTTTTGGAGAAGCTGCCTTTCTTCTGAGATGTTTTTGTGTTTTTGTTGGTATTCTGTCTTCACATCAATGTTGTTTTTTGTTATGTGAGGCCAAGTGATAGATTTAGGCCTAACCCCAGAGATATTGAGGATTTCAGGTATTGTGTTTTGGTCTAGTATTCTCTGTGGATAAGAGCTTAAAAATAGTTCATCTATCTAAATGAAATGTAAATGTTTATTTTTTTAACGTCCATTACATAGACAGAGTCCATCTCAACAGACTGTACAATTACACCCTTGGCAGGCCTGTTCAAGCATGAGCCTTTCTCAACTCCCCGGGGAGTATGCAGCCAGGCAGCCGTATAAGGCGCCACAATGCTAAGTCACTCTACAATCGCCATCACTGCCTGTAGCCAAGTACCCATTTACACCTGGGTGGAGTGAAGCAAAGAGTTATGGAGGATCTGCTCAGTTCCTCCATGCCATGGCCGGGACTCGAACCTGCAACGTCTGAGTTACCAGGCGAGCACCTTATCCACTAGACCACGGCATCTCTTATCTATCTATCTATCTATCTATCTATCTATCTATCTATCTATCTATCTATCTATCTATCTATCTATCTATCTATCTATCTATCTATCTATCTACCTACCTATCTATCTATCTATCTATCTACCTACCTATCTATCTATCTATCTATCTATCTATCTATCTATCTATCTATCTATCTATCTATCTATTTATCTATCTATCTATCTAAACCACACCATATATACAATTAGGTATAATATTCAACTCCCACCTCCAGATGAATATGAGCAGTTGGCACATGTCATGTTGGATGCCACTTGTGGCATTTAGAGTATTGCAACATTTAACATATTTTGTACTTCTATAAATACATTCTACATTAAAACTCATATATATATCTGACAAAAACGAGGAAAACACATACAATTTGCCTGACATACATGTACATGTATTATTCAAATGCACCTGCCAGTCCACTAAATACTACTTTCAGACACTTTTCATTACCCTTTTTTTTCACCTATATTTGACAAAAATAATACTGTTTCCTTTTTTGCACAGGTGCACAATCTGTTTGTCACACAACATAGTGTGTATGGATTTCATGAAGCGAGACTATGTTTCAAAAAGTCAGAATAGAAAGGTCACATCTACCTATCAGTCTGGGGAGTGCGGGTAGCTCAGTTGGTATAGCACCCTGCGCTTACAATTGCTGGAGCTCAGGTTCGAATCCAGCTCTAGCCAGATCATCGGGACCGATGTTTGATACCGGGTAGTAGTTTCCATACTCCCAGCTCCTCAGCCTCATAGTTGTGTCCTTTTGTTCCAGTTAGCCAATTAATTAAGCTCATAAATAAAATATGTGAAGCCACAATCATCTATCTATCTATCTATCTATCTATCTATCTATCTATCTATCTATCTATCTATCTATCTATCTATCTACATTGGTCTAACCTAGCCTAGGCCTGACAGCAAATAAGTTAGGCAAATATATATGTGATGACACAACCAATTTTCTACCTGATAATATTTGCATATTATGTGCATTTTTAGGGTGACCGTTTTATCCACGGCTTCTGAGAATACGCTATTGTTGGTGGCACAGAAGAGAATGCCGGTTGTTGGATTCTATCTTTTGAAATATAAATTTGAATGTGGCGTAAATTTGTAGAGAGGCCTATATTCAGACAGATGGATAGATGAATGAGACTTTATGCCCACATTGCCCAGCATTCATGTACTAAAACAGGCTGATTATGCTTGAGTAACAGCTTCTTTGGTATAACTAATTAGAAACAGAGAAGCACATAGGCAAAGGAAACCTGGATGATTGAAAGTTGAAACTGTTTTCCAACAGGCACATACTAGCTGCAGCCGGAATCAAACCCGGGACCTAGTGATAGAGGCCCACAGCATTACCTACTGAGCTAATCCAGAAATCCTCCAGCTTGCTTCCCTCCCAATATGGACAGACAGATACATTGCTTGAGGCCTGTTGCGTTTCAATTTTGATGATTTGGCATCGTAGGCAATTAGCTTTTCACTTGTCAAAGTACTTTGACTACTTACAATATCAATACCTCACACATGCATTTTGGAGTTTTACACATTAGGCCTAAAATGTATTTTTTGTAAGTGTGTTTTTTGTATCACAGAATGTATCTGGATATTACGCATTTTGGCCACAGCTTGTAAAACTTAGCATAATTATTAGAATTTTATATCCATTTTCAATATTACCAGGCAAATGCAATTTCATGAGCTCACTGTGTTTACAATTTTAAAAGCTTTTGCTTGTGTTGTTTGGTTGCCATTATGCATATTTTGAGGGTTAATACCTATATTCAACCTTTTATATAAGTAAACTAGAACTGGCGCTCGGAGAGCACATAGCTTCGCTGTCCATTTTTCAAATTGAACTTTAACTAATGCAAGATGTCACACATAAGCAGTTGATTGAGTTTTAGGCCTAATTGTTATCAACTCATTGTAGAATTTTAAAGGAAAACTGATAGTGATAAATTTCAAGACTGATGATGAAAGACCCAGGTAATTTTGGCAAATCTGGTCGGGTTTACATCAAATAAACGTTGAGATGTTGCTAATTTAGTGCTTTGGCATCCCCTGCCACATTCTACGGACATTTAATGGCCATTTTTGCAGAGGGAATTTAAAATATATACCCTTTTGGCTGCTAGTGTTACAGCAAAAAATGGTTGTGCATGCTGCACTGTAGAGGCCATTTTTAGATTTCTTTAACTGTAGGCGCCAAAAAGCTCCAATTGTCACCAAAATTTAATCAGGTATTGTGTGGTAGAAATGAACACATCATGCCAAAGGAAATTTAAATCCATCCAGTAGTTTTTGCAGGAATCAACTCACATACACACTAACGCACATGTTGAAATGCCATGCTCCACAATAGCTTCTCAGCGAAGCTAATAAGATTATAAATTATTTATGAATAGGTACATTAAGGGCACATTTGGTAATCCTACTAGTATTTGTGGATATAAAGATAGATAGACAGATAGATAGATAGATAGATAGATAGATAGATAGATAGATAGATAGATAGATAGATAGATAGATAGATAGAAAGATAGATAGATAGATAGACACGTTTTCAGCAGCCTCACTACACATCTGTATCTGATACACAATTAAATATCTGCCAATACTTCATTATCATACATAGTAGGCTAAAATACTATGGGTGGCATTTTTGCACCTTGTTATACTCTTTAATGGCCGCCTACACTAAATAGAGATGTACTTAGATCAACTGCAATCAGATCAATAATCTTGTCCAAATGTGTCACAGTCAATACTATAGCACTTAATGACAAATTATTTGTGTCTATACAGTTGTAATGACCATGTAACTACAGGGCATTGTGTTTAATGGATCATCATTAAGATAGGTTTGGGTTTGGATAGGCCTTGTTTTAATGATTATTTAATTAGAATTGACTGCTGTGGAATAGGTGTTTAAAAATTAAAAGGGTTCTACTGATAATGTATTGGTCTGATAAACTCACAACAGCACTTCAATTAGATCAATCAATAAAAAATATATTAAAGCGATTCCTCGTTTTCAGGTAGGTCAGGCTAAATATTGTTAGGCCGGTTAAAAAATATCTCTTGATGAAAAGATGGCATGCATATGGTCTATATCCATAAACTTTTTCTTTTTAATCATTTTGTTATTTGCAAAATTAATATTCGCGCAGCGAAACGGCCGAAGGCCGTTGAGCGAAGCGAATTGAGTGCAAGAGAAGACTCAAAAATCTGTGCAGTGATGGTCTCAACATCAACAGTCCACAGTTTGGAATTAGGTCAAGTGGGTCCAGCTTCTTATCAATGATTTAGTTTCGTATTTAACAAAACATAACATATTCATCTTCAAAAGTGTCTTAAAAATTTAATTTTCTTATTAACCTGTACCAATAATTTTTATGAAATGGTTAATTATTTGCATTGACAAGCTAAATCAAATTATTAACATGTGATTCATTTAATTTCAATCAGACAACAAGAAAACATAACAAAATTAAAGTTACATAATCTTATAAACTGATGATTATGTAACAGTGAACAGATAATCTACATGAAATGTTATTGTTTTTGTATTACTATATATTTATACTATTATGTAATATCAACAATCTCACATAGACTTGACTTTGGCAGCTTTCAGTGCTGTCTGCCTTTTTACCATTTATTTAATATATATATCTATCTATCTATTTATCTATCTATCTGTCAGTCATTATATTTATCTGTCTATCTGTCTATCTATTTATCTCTCTATCTATTTATCCATTATATTTTTGTCTAGTTTATCTTGCTATTCTACATTTTTCTCTGTCTTTCCATGTATCTGTCTTTCTAATTTTCTGAAACATTTACATAACTCCTTTCATACATTGAATATGAAATAAACATGAAAGTTATGGTAAAACTATTTAGTCCTACAAAAACTTTTTAAGGTGCTGCGCGAATTTCATGGCAGTGCCATTTACATATTATAAGTTACTATAAGTATAAATGTCTTTAAAAAAATCTAGATAAATTACTAATATTACGTTTCTGGTCTTTCTTGACTTTTTCCATTAAAACAAAAAATTGCATTAGGCCTAAATATTAAAATAAAGGTGGTCTTTGAAACTATGTAAATATATTTTTCATTCCATGTATACATGTAAATCAGTTAAAATACCGGAAGCAGAGGGTGACAGTAATTTCCATTGAAGGAAGCTTGTGTCGCAATGCTGAAGTCTGTAGATAGCAGTTCTGCTGATGCATGTGTCGTCTGCCTTGCTCTCAATTCCTTGATGGAGACAAACAATTGTATGACAAACGCCACTCACCTCTTTAAATGGTGTTAATTATCAAGATTTGGTAATCCTCAAAAGTCTAGAGGCTGTTACGTAACGTCACGCCTCATTAGTTGTGACCAGACTTGTCGTCTGCCTCTCTCAGTCATCTACTGCACGTGCGTCCATTCGGAAATGTTCGTTTCTCACGCCATCTCACGAAAACAGCCGATGTGTCAGGTTGGCTGCTGTTGGCAAAATTGCATTGCTTTCCTGCAGTGTTCTGGCAGTGTTGGCTGGGAGGCCACAGTGCAATGTAGTGGTGGTCTAAAAGATCGATGCTTTTGGCTCAGGCTTGGAGCTACTGAATGTGGCAAGCTGGCAAGCTGGCTGTGTGGCTCACTGCTATAGGGATGCAAACTGAGATAGCAGACAGAGTGAGTGGGGGAAGCAATGGCTTGGAAAATTGACAATCTGTACTTTTCTCAGTGCAACCTGGGTTCAAATCTGGACCGAAATCTTGTTGGCTTGCAGAACTTTCATGTCGTAATTAGGTTGAAACACTTTTTCATTATCTTCTCAGTCTTACTCACTACAGTATGCAAAGAAATGCCAATTTGTTTAATTCACATCTTCCACAGTAAAAGCTCCTCCATTTTCAAATGAATCATCTTTCAGTATTATCACTTTGAATATACATTGCAGTGAAGAAATGATAGAAGATACAGAACTTTATCTTTCTATAGAGCCTCAGAAGTGTATGCATAGTTTTGGTCTTGGGATAAAAGGAGATGGAGCAAAACTTCATAAATTGTGATTGAATTATCAGTTGGCCTACAGTTAAGAGTAGTTATGAGTGTTGAGGTCCAGCTAGATCTAGAGAAATTTGACCCATGGTAAATCGGTGTGTCACAACATGATTTATTAACATTGGCATTCTGTCAACTTCTGTCAAAAGCTGCATATATAGTGGAGAGCAGCAGCCAACCAATTGCAAGCTATTTCAGTGTTTTGGGAATTATCTGATATCTGCCACTTTAGCCCCCTTACACAGAAGGAAAACTAAATCATTGAATTATCAAGCTGATGCCATGGAAACTGTATCATAGTCTCAATGCCATGACCATGCAGAGATATTTTTAGCAATTTTCTCTCTCTCTCAATTTCAGTCATTATCCTCCAATATCAAATGAGCCATATTTGCTCAGAAGATTATGGGTATGTAATGGATGACAATTTGATATAAAGAGGGGGAGGGGGTGGAGTTTTTAAATAAACAATTTCTTTCTCAGTTTTGGTGAAATAAATTAATTATTTTTAGACAGTCTTGAAATATACGCTTGTTGCTTGATTTTGGAATGAATAGTTCGCACACTTGAAATAAATAATTTTGGCCGCTGCTACCGTGATATGAATAATTTCCCTCCCAGGCAAAATAATAATTTCCCTCCCAGGCAAAACTCGAAGGCCTCCTGGATATTACAGCCTGTTAACTTGATTTAGGTGAAAAATGATTTTTTCACTTTGTGACTTATGATAGCCAATGAAGTGTCATCTTTCCTACCTTCAAGTTTCAACATGGGAAACATCTAAGAGGCTGTTTGATTAGTCACGATTTTGGAGTAAAAATCAGATGCATAATCCTTCAGGGTTGGACTTTTGAGCGCCCAAAAGACTTAGGGAGGGCCACTGCCGAGAAGTTGGCGAGAACCTGCCCAAAAGTGCCCTAAAGTGCCAGAAAACTATATTGGAACTATGTTTACCTTGCATAAGTTATAAAAAAATCATCAAATCTTTCATTTAATTCAATATTAAATGCTTTTGTTTGCCAGTCACCAACAAGCGGGTTAGTCTCCTTAAATAAAATAACAGCCTTCCACTTTGATAAAGAAAAAATGAGGATCAGTTCACTGTGCAATGGCATTTTGTGTGTCATCATACTGATGATTTGTCATGATCATACCCAATACTTTCAATGTTAATTTGATGAAAGGAGACTTATCCCTCTTGTTGGTGACAGCCAAACGAATGGATTATGCGTCTGATTTTCAATCCAAATTCATTTAGGACAAGACAAATGGCGTTCTCTTGATCATGACTTATCAAACTGCTTCTATGTTTCCCATGTTGAAAGTAGAGAAGATGACACTTCATCAGCTATCATGAGTCACAAAGTGCATTTTTCACAGTGAACTGGTCCTCATTTTTTCTTTATCAAAGTGGAAGGCCGTAACATTGAAAGTATTGGGAATGATCATGACAATTTGACAAATCATCAGTATGATGACTCACGATGTGCCATTTTCACAGTGCAACATTCCACTCTTTTTGTATATCAAATTTACAGGCAAGGAGCCTAGCAAATGGAACTCAGTAATGCTTCAAACTCCTATACTCTAAAAAATTTCAGACAAAATAGGTTTTTTACTTTTTAGATTCAAAATGGTTTTTTGAAAAACCAAATTTCAATGCAAAAAACCAACATGGATTTTTAAAAAATCCATGTTGGTTTTGCATTGAAATTTGGGTTTTCAAAAAACCGTTTTGAATCTAAAAAACCAATTTTGTCCCGTCATTTTTTAGAGTGTATAGTGCATCTTTCTGTGCGAAGTGCGTCCCCAAGTCTTCAAACTTATAATCTTTTCAGCGAAACACTTTGATATAGAATTAGAGTGGACTGTGGCACTGTGAAAATGGCACTTTGTGACTCATGATAGCCGATGAAGTGTCATCTTCTCTACTTTCAACATGGGAAACATAGAGGCTGTTTGATTAGTCATGATCAAGAGTAAGCCATTTGATTTCTCATAACAAATTTTAGAGTGAATATCAGATGCATAGGCCTAATCCTTTCGTTTGGCTGTCACCAACAAGTGGGATAAGTCTCCTTCAATCAAATTAACATTGAATTTGGTTTGATCATGACAATCATCAGCATGATGACGCGCAAAGTGCCATTTTCACAGTGCCACAGTTAAGTCCACTTTAATTATATATCAAAGTGTTTCGCTGTAAGGGCTCATTTGCATCATTTTCAAACAACAATTTCCTGTCTACCATAACCACATGCTTCAAACGTTGTGACAACATCATTTCTACAATAACAATTAATTCTATGTAATTTTCACAAACATTGCAACATTGGACATCACAATGTTGCTGAAATGTAAATTTGCATATTGGGTCAGTGGTGTAGGGGGGGGGCTTGGCTTGGTTAATCCCCAGTGGCGTCCCTATGGGGGGGCACGGGGGGGCACGTGCCCCCCATATTGGACCTGTGCCCCCCCAGGTGCCCCCCCCCATATGAACTTTTCAACCTTGGCTAAAATATACAATTAGTATTATGGGTGCCCCCCCAGAGAATCGAGTGCCCCCCCAGGTGCCCCCCCACCCGAGACCCCCTAGTTACGCCACTGTTAATCCCACTGCACCTCATGAACTGCGATCAGTGAACAGCGTGCCAGTACATCCCAAGATGAATTGTTGAAATAATTACTGATGAGATGAAAGCCAGCAATTAGCAAAACAGATTAACATTTAGTTGATGTAACTAAGATCAGACTGTGCTAATATACAAAGACTGCTAATCTTTTGTTGAAGTCACTGAAACACTTACGTATGTTGTTTTTGTTTCACTCAATGTCTACTCCATCAATCCATCATTATAAAGGGCATACAATGCTGTTTTTACTACCAGGAAATTACATTTGATATGCAGAAAGAGTGGACTGCTGCACTATGAAAAAATAGCATGCAATGCATGCACCGTGTCCTCGAGCAATTATATATAACTCAATGGGATATGATCATTACATTAATACATCTCTATAAATCGTTAAAAGTTGCATTCTATCTATAGATCTATCAATCTACCTATCAATCTATCTAGCTGTCTATCTATGTGTCTATCTGTCTATCTATCTGTCTATCTTTAGTAATTGGCTGAAGCATAAATCTCTGGTTGTGGTGCACCCCACTTTGTCTCAGGGCGGAAGGGCCAAAGGGAAGAAGAAGAAGATGCTTCTCAGAAATCGTCTGCTGAGCAAGGAGGCATTTGGGGATTAAAGTTAACTATTTAGAGCAGTGAGACATAAGATTAAAGCCAGGGCATCTTGCGCAACAGTGTAAACACTGGGCATCATAATGGCATCATAACTTTGGGTGGTTTTTGCATCTGTGAAATGCTTTTCGATCCACACCAACTTTTGATATGACAATCCCATTGATGACGACAAAGGGCCCGAGGCCCTGCTCTCGGACACAAAAAGCACTTCGTGTGTCATCATACTGATGATTTGTCATGATCATACCCATTAGGCCTACTGTTACAGTCCTCATCATATTTACATGGAATCTCAAGTTATTTTCTATGCTATTGTATTGTGATGTCAGAGATTACTCTATTATAGCATTGCAATTTATGTAAATTAACTAGAAGCTGTGGTGTCATTTTTAAACTGGTTCAGATTCCCCGTCTTCTAGCCAATGTGGAATTGTGGATCCACCAAAACTGAGTGTCAGTTTCACTCAATCTCAGAGTGAAAATAGGGTCTGGGGAAAACCCAGGGTCCAATGTCGTGAGTTGGTAAAATTTCAGTTTTTGCCCAACATGGACGTACATGTCAGGTCATATCTCAGCCTTCATGTAGAATTTTCGCATGTATTATGGGTCATATGAATGGCTGTGATTCCCCCTTTGATGTGAATGGCATCAAATATTTCCACCAATCACAGCTTTTGATATATCAATGATAAATGATTGCATGTGGGATCAGTTTTTGGCGTCACGCTGGACACTGCATGAAACAAATTAAGGTAAAACTTTAACATACAAGCAAGTAAACGCAGCAGGAATAAAATTTAAAATTATGTCAATTTTTCGTCATATTTTGTATCCCGGTTAGTTGATCATACCATGCAAACAAAAAAAGCCCATACCATGTTTCTGTATTTCAGAATAACACCTTTTGTAGTATGAGGTTGTTGTGTCACACGCAACGTCAAAATTGGCAATGTGATTTTTGATGCATCAAATACACTATTCAAGTATTTTCTTTTTTCAATATTCATGCATCAATGTTTTGCTCATGACCTGGTCTTTCAGGAAATAGTAGCAAAAATTTGCAGAAACTATTGTGTTGGAAGGAGTGAGGGCTCAAGTGAGACTGACGAAAAATTGACATCCTCTTTTTTGGAGAATTGTGTAGGTCCTCTGATGTTCAGATGCTGTCTGATTATGGCTTATTGTGGAAATGTAACTTTTCTGGACAGTTCCTAGTTGCTCATGAGCCTGAATTTCCATCAGTGTAAAAAAAGAGGTTGTAATCGTTTTACAGCCCTGTTTTTGAGACTGACGAAAAATTGACACTCTAAACTTTTGTAAAATTTATATCACACCTCTCTTGTATAGATGCTTCGTGATGATGGCTTCTGATGGAATGCTCATTATTTTTATATTTTCTTGTTGCTCGTGTGTCTGGCTATTGATTCAGGTATAATATGTAGTTTTAAGTCTAACCTATTAGGTATTAGAGCCCTGTCTTTGAACCTGACGACAAAATCAACATTCTTGCCGATAGTGAAATTTTGTGTTTGGACTGCTCTTGTTCCGATCCTTCTGGAAAAAGGACTGATGCTAGAATGGCCATTATCTTCATATCATTTTATTGCTCATGACCGTGGCTTTCCATTTCTATACTCAATATTGTTGTTTGTCGAATCTATCTTGGTATTAGAGCCCTGCCTTTGAGACTGATAAAAAATGTGGTGCATTCTTGTTCTACAATAACTGCCAACTGACATAAGAAAGGTCAAATGAGTGAAATATCTTAAATAATAAAGTAATTGTATAATGGATATAATTTTCTAGATTTTGTGTTAATTTCTTGGCGATATCTGTAAAACTTTACCCTACAAGTCCATTTGAATTAAGTTTGAACAGTTTCGCAAAAACTGCATTTTAAGTTTGTAAATCCTTCATATTTATGTTTAAACATAATGGCATTATCTAGCCTCGTTTGCTTAAAAATGCATTTAATTACCACCTGTATGTTTTGCATTTTGGAATCTACTAATACATAGGGATCATATCTGTGACTATCCATTTTTTGTCCAGAATGACCAAAAATCACAAATTTTACCAACTTGTGACATTGGACCCCATGCAAGTTCGACATCACATCCTGGAACTTGAGATTCCACGTAAATATGACTGCTTGTTGGAGAAACGCAAACAAAAGGATTATGGACTGATTTCTACTCTAAAATCAGTTATGACAAATCAAACAGCCTTCTCCCGATCATGCCTTATCAAACAGCCTCTATGTTTCCAATGTTAAATGTAGAGAAGATGACACTTCATCGGCTACCATGAGACACGTACAAAGTGGCATTTTCACAGTGCAACAGTCTAATTATGTTGCATATCATATTTTCTGACTGTAACGGAAGAGATTAAAACATATTCGGTCATAATGGCTGATTATATTATTATGTCTAATGGGGACACCATTTAATATCTTATCTTGGGGGGGGGGGGGAGGGGCTGGAGTTTTTTTTAAATAAATAATTTCTCTCTCAGTTTTGGTAAAATAAATAAATTCTTTTTGGGCAGTCTTGAAATAAATAATTTCTGGTGGAGGTATTTCTTAACAAGGTTTTGCTTCATTCAGGAATACATTTTTGGGGATTTTGAGCGTTTGAAATAAACAACAATAGGGTTCTGTGACATCCAAGTATTTTGTTTAATAACCCTATATTTAGTGGCCTAATTTCTAAGTCTAATTTGTTCATATTTTCTTTTCTTGGAAAATCTAAATTGGGACTAAAGTTGGCTGGTATCACTTTATTTTTTTTGCATTTTACATCAATGAGGTTAGATTTAAGCCATAAAGTTATAATTGGGAGTTCAAGATTTCTTGTCAAAATTTTAAAATCGTAACAAGCAAAGGCATCTTACACTATATTTTTGTCAGCAGGCTCAAAACTTCATCCATTATAGACGCCCTCACTCAGTGATTGAAATGGATTTTTGTTGGGGAAGCTCTCGGCTCGTGCGGCAGCGGCTCTCCATTCCAGATTTTTAAAATGGAAAGATTTCTTCCACCAGAGCATAATTTTGACTAAAAATACCTTGAGGACTGAAGAAGTAACATGATAATTCTTATTTCAATGCTGATCATTTGTGGAGTACAGCTCCCCGTGTTTTTCGGTCTAGGGAGCTCAGCTCCCCTCCATTTCCATCACTGCCCTCACTACAAATTTCCTATTCATGTTTTACATCTCTTTAGTACTTTTTCTAAAAAAGCAAGAACATGAGCTACATCTAAACCCTTACAGAATTGGACTGAAATGTTCCTTGTGAGGTCATAGCCCTATCCATGTCATATTAAACTCTATGAAGTGTAAGCAGCCAGTGAGGTCATATCCTATACTTCCTTTGTCACTAACCAAATAATACCACTCACCAATGAGCTCAGAAGTTGCCCAAAGACAAATTGACAGTTCACTTTGATGCGATGGACAGGGCATGTTGTGAAGTCATTGATGTACACAGCTTTTCTGTAAGCACTCGTTTTTCGTCTACTGTAACCGGACGCCCGCCCGCCGGAAGGATTAAATTTTGCAATATTAACTACAATACCCTTCGGCAATATATACATTGATGCATGCAAATATCTTCCCCCACCCTACCCAGAATCCTTCTCAGAGTGGAAAAAACTTTAAAACATACCTGTTATCGAAGAACTTCAGTTTGAAGAGCACTGCTCACGGTTTCTTGTTATCAGCCAATCAAAGTCAATTTTGTTTTTGTCTTCTCGATCAGGCATCATTGCTTTGTAAAAGCATCAGCTCTTGAGATGATTGCTTTATATCGCTGATGCATTTATGAACCACAGCAACTCAGCAAGGATGAGTCAGAGCTAAAATTAATCTTTGACACGTTACCAGAGCTTTGTGATGTGGCACAGCATTTGATCCATAATTACAATCTGTACATTTTAGTGATGCAGACTGGACCGCCTTCGTGGTCCGGTATTTATAAAAGTGGTCCGGTCCTGGTCTAGTTCAGGGTGAGGTGGTTCGATATTTTTACTGGGTCGGTCCAAAGGCGGTCAATCGGCATTTCGAAAATTATGATAAAAATTAGGGTTTAAACAAGTTATGATATGAATTTCATTTTTGGTATGATAAAATTCATGCGATACCCTTCATGACATAAATCACTGGATCGGTCCTGATCGGCACTGGACCAGTCCGGTCTGTCACTGGACTGGTTTTTTGATGGTGGTCCAGTATTTTGGCATTCCAGGGCTGCATAACTAGTAATTTTGATATGCAAAAAGAGTAGACTGTTGCACTGTGAAAATGGCACTTCGTAAATCAACATATTGATGATTTGTCAAATTGTCATGATCCTACCAATACTTTCAAAGTTAATTTGATTCAAGGAGACTAATACTGCTTGTTGCTGACAGGCAGGCAAACGAAACGGTTATGCTCTGAATTTTACTCTGAATCAGTCATGACAAATCAAATGGCGTTCTCCTGATCATGACTAATCAACAACCTCTACACTGTAAAATTTGAAATTATGAGTCAGCTCAAATGATTGAGTGAGATGGTTGCACAATTTTGAGCTAACATAGCTTGATATTTTGAGTTATGATAATCTTTTCGTTGTTATAACTTCAAAAAACAAGCCATGATAGCTCAAAGATAATTGTGCAACCGTCTCACTCAATCATTTAAGCTGACTCAAAATTCAGATTTTACAGTGTATGCTTCCCGTGTTGAATGTAGGGAAGATTACACTTCTGCGGCTATTATGACTGAAGGAGCGCCAAAATCTGTATGAAGCAATACTCATTTTTTGCATATCAAGTTTACAGGCTGTAATGAGTGTAACGTAGTCCTACAGTAGCCTTGTTCCAATTTCATGGGGAGCCGAAGACCATTTCACTGTGAAAATTGCACTTCGTGAGTCGTGATGCTTATGATGTGTCAAAGCATTAAATTTTGCTTCAACAATACTTGGATTTTAGGTAACTTAAAAAGTACAAATGATCTGATTCTTGCACTAAAAGTAGTTATGATCGAGCATGACTAATCGAATGTATCTGCCAGATGCTAAAATTAAGATGGTGACACATCATCTAGTATATTGATATCATGACTGAGGGGGAGGACCATTTAATATCCAAGGGGGGGGGGGCTCAGAGTTAAAAAAAAAAAAAAATTCTTGCTCTTCCTGGGCAGTCTTGAAATAAATATTTTCTGCTTGTGATAGCGGTGTTTCTTAAAATGGTGTTACTTGATTTACGAATGAATATTTGGGGACTTCGCACATCTGAAATAAATAATTAAGGCCACCATTACCGAGAAATAAATAACTTCCCGTCAGGGAAACTCCAAGCCCCACGATGGAAATTAAACACTTCTTGTGCTTCACCAGTTTCTTCTCCAGTTTCTTCATATATATAGGAGTATATCACGGGGAGTCAGGGAGGGCTGCAGCCCCTCCTGGCATCAGGGCCAATGGCAAATCAGGGCAAATCCTGGCCAATATCAGGGCAGATCCACTGCCCTAGTCACATGTGTATCCGTAACATGTTAAAATATCAGGGCAAAATAGCGACACCCCCCCCCCCCCCCCCCCGCGAAACGGCCATGATCCCGTATGCCTATGGTTTCTTCTTCATGTTCTTCCCCACATTGCTCTGCGTCTCCTTCGTCTCCGTCTTCATCTTCTTCATCCTTTTCTCCATCTTTCTTTTTCTTCGTTTTATTTTTCTTCTTTTTCATTTTAGTCTATATTCTTTTTCTTCATCTCCTTTACCATCTTATTCTGAATACATTCTCCTAATCTCACCCTTATCTCTTTTGTCATTGTTCTTTTTGACTTCTAGACATCTTCCTCTTTTTCTTTCTAGACATCTTCCTCTTTATCTTTCCTCTAGATGAACTTCCTCTTCATGTTCTTCTTATCTGTCTTCTAAATCCACCTTCATTTTCTTTATGTCTTCTTCTCTGTGCCGTTCTCCATATTGTACATATTCTCTGTTCCTTATTCTCAAACTTCATTGTCTTCATATCCATCCTAGCCTCCATCTTTTCTTCTAAAATCTTGTTATCATTCTTCCTCCACATGTTTTCATCTCCCTCCTCTTCACTATCTTCTTCTTCTCCTCCATTAAATATAGTCCAGGAGATTTATGAAAAAGGGGGGGGGGGGTAACCCAATACATATTGCAATAGTAGGCTAATGTGTCAGATGGGTCAAAATTTGAAAACCTTGAAATTTCAGCTGAAAAAATTTTGAAAATTTTTCGCTCCAGAAAAGCCTTTTAAAGTTTGCATTGGGTAGGTTAAACAATCAGCTATCGCGGCACTTTCATGTCCAAGGGTCCAAACGCATGCTGATCTGTACTGAGGTGATAAACACGGCTGTAATGTTTTTTGACTGTCATTAAAATCACACTTATAACTAAAAAGTTCTGACCACTTAGGGCTAAACAATCTATTGCCAATGATTAGGCAAGTTGCTTGCACATTTTGGGCCAAGTTCCAGGTCTCTTATGGCAATTATTTTTGAGAAACTGCATTTTGATCAAATAAAATACCAAATATGTGTGTCATTAGCATCATGCCTATTTCTTGAAATCCGTAGGGGGAACGGGGGCACATTGAGACGCGGGGCACTGTGGGACAGTGGGGTTTGCTTGGATCCTGGCAAGGTATATGATATGGTAGTGCCATCATATCTTGTAATTTCACATCCTGATGTTTCCATGGTTTTATAGACAAATTACAGCCACATGCAGAAGTATGGCGAGCAAAAGTTTGTTTTTGCTACTACTGAAGTAAATATGTCAGGTTCAATTCAAACCATTCTGTGGACAAACCATGAACAATGAGGCTTTCTCAGTGCTTGTATGAATTTTATATATCCTAACGAACAGTTATGAATTGCTATACGTATAAACACACTCACTGGTGTCCGAGAAATTAGCATTTTGGTGTAAAAGTCATTTCGGGGCTCATTGGGACAGTGAATTTGGGGCACATTGGGACGCACTTAATATGGCAGAATTTAAGTGTCCAAGGCAACTGAATGACCTGGGACAGCACACAACAGGTGTTCAGGCCACAGTGAATAGAGGTATAGTAGATTACCATGCTCTGTAAACAAATTTGTCGCAAAGCACTGTGTCTTACTTACATAGATGTCTGCACCCAGGACATTTTATGTTAAATGGGCACATTGGGACAGTCATTTTTTCGACTCACATTTTGCTCTCTGGCTGTAAAAGGGTATGTGAAGTCTAGTTTATTATGCCTTGCATTTAAGCTCAATGGTATTGGTGATATTCATGCAAACTTCTGAGTTCTTCAGTGCTTTCAGCATTGAGCAAAATTAGTAGATGTTAAAAGCGTCCCAATGTGCCCCCGTTCCCCCTACCACTTAGAGCTGAAGAATGTATTACCAACATAGGAAAGTGGGGGTTGGCCACTTCAAAGCTATTTTTGGATGGGATAAACATATCCTGCCTCAGATTTTTTGTGTTATAAGTTTTGCTAATATCCTTGTCTATGACAAATGACGACAAGAGGTCCTCCATGTGTCTTCATGCTACCAGGAATTATTGTTAAACAATGGAGACAAGAATTTCAGACTTATCAAATTTTGACCCATATAACAAATGAAAGCTGAGAACCTCCTTTATTTAACATATCCAAAGTATTTAAGAAAATCTAATTTGTGGAACATGAACATGGTTTTCTGGAGGGGGTAACCATTGGTTGTTATGCATGCCCTAAATGTGCGTTATTGACATAAAAATTGTGACTTAAACGGAAGGAAGCAGTACAAAACCCATTATTATCATTTTAGAGGGCATTGTCTGGCCATTAACGCCCAGTTCGGGGGCGTTAATAATAGTAATAACACTACTTTTTTTCAGGCCCTATGCTGTTTGAATGGCCCTCGGTCATGTCACGAAGAGTAGAACACTATTTTGTAATCGGTTTTGCTCTGGATTCAATAACAAGAGAGTGAGAACGCGAAAACGGAGCGGGCGTTAATGAATCCAAAAAAAAAGGTAACTTTCTTCTTGGACATGGATTGTGGTCAAAAATGATAATAATGATAATAACATTTATTTGTCGGGCATTATGGGGTATTAATCAGTTATGGCCCTCGGGCAGAAATCATTTAATGCCCTCGCCTGGCGGCTCGGGCATTAAGTTAATGATTTCTGCCCTCAGGCCATAACTGATTAATACCCCATAATGCCCTCCAGAAAAACGTTATTGACCAATTGTAAACCATCTAAATGGTGGCCCCAACTGATAGGCCTCAAAACCAGGCAACATCATTAGATTCCTGACCACATTCCTCCTGCATAAGGATCATTTTGGTCTAACCGAAGAATAAAATAGCACAGATACACGGTTAGGTATTTTTTCTACAATATTCAATGAATAACAATAAATGTGACATATTTGGATTCCTCATAAAATTAACTATCATTTGAATACCAGCATTGGTTACTTTTCTGCATTTTTCAAAATGTATTCTATTTGTTTTAAATTAAAAATTGCCTTTCGCAAAATGACGGGAACAGTCTGTGCATGCATCTGATGATGTAAATATCCAAAGCTTGTAACTCGTTAGAGAATTAGGTGGGCCCAAAACTGTATTTCTTGTTTCCTTATCATTATTCTAACTTTTTTTATGATCTTTATTATTAAGAGATATAACGGGGGATAAGGTGTCATAATCTCTGCTAAATTGAGTCATATCTGGAGGTTCCAGTCAGAGCACAGGGCTGTTTACCATGAGGCTGCAGAACTCAGTTAATGGTTTAATAACACTCTTATCAACTAGTAGGTTACAACTGTCATGTTCAAATATTTATTTAAGAATCAGTGGGGTAATTCAAAGTTTATGGATGATTGTCATTGACCCCCCCCCTTGTGTTCTCTAGGGTCAATCCTAGTTCTACCGCCTAAAAGAAAAAAGTTGTTGCGAAGCGAGGTGTCTCGTCCCTCATGGTAAACATGCGAGGAGTGAACCAGCCAGATGGTTCAATCAAAAAAGTGATTCAGACATCCCATAATATGATCCTGGCACTTTTTTCTCATCACGCGTGACTACAGTAAATTTTCGAAAAAAAAAAATTACCAAAAATGTTTGAAAAAAAAAAAGTTTGAAAAAAATAAAAATTACCGTGAAATGTTCGAAAATTTTTTTTCCAAAATTGTTCGATAAAAAAAATTTCCGAAAAAAAAAACATGTTCGAATAAAAAAAAAATTTTTCTCAAAACTTTTTATGGAACAAACCTGAATACAAAAATCGAGAAAAAATTAGTTAATTACAATTTAGAGTCCTTCTTTTAAAATTTATTTTTTGCGTTAAGGCAGTCCCGTCTTCATGCTTTGGCATTTACATATTATAAGAGCTTATAAGGGTCTTGCATTGTTTTAGTTGTTCTGATTCATAATGAATCATTATGCCAAAAACTTAGATTCTGGGCGAGCATGACACAAAATACTTCCCTCCCCTCGAGAAAACCATATTCCACTTATTCGATTTTCCTATACTTAAATAATACTTTGAATATGTTATAGAGGAGGTTCTCAGCAGACAATTTCTTTTGAGTCATTTCATAAACCCCTGCACTAATATCCTTCATCTTCTTCTCCATCTTTTCTTCTATACGGCGTCATGATCTTCTTTAAAGTTCTTTTCCACATTATTTTTAGAAAGTTCTACTTTATTTTCTTCTTCTTCAACTTCTTTTTCTCTGTTTCCTACTAACTTCGCCATTTTTGTCTTCTCAACTTTCTTCTCTAATGTTTCTTCTTTTCTACATTGTCCCAATTTTCTTGTTCATATGATATAAATTTTTCTAATTTTAATTCACCAGAGCTGAGCAGCTCAGCCTGAGCTAGAATTTTACTACCATAGGTATCTTAACACTTTATAGATGTCTATGTTTACTACCCTGAACGGTGGGGGCGCTTCAGTATAGTGGCCGTCTCGTGGAAAAGAACAGAAACACGCACATGCTACCTCTAGTGGAAATAAACGGAACTACCAAAATATTGAGAAAGTGGAAGTTACAGTTAATCAGCTGGATTTTGTTATTTTTTCCGAAAATGTTCGTATTATGGTTGTAAACAATGTAGCAGGAGGGAAGCCTAAGTTATTTTGTTCACTTTTAGTTTGCTTTCAGTCCGTCTAGTGGACTTATTAGGATTAAAATGACCGAAACTGTGACATCTTCTTCAAAATGTGTCACAAAAACAAGACGCTCGAATGCAAAGGAATCAAAACAACCCAAACAGATAGAGGAAGAAGAAGATGACAAGATATTCAGCTTAGAATTGTGAGTATCTGTGGTCTACAGATACTTGTAAATGTGTCCTGGATATTATATTCACTTTGCATTGGGCTAAACAACTAATTGTACCGTAGTATCTCTGAATAATCAGGCAGCTGTTTTTCATGCAGTTTATAGATTCGGTGTACTGTCATAGTCATGGGCCTAATGCTGGAGTCCCAGGACTGTGGTATGAGATATTCCCGGGGGGGGGGGGGGGGTGTTCCAAAATTTGTTGACACGACGGGGATGTCCCTTTGTAGTCGAAATCCGGAGTAGGCCTATCTGTAATTATTATTCTCTGTACTCAAAATATTGGCAACCAATCAGGTCCAATACGTATACCTCAATCCTCGACGATTCCCCGAAGGAGACAAAATAAAATACTGTCCATATTAAAAATCATACCCATCTATATACCCAATCTTTTTAAAAGCCCATCATTATCCCCTTTTCTTGACAAACGCCTGTCATTGGACCGTGATTTTTCAAAGCATGCCCTGATTCCCCACAAAGATAAAGTACATTTAGGCTATATTAGCCTTATTATTATTAGGCCAACACCGTATAATTGGCATTTCCCTGTAAACTTTTGAAACTAAACTGAGAAGAAGATTATTAAGGTTTCTAATCTTTTTTGAAGGATATATAATATACCGGTATATGTATATATCATGTATATGGTTTCATTGTTAAGTAACACCTGCTTGTTATTGTCCTATAAAATGTGTGGGATGGTTGCTTTGCAATGCTAACTCTAGCATGTCCATAATATGAAAGTCATATAGGGCCTACCAGGTGTATAATGTTACTTCTGAATTCCAGCTTGAGTGTTGTATAACTAAAAACATAAAGTGGGATAAATCAAAAATGTTTAAAATTAAAACTTTTTTGTCCAACTTTTTGTAAACTTTTAAATGACTCAATGCAGAAAATTTGTTGAATCGAAACTTGTTGGGTAATTGATATTTTTAAGCAGAGGTATTAAGTGTATTTGAAAATCTTCTGCATTTTGGCCTAGGCCCGTTTTGGCTGTGACTGTAACAGAGACTGCAAAATGGCTGTGAAACTGCAAAATGGCTGTGTCATCTTCAGTTTCTCTCACTTCTGATTTTGATTGATTCATGAATGTACACAATATTTCAGAACAATTTTATTACAAATGATTGCGATAAATGTTCCATTCTGATCTTGTATTTTACATGTTCATTATGATTTAATTATGCAGCATGTTGAGGACTCCTCTTCTCTCTGCCTTCTCATCAATCAACCCTCATAAGTGGCCTGAACTGAGCTAAGAGGGCTGCACTTACCATATCGATATATCTGTCTATCTATCTATATCATCTCCATCAATAGTTCTATCTATTGATCGATTTATCAATCTATGTTATCTGTCTATCGATAGATAGATAGATATGGTAAGTGCAGCCCTCTAAGCCCAGTTCTGGGCGCTCACGAGGGTTGATTGATGAGATGAGAGAGAGAGCAGGAGTCCTCAACATGTTACACATTTACCCCATGTGAGGGATCTTTTACTTGCCCAGCACAGACACTGATACAATCTTTCTATCTATCTATCTACAATATGTATCTTTCTTTCTATATTATATATATCTATATCTATCTATCTATCTATCGGGGTGTGAGGGTTGGCCTGGTGGTAGCGTGCTAGGCTGTCAATCGCTGGGTCCAAGGTTCGAATCCAGCTCTTACCGGGTCACTTGGGCCTATGTTGGATGGCTGTTTCAACCATCCTTTGCCTCATTGCTGTGTCCTCCTCCTGTCCTAATTAGCCTACCAAGTGCATAAATACAGGACGTAAAACCCCAATCATCCATCCATCTATCTATCTGTCTATTTATCTTTTTTGTATGATAACGAAATTGTTAAATTGCTCTTGCAGATGGATTGAGAACACTTTCCTTGGCCAGGTGTTGGCCTTCTTGACTTTCGCCTTCCTGGTTGGCCTCAGTATACTCCATCTATCCATGATATGCCAACGACTTGAGGTGAGCAATTACAAGATCTGTTAAAACCCCTGAAATTCTGTAGGGTACTAGGGTAGACCCCGTTCAAGCGTGTAACTCCAGATGGGGCTGTACGATATGCCGAAAATGGCCCGAAATGATATCTTTATTGTGATATCACAGGCCATGATATTGATATTGTGAAAAACTTGATATTTTCTTTCAACAAAACTTAAGTTTTTGGCCTGCTGAATGACAGGGAGCAGTTCTTTAATTTTGCTAAATATAGAAAATGTTAATGTTATTGTTATCTACAATTAAGCCTCTAATGTCGGTATCGACCATTTTGCCCATATCTTGCAGCCCTATTCGCAGAGCCCTATGAAGACCCACAACTCACTGTATGCCCCCAAAAACTCCTGCAAACTCCCTTCAATTCATGTAACTCCTGCTAATTCCTGTTGCTCCAAGTCTGCTACCTCTCGTAACTCCCACTCTCTCCTGATAGCTCCCTCATCTACCAGTAACTCACGCGAACTCCATTAACTCCCCGAAGTCTCAACCCAAATAAAAACTCCGGTTAGGAAACTAGTTGCATGCTTAAATCATGTAAATTTGGCCTCTGGATTATGTAACTATAACACAATGAAAATACTAGTCAAGGATGACTCAACATGAATTGTCAATTTGCCATGAAAATTTCACTTTAATCATGTTTTAAAATAGAGAAAAGATACATTCTAAATTTTTTGTCAAAGTTGTCAGAATAAACTGAATGGAATGGAGTGGTCACTGATCACTGAGGTTCTGACAGCTGGATATTCAGTTTACCTTGACCCGTGATGATTATGTCCTAATTACTCATTGAAGAATTAGGCCCGTTCATATTGATAGTTTCAGTAATGAACTCGCTGTTGGCAGTTAGCAGATTCAAAAGATAGGAGTAACAATGTTGCCAATATGCAATGACAATGACTTGGAATATATACTAAAGTCTAATGATATGTATTTTTGTATGGCATGAGTGGTTTTGAATTTGCAGTTTATTTGTAATCATTTATTCAACCACATAAATTTTGAGTAGGCCCAGCATACATTGTAACTTCCTCCTTGTAATGCTCTATTTCTAGTTTTCAAATTATTGAAATATTTCTGTTACTTTCAGCTTTCGGAATACCGGGGGATGTCCCCTTTCTACGGCATGGAACAGCTGGTCAATAAGTACTATGGATTCGACCCCCTGGAGGCTTATTCCAGAGCAGAGCTCAGAGTTAACACGTCTTTTTTTGTTCACTGAATATGTATAGTAGATATGGTAGTGTCACATGTACTATATTGTATATATCAAGCAACTCAAATCAATTTATTTTTAGGTTAAATTCATCATATTTTCTTTATTGCCACATTTTGTTTGTAAATTAATATTACATTTTTGGCTCAGTTTTTTAGATCTATAAAACATTAATGTCTGAGATGTTCATTTACCAATTGTTTCTCTCCATCTTTTACTAATCTGCCGTAAATTTGTATGACTTGTATTGGCGATTCCAATCATAGTGCTTAAGTTATTTTAACTAACAAATTAGTTTAACTGTTTGCATATGTTACATTATGGCCAAAGATATATTTGTATATGTCACCATAACAGGATCAATATGTCAAGTTCAACATGATGGTCATTTCTGTCAAATATAGTGTCATTATTAATGTGATGCTTTGCTTGTACAAAGGCTAATGTAGATTTCATAAAATCAGTACTACTAGTTTCTTCAGGGCTATAAAAGATTAACATTTCCAAATATGTCCAAAAAATGGGTTTCTCTATTCTGCCATTGTTTCTGAGTCATCTGACAGAATTTCTAGTGAGATTTCGAAATTTTGTGGTGATGCGATTGCTTAATTCCATGCTTTTTCCAACTACATATATAGTTCTTAAACATTTTTCAGTTTTCAAGTTTCAAACAAGTTAAATGTAGGTCTGCCTCCTCAGAATACAGTGCATACATGTTAAATAAAATATTACTTTAGATCTGTCTTCTAAGTTAAACAACATAAGGTGCATCGAATATAACTGTAAGAGATTTTTATGCCAGGTATTAGGTAGGGCAATAAGACATGTGTAGTACACGACAGGAGTGTGACCCTTCCAACTGAATATAAATTATTTATTTTGTCTAAAAAAAAGTACAATTAGAGCATAAGGTCAGTGTAAAAATAAAGAAAAACTTGTAGTTTAAATAAAACAGGACAATCAGGAAATTACAGTCGAAAAAAATAAAGATTAGATAAAAAAGAAATATACCAGAGCACTGGGCACACCTAGCTAACAGCAATGAAGTTATTTAAGTTCTATCATTACCTGATATTTAAGTGAGTTGTGTAAACCAAATATGGTCTCACATCTTAATTAATTAATAAACACCAAGATTGGCTGAAAAGGTGTGAAAAGCTGTGAATAAGCCAATCCCGTGTCCTATTCAGTCTACTGAGGAGGTTGGGACACTTCCTGTTGGATACTACGCTTCTGTCAGTTTATATTACCTATTTGCGTAAGAATTAATTGTGATATTGCTAATTGTATAAGTTTTAACTGAGTTGGAAATACTTTATAATTATAAGGTTAAGTTAAGTGATTATGTTATAGTTTTGTCATATTTTGTCCTTTGTTGTTTACCCTCAGTGTCCTTGTGGTGTAAGACCGCCCCTCTGTCGTGATTGATTGGTTTTTCGGAGGGAGAGCGATTATTTCGGAGAGGTGTTATACATTGTTCCATGTGAACTGATGGTTTGCCGGTAGAAGGTGGTTCCTTAGAGAAGGATGGTCTCACTACAGAGGGTTGCATAACATGGGGACAACTGTATGATTTCGAAAAAAAATTTTGTCAATGATTTATTATTATATTTCGTTATTCTATTACTTATGATGTGTCAGTATCTTATATTCTTCGAAGTGTTCTGTTATAAATGGTAATGATAGATATACATGTATTACGTTATATTTTAATTAGTTCAGTGGTTGTTAATTTTTGTTTTTGTGAATGGCCTTTTGTTGGTTAAGTATCAAGAAACATGCTGATTGTATAACAATTCTTGTAAAGCAGATTAATCTATCTTGGGTGTGCTGGGGATGCTTGGATAATCAATGTAAAACCCTAACAAGAACTTCTTGCCCTTCCCAAACTTCTAGCAGTCTAGCTAGTTTTGAAGACAGAAAATCTTGGACCTGTTTCTCTTTATTATTTTACTTTATGTTTCTGCTTGTTTATGATATGTTTTATATGTGAAAAAAATTATTGTGCAATATGGAGATCTATGGTTGTGCAAATCTCATATTATATCTTAACAATCCTAACATTTATTTAAGCTTTATTATATTAGTTATGTGTTAATTTGATTGTTAATCTGTAGCTATGACGACCTTAGTTACCTTACTTATTTTTTGCTTAAAGGAAAATGTGACATATTTATTTATTTTGAACAGGGTATGGGTGCCAAAAAATGCAGGTTTTGAGATATTGATTGCACATTGCATGATCTTACGATCTTAAGAAGTTTGTTAGCAGATGGTAGATCAGAGCAAGATAAAGTTAAATTAAATGCTGTTATATCTTGAGAAAGTCTTTTCGCACGTATAAAATTGTAATACGCCCATAGTTTGTGTCAATATGGATCATGTGAATATGTTGAATTAAGGATGCCAGTATGTCGTTGCTTGGAAAAGGCAGGATAGCTGTGAGATTAAATCATTTGTCTGATATGGGTCAGGGCTTCAATACAGTTCAAGTTGAATAGAATTCTTCTTCATCTGTGTTGAACGCCACACTGGGTGCTGCATGGCTCAGGTGTAGCCAAATTTCTCAAATACGGTACATTGAAATTATTTAGCATGAGGCATGGAATTATTTCTAAATAAGAATGGAATAACTTGTTCCTGTAAGAAGTGACTGTCTAGTAGATGCGGTTGTTGTTGCAGGTACCACGATTACAAAATTCCGAGTATTTAAAGGTGGTTTATAATTTGTCAGACTTGCCGTTTTAATGTCTTCCGTAAACATGGATGTATTCTTGAATGCGGCAAAAAGGAATGTGTTGCACTGAGTGGAAATAGACTATTGTACCAGGTGATCAATGGGATAGTTACTGATAACTTGGATTTAAAAGATATGAGCTAATTAGATACTAGCCGCAAAAAGATGTTTATCACATGCAGTCAATATTCTTGTATGACCTATATTTATTAATTTAGAGTGAAGAATATAAACTGGACAGCAAAAAAGAAAAATTGTAAAAAAGTTCTGATAACTTTCTTTTGCTGTACCTCATAATTTTAATGTTTTTGCTTAAAAAAGTTAAATTGTGTTTGTGCCACAAGTGATGAGCTTTTCTTTTGCCATTCAGCAAAACTTTACCATGTTTAGGCCTACATTGCCAGTTCACAATTTCACATGTCACTGGTGTTTGTTTTGTGTGCAATGATTTTTATGCTGATATAATTAGAGATAAATACAATGAAATAGATGGCCAGGAATAAGGGCCTTCTTTGAGATGACAACAAGTCTCTGAGATTATTCTGTAGCATCAGTTACAACATTAAAAGTATTCACTGTTCACAATAACGCCAGTTGGAGCATCGAGTTGATGTTGTGAATCAGTTTGTTTCATCGTCACCAATTGCCAGTCACCTTGTTTGTATGAAATTGTATCATGCCTGCATTTGTAACAGATATGTATAAAGCAAATTTTGATGCATCCTTGTCTTCTAGTTTCATTTGCAATGCAATCGATTTATGCTTTGTGTCCATGTACAGGGTGGTCAAAAAAAAACTTTACAGTTGATATTTCATTTTCCAGGCTGCCACGATTGAGTCAGTGCCTGCGTACTTATTGTGTATACAAGCCAAGTATGTTAGATCTTTGGAAAATTGGTTAATAATCAAAACGGTTCATTACTTTTTCGATAGCAGACAAAATGGAAGCCGGGAGTGCTCCTGCGTTTTCACTACTCTGGGTTGTTCATGGCCCATCAGCCATTTTGAAGCTACTGAGCTTCACAGGACAAAATAAATATACCATAAAATGAAATTGAGAAGACAGAGGCACAATTCAGCACAAACCAGAAGGTGCTAGAGCAAGTTCAGACTTCACTATGGCCATTATAAGATTTTAAAACAAAGCCATCTGAAGGTGGATGATCATCATGTTGAAATCACATGAAAAGCACATATTAACATCTTGAAAGAGCATCTAAAGCCCTGGATAGATAAGACATACAGTGCCACAGATAACTTGATCTTCAAACAAGACGGGGCATCAGCCACACTCCCTTGGAAAGCCCAGAATTAAATCAAGGTTCGCTCTGTCAAGTTTCTCGGCGGGACAATATGGCCCCTGTTATCACGAGATCTCAATCAATGTGATTATTCTGGAAGGGCAAACTTAGAGGCAGATCCCTGCAAGACACCACAGACCTTAGTTGCCAAATAAAGGCATCCATTACGTTTGTATGGGAAAAATGGACACAAAGTTACATTTTTGACACCTCTGCATCATTTAGGCCCACTGCAGAAAAGTCATCAGTCCAAAAGGACCTCCGAATGCATGAATTGTCTCTAGAAGAGTTATTCTTTGCTATACAAGTTGTTTTTGCATTGAAAAATAAGCATTTGTTACAATGGGCGTCATCCAAAAAATTATTCATAAGTGTAAAGTTTTTTTTTTGACCACCCTGTAGTTTACAAAATTGCGAAGTTCTGCTTTTGAATCCATGGATTCTTGTATATTTTATTCTCAATTGAACACAGCTTGTTGTTAGACCCCGAAGTCAACTACATAAAGTCGACTAGTGAAGTCATAGTTAGCTTTCCAAGCAGCAAGTTGATGTTCAGTCAAGTCAAGCCAGAGTTGGGACAGCTAAAGTCAAGTCAGAGTTGCATAACTTTGCCAATTTTTATCTCACAGAAATGGTTTTGGTACCATTCTAAACAGCATAAAGAGCACAGCATGCACACTACTCTCTTTTTGGACCTTTGTCAATTCTATGCAACACTAAAACTCACAAAAAATTAGACACATTTGCATACTGAACCGTTTTCCGAGCGCAACATTTCTGAAATTTATAAAGTAATAATGTACTGTTGAAAATTTTGACGGAAGGACCCTTTGAAATAGCATAAGTTAGCTGAAGTTAATTGAAGTCAAGTGAAGTCAGGGTTTAACAACTTAGCTGACTAGTCAGTTGAAGTTCTTGCCAAGCAAGTCAGAGTTTCAACTCTGACTGACTTCGGGGTCTACTTGTTGTTCATGTGGTTAGAATTTTATTTCGTCAGATGTCAATGTCATGGCAGATGTTCATGTGCTGCTGGTCTTCCTTGGTATATAGAGAAACTAAGCCGTTTTCTCAAAATGACTAGTTCATCAAAGTTAGTCTGATTTGATAAAATGTTGTGTTTGTCCTGTTTCTCTCTCTTTCTGGCTTTGGTGAATTGATAACATTTCAAATGGCCAGCTATCATCATCTATGAAAATGCTGTTTCGACAAATTGTCTTGTGTGCCGGTACTTCTGAAGGCTTCTGGAAAATCTAGAACTTCTCAAATATTTCATCGAAGTGTTTTTTTGCTAGTTCCCCGTCTTGAGTTTGTGGTAAATCTGAAAATTCTCAAAATGGCCAGTTGTGAAAATGTGTTTCAAAAGCATATATGATTCATCAAAGTGATTATACGATGGCACTCTCGTCTTGAGTTTGTGGGAAATCTAAAACATCTCAAAAATGGCAAGCTGTTAAAATGTTTCAACAGCAAGTGACTTCATCAAGTAGTTGTGGCAAGGTGCTCTGGTTCTTTCCCAGAGTTAGCGGTAAATCGATAACTTCTCAAATAAAAAATGGAGAGTGTTTCTACAGCATGTATTATCATCGAAGTGTTTGTGTGTGATGGTACTCTTCTCTTCTTCTGGAGTTGGTGTGAAATCTAAATCTTCTCAAGATTCAATGTAACAAAAATGTGGTTCATCATCGTGTGATTTCAATCAAATTGTTGCATAGTGTTTTGTAGGCCTGAATATTGAGAGGGTGGCTGCTGTCTACAAGTTGACCGCCATTTCATTGCAACTGCTTTTTCCAGCCTTGGCAGATCAGAACATATGCTATCATATGTTGCCACCCAGGGGCAATTAAGTGTGCAATTTTGGGAGCGGTCCACATAAACTGAGTGTCAGGAATTCACAAAATTTTGTCTGGAAGAAACCAGGGCTGTTTCTGAGTATGCTGATGGCCTTGTCGACCTCCTTAGGGAATGTGATTGCTGAGTCTGACTGTGGCTTGCCTCAATGTTGAAAAGAAAATTTGTGAATGTGCCATGGAACTGGAACTATCGCTTTGGAGCTGCAATGCTACAGCATACAAAACTAACTTTCGTGCCAGGTGGCAGCAGCATGCAGTTCTCATTTTCACCAGGCTGGGGTGGCTGTGTATTTGTACACTCTAAAAAATGTCGGACAAAATTGGTTTTTTAGATTCAAGATGGTTTTTTGAAAAAACAAATTTCAATGCAAAACCAACATGGATTTAAAAAAAATCCATGTTGGTTTTTTGCTTTGACATTTGGTTTTTCAAAAAACCATTTTGAATCTAAAAAACCAATTTTTTCAGAGTGTAGCTTGATTGCTTCATCTTTGTCTGAGCCAGCAGACCTTCAGTGCATGGCCCCCTTTTAGCAAAAAATTTAAGTTTAAGCCTTTCCAAAACATTTTTACTAAAAGGTAGTCAATCTCCACTAAAATGATTTCTAATGTCACTCAAGGAACCCAAATGTTGACAAATCTTACAAAATTATAGTCCACTACATATGATTGAGAAACATTTTCTCCAGTCACTTGATGAAGTATGCCCAGCTGGTGGCTCCCCGCATGGTGAAATTGGTCATACGTTGCTGCTACAAGCAGCAATAAAACCACTAAGCTGCAAGCACTATAATTCGGCCAACTGTCGTAAAATCAGAGAAGGAATTGTGTGAGATATTCAGGTTTTTTCAAGGCGGCCTTATTTTTGTTGAACTGTTTAGGCCACACATAATTGATTCTTAGCTTTGCGGACCCGCCGACACAATAGACTTAAAAAAATTGAAAAAAAAAAAGAATTTTTTTTGACATTATAAAAAAAATTTTTTTCACCTTTTTTTTTGTCCTACTGACCGACCCTAGAAAAAGTGCCTTGAGAGGATCCGAGAAGCTAAAGATCAATTATGTGTGGCCTTAGATAGGCCATTATCATAGTGCAGCAACGTGGCAGCACTGTACATGCTGTGAATGACTTCCTGTTGGATCAAAACATTGGCTTGGAGAAAGCACATGTTTCAGAAATAAATATATATAAATATAGAAAAAGTAAATTCATATAAAATCAAATTCCTGTAAGCGATAGAAAACCGCTTAGAACTGTGTATTTAGTCACTGTGCATAAAACCTATGCAAAGTGTAACCTTGAAACATCTTTGATATTTGATAAACAGCCTTCAAAGTTTCAATGTGAGTTGGCAAAAAATTCTGTGTTGACGGAGTATGGTTATAACGGCCACGGACCAGAAGGGCCACCCAAATAGGCCACCCAAAACGGCCATCTAGAACGGCCACCCAAAACGGCCACGTATATATAAATTTGTTATAAAGTGGCCTATTATATAAAAAATATATTAATTTGGATATGTATTGAGTGTCCTGAAGTTGGCCTACTATAGTATAAGGTAACATTTGATGCAAATTATTTGGGTGCTGAATGCTGATCTTCCTGCAAAGGATCTATTGTCTTACAAAATCCAATTAGGTCAATACACAATAGACTTCTGGTCCATAACTAATTACAGGTGTGAGAATTATCCCACAATCTGATTTAAGTATAAGATGGGATAACAAAAATCATAAACATTTTTTGGTACAATTTTAAACCAAAACATTCAAGAATTAAGTCTAATACACATCTTAAACTTGTTCTCTTTCATTTATAATAATTTAGATAGAAATATAATTATACATTTATAATTAATACCAAAATGCCAAAATAGATATATTTATGTACTTGTAAGCAGAAAATGATCTACTTACATTTTCAAATTTATTCTTTTACAACCAATGATGAGACTCTAATGTTATAAAGAAATTTCAAATATACTGCAAATGGACTACATTTTGATATTGGCCCTGTCAAAACATATCAGAACAACTTGTAAATAATAACCATAATAATGATTCATTTATAAGTCAATATGATAACGGTTACATTCATAAAAGAATAATTATTTGTAATTGTTAAATATATGGTTATCAGGTTATATTTATAATATAAATTGAAATCAGATCTACTGTATGATCCTTTTAATTTTTTTGCCATTTTATGAGAATTGAAACAAATAAATAATATCATTGTTATCAATTAAATGTCTTTAGTCTTTGCAGAGATGAAATGGGTTTTCAATCAAATTTAGTTGAAGTTCAATTGCAGTGTCATAATCTTAATTACAGAATTTTTTATATTTAATTGATATTTAAAGTGAAGTCATCTTTGCTTTACCCAATCATTTGCATTTTATGATTGTAATTGCCTTAATTATCATAATAAAGGAAAATTTTATGTAAATTCTACAATTGCCTTAATTACAAGTTGTGAAAAGAAAGATAATTGCAATATCATGATAATCACAGCAAATGTGTCAATTTGGTCTAGTATCATTTATCAGTTTATGTGAAGCATAATTCATATCTCTTGTTAATTATTGATTTTTTCAAGTGGTACCTAGGCCTATGATTGTAATATGAAGTAGGCCTACTTTATTTATGACCAAAACATTATTATTAACCAATCATATATCAATAATATATAAGTTCTTTGAAATATCCATATTAAACAAAACATTTTTAACTGATCACATATTCCATTTACACCATTGAAACCTATCATTGGGAATTGATTGTGATCTGCAGTACTTTGAGATGTTACAAATACATGTACATAATTAAAACCTAAAAAGCCTTTCACTGATCACATATTTCCTGTTAAGTCTATGAAAATAAATAATTAGAATATTTGTGTTTTTAGTTTAAAAAAAGTAGTTTTTATTGCTTTTTTCTGTTTTTAAAGAAAAGTGGATCAAATCTTGTTTTTCATAAAATAATTAACATTAACAAAATATTAAACATGTTTACTTATATTTTAAATGACATTTGTGTTTGTTTGTTTAAGCAGTGTTCTAAAGTGTTGCTGTTTGTTTAAAGAGGGTTTACCTGCTTGTTTATAAATGCATACTTGGGTTAATTGCTATTTAAGCATGCATTGGGGTACAGCTGGGTACAATAGAACACACAGTTAAACAAACAAACAAAATAGTTAATGTCAAATTGTGAGACTGGACATAGATGTCATTTCCATGTGGACTAGCAACATGGAAAGACCTCTCCACATAATTCTGTATGCACAAAATATTGTTACAAGAATTATGTGGAAGAAATATTATATTTTTTGCATAGCCTATATATATGCAGTATTTCAAAAATTCATAGACTTTATTAAACTACTATATACATGATAGTAATTCTGGAAATTGAAATTCTAGCATACACGTGGAGATATACATAAATAACATTTTTGTAATAACTGTATTTTATTAAGATGGTAAAACATGTATCAGGAATAGTAGAATGGTACAAGGTGGATAATTGAGTAACTAGCAGAGCTCTGAGAAATTGGCCTTGTCTGCTGTTGGGTACATAATTATTTGTATCAAACTGGATAAAGATAAGATAAATTAGATATGTATATTTAAATGTATATATATTTAACCTTGCTCAAATTAATTTTCTGAATATGATTATCCAACATCCTATCTAAAATTGTTAGATCAGACTTATATTTAATTTTGATACCTTAATTTCGGGGAAATAGCTAACTAATATTTCAGCCTATGATAGCACACATGCTACATGTATACAGTCATAGACATTTCTGAAATAGTCAAGACAGTGTTCATATTATCTTAATTTCTTAAGGGTAAGTGTGTCATAAAGTTCTATATTGCCACACAGAACTGTCACTCAGAACGGCCATACTAGTTGTTAGTGGTATTTTTGTTGCTAATTGTGCATTATTACATGACCATATACTCAGGACAGTCAGTGTACATATAAACAATATATACTGACTGCCCTGGGTTTATTGTCATGTGATAAAATACAATTAGTAACAAAATTACCACTAAAAAACTAGTATGGCCGTTTTGGGTGGCCGTTCTGTGTGGCCTTTTTTGCAAAACCAGTGTGGCCGTTTTGGTCTGTGGCCCTTATAACTAAACCCCGTGTTGACATGGCCATAGGAGAATTTATCTTACCTTTTCCTATGAATTAGGATCCTACAATTTGTCTTGTTAGCAATTCCAAATAATAGATATCCCATGCAATATAGATATAGTCCATGAACAATTCCATGTTGATAAATGGATGCTCAAATGTCCAAATTAGAAGTTATTTGGCAAAAAATCCCTGGCTATGTCACATTTTCTTATGTTCTGATAATGTTTAAAGGGCCCTGCTACAAAATAGCAAGCTGGATTATCTTGTTTAGCATTGTTTGGAATTGACTGTTTTTTGTAATCACCTGTTTCGAACCTCAGTTCAGTGGAGAGCACCAATGTAACAGTGAAGACCCAAACTCGCCCTCACTCGGATTCCCGAACTGGCTCTCCGCTAGGGCGAGTATGGTGAAGACCATGCAATTGAGGGTTAGGTTCCACCAGGGGAAGGCATCGCATTTGAGAATTGTCTGCTGTGGATTGTGCTGCCTCCAAGTGAGCTGATGACGCAACACAAATTTACTTCCTGATGACAATCAAAATTTTATTGGAACACTGCAAGGTTCTTTGAACATAATAGGTAATAATAAAATTATTTCTAAATATTGTAAAATAATTTGCCAAGACACAATTATTAACGAAATTATTGCACTTTAAAATGAGCTAGGTCACAAAAATTTACTGTATACGAAAACTATTGCTTTCGGTAAATCACTGGAATTTTTCTTGTGAGGTCACATCCCTATCCCTGCCATGTAATTCTGTGTGACTCGTTAGCAGTTTGTGAGGTCATATCCTATACTTGCAATGCTAGCTGGGGAAGCCATTTGATGTGTCATACCACTCATCAATGAGGTCACAAGATCTATACAGAATGACAAATTAACACTACATTTCAATGTACATGTATTTGATAAGGCTGTGAGGTCATTGATGGCCACCAACAGCTTTTTTGTAAGCACTTGTTTTTCTGTTTACAATAATGTCGTTCAGAGTGATGCGATGTCCTCTACAGTAAAATGACACAGGTGGTGTTACACTGTGGTTTTTGAGACATAGTTGGGCATGGATCGTTCAAATGAGAAAAATAAATATTGACCTGTCCAATTTACTGGCTTTTTATCACATCATGTAAACCCATCGGAAACACGGTTTGGTGTATTTCAAAACTTAGTAATTTTAAGTAATATCAAATCAAATGAAAATTTATTTATCCTCACTACGGTCAAAACATATATTAGCTGTAAAGCTATTTTGACTGTGGTATTAATATGTAAATGGCACAGCCATGAAATTCGCGCAGCTCTTAAAAAGTTTTTTTAAGAACTTATGGTTTTACCATAACTTTCATTAAATTTATTTCATATTCAAAAGGCAGTTATGTTACTGTTTCAAAAAAATTGAAAGACGGATATGTATAGAAAAATAGAGAGAAATTTAGACAAGAAACTATTAGAAAGATAAAATAGATCAAAAATACAATATATATAGATATATAGATATATAGATAGATAGATAGATAGATAGATAGATAGATAGATAGATAGATAGATAGATAGATAGATAGATAGATAGACAGGATAGCAAATAAATAGGATTAAGAATAAATAGTATTGATAGTTAATCAGCTAAATAGTAAAAACTCACTAAAAAGAAGACAACACTGGAAGCTGCCAAATTTAAGTCTATGCTAGATTGTTGATATTACATAATAGTGATAAAAAAACAATTACATGATCTGCATGTAGATTAATTGCTCACTGTTACATAACCATCAGTTGACAAAGATTATGTAACCTTAATTTTGTTATGTTTTCTTGTTGTCTGTTTTGAAATGAAATGAATCACATGTTAATAATTTAATTTAGCTTGTCAAAGCTTATAATTAACTATTCCATAAAAATGATAGATACAGGGAATATTAATGGAGAAAATTGAATTTTTAAGACACTTTTTAATATGAATATGTCATGTTTTGTTAAATTCGAAACTAAATCATTGATAAGAAGCTGGTCCCACTTGACCTAATTTCCTGCTGTCGACCATTGATGTTGAGACCATCACTGCACAGATTTTTGAAACCTTTCTTGTGCTAGGTTTCGCTGCGCGAATATAAAGCCTATATGTGATGATTACATTACTCATATCTTTAAGTAGGCCTTTAACTTTAAAATGTATGTTTCTAGTTTCTGGTTGATTTGAAATATTAGTATTCAAGAAGAAGACAACATTGCCGAAGTTATTTTATATCTTTATTTTAACATCAATAATTTAATTGGAACACTGACAATCAATATGTATCATTTGTACATACAAAGAGCATTCAATCAAGAATTGTCCAAAAAAAATTAAACTAAAGTATTATTTTATTATCTTATATACATGATTGTGCATCGCCACACTTGCTATTTTAAAAAATAAGCAAACAAGATTTATTTAGGTTTAGAATGAATGCCCTTCTAAAAGCTACATTTACAAACAACAACTATACTGTGGTATTAAAACACACCTATATATAACAATATCGAATATGCATTCACTTTAAATTACCAACAACACCTACATACATAGTCACACACATCTAAATGTACAATGTCATAAGTATGAATAATATTCCAAAATATATTTCACAATGTGACCAACATCTATGTGAAATATTAAACAACGTGCAATGAGTAGGTATATATATATGGAATGTGCATTGTGCCTTCAATGTGTAGCTAATATCTAAAAGGTGATATAATAATCCATATACATTTTAGAATACATGATCTGCAATAATACAAGTAATACTAACTGTGTCTCTCTGACGGCAGCTACCGTTGTGAATGAAGAACTGTAATTTTACAGCGGAAAGTTGTTGTTTTTATGGTAAGAATGATAATTTCTTGTTGTTTTAATGGTAACTGCTGTAAAAGTGATGCAGCTGGTTTTACAATTAATGTACCGGTACACCAAAAAAAAAAGGTTTGTGTGAAACTGACATAACGAACATTAGCTGGTGTCCGTCCAAAATTTGTGTAAATTCCGAAAAAAGGTATGTGTATTTTTGACTGTTCCTTTGATCAAATTAAGCAAAAATTCATCAGGATTGGCAATTTCCTTGTCTATTTCACATAAAAATCTTGTCTGATATACACAAAATTGTGGACAGACACCAGCTAACGTTCATTTTGTCTGTTATACACAAACTTTTTTCCAGTGTAGGCTTACAGTACCCTACGACGCTATTTAGAAATACATTTCAAAGATAATACATTCATGCAATGCTTTATGCCTCCTACAAAATTTGGAAAAATTCTTGCAAAAGGCAATAACTCTTGGTAAACATAAACTTTGCTGACTACAATTCATATAATTCAAATCAAGGCAATCAACAGGTCATCAGTTGGTCATACCATTTTTCATTGAGAATATTTTCAATTATCGACAAGAAAGTCAGCCTGGGTTGATTTTCTTTAAAAGTAATTAAATTATAAGGTGTCTCTCCAGAGGCCTAGATACAACAGCACATGTAAATGTGTGCCACATATGGCTCCCCCTCTATGCTGTTAGATATTGAAGGGCAAGGGGCAAAAAATTAAAGCAGTTAAATTAACTTTTTTTGATTTAGTACACTTTTTTGGAATATTCCAAGCTTCCTCTAGATGTTGGCTCAGTTTTTTCAAACTAGAAATTCCCATTATGACAGGGATGAATAGATGGGCATTACATCCTGCATTTATGCTCTTGGAGGCTAAGTTTAAAAGACAGGTGGAGACAAATGCCTTCGTGACTTTTTATTTGGGTCAACAGCAGCTATCCAAAACTGAAGGAAAATAACAGGTCTCCATGATACTTTTTCCCTTCTCCTTAATTAAAAGGTTTTTTGGCGAATATAATTTCCAGAGGTTATCACTATATGATTGGTATGATTGCCGTTCAGTATGGTGAGCGCCGGTAAGCAGATTTATCTGGAATGGGCGCTACACTGTAAAATTTGAAAACTGTATTGAAGCAATAATTTGAGCTGTCTGAAAATGTTAATAATTTTCAAGCTATGATAGCTCAATCCTATAAGTTGTCAAGGTATGATAGCTCAATGCTGTAAGTTGTCCAAACAAATCATAACATTAAGCTGTGAAAAAATGAAAGCTTCAGTTGTTGCAGATAGCTTGACATCTCAGTCATGCCACATATAGCGCCATCTATAACAAGCACTTCTCATAAGACTGCATTCAGTTTTAAATAATTATTTACTTACAAGAAAAAAGAACATTTATATTACACTATCCCAGAGAAAAAATGAGTAGCACACCACTTTAGCTGGTTACTTTTTTATTTTTATCTCTCTTAAATTAATTTGTGGGAGTAATTAGATGCATGCATTCACACGTCAACCAACATTTCCAAGTCAGAGTGTGTTCAAATATAGGCTTCTAGCACTGTATATCAACTCAGATGAGCCACAGGCTATTGGGATTTATTCACAGGAAATTAATTTTTAAATCTCCTTGTGATGCAATGGTCTGTGTTGAATGCATCTTGGGCCTGTCCATGGTGTGCTAAAATGAAGCGTACTGGATCAGGTGGATCCCCTTGAGAGATCAAACAATATATTTTGGGATTACAGCCCGTATTCATAAATAACTTTATAAGACAGGTCACTCAAATATAAATCAAAAACAACTAAAAATAAGTCAACACAGCTCAAAATTTTTAGTTGTGTCGGCTTGGATCATTAAGTCAACAAAACTCAGTATTTTGAGCTGTAAGTCAACACAGCTCATTGTTTTGAGTTTTCTCAGCTTGAATACCTTAGTCAACATAGCTTAGTATTTTGAGCTATCTGAGCTCGGTATTTTGAGTTATCTCAGCTTAAAACATTAATCTATGTTAGCTCAATCAACTTGTGCAACCATCTCACTCAATCAATTGAGCTGAATCAGTGCCTCCGATTTTACAGTGTATATATATAAAATCATACTATATTACTATTATTACTATATAAATATGTGTGATAATTAAGCTATGTATGTTTGCATATTTATCAATTTAATTTTCTGTATCTGTATTTCATTGTGTGTGTAAGCAGCACCTTTACCTTCCTCCGCCTTCCGTAAGCTGCATCGTAGTTTATCGCTTGGTTTGTATAACGCTGTCACTTTGTCGTGTTGAATGGCTCTAAATCGGTCTGCACCTAATTGGATTTGGCCCCTGAGCCTATTTCCAATATCAGCCACCTCCTAACACACACAGCAGCACGTGGATGCTAGCTTCCTTAGCAACGTGAATGGCAACATACCAACGTGACAAACCGTTCATCATGTCTGATTGTCTTGATTAAATACGTGTAGGCCAATCTGGGTATCTCGATTTATTTAAAATTCCCGGAAACGCTTGAAATTAATTGTGTATGAATCGTGGTTGTAAAAGTGTAGGTGTGCATGTAGTTTTTTTTATAGTTAAAAAATTTCTCATTTCTAATTAAAATTTTGTCTTATTTCTTTAGTGATTGATTGGTTTATTTATTTTTTGAAATTCAAACAGAGTTACAATATTATTATCAAAGAAATAAGCAACTTGCAATTAAACTGAAGTACCATATAATATAACTCCTGATGCCAATGAAGCCTCTAAAATTTCAGCCCTTGGTGGCGCTGGTGGGGTGTTAAACTCGACCTCACTCACTCACTTAACTAAGGCAAAGTGGTGAAAATTAATTTACAAATTAGCCAATATAGGGCTTGCTAAAGTCACATTATAAATTGATAGGCATTTTAAAAATGGTTAATTAAGCATAGGCACACTTATTATGTCGTTGTCTTTCACCTCTTTCTGTCAAGCTTCAACCCTTGCTAAGATGATTCTCTAAATGAACTGTCATGTTACCAATTAACAATAAAGATTGCAAATTGTTTCCCACAGAAAGTGGAACACACACAGTTGCAATTTGTCTGCAGTGTTACATTGCCATACCTCGCAAAGTTGTAACGTTTGCTTCTTCTGCCTACAACAAGAATACCAAGCACAGCATGAATCTGTCTGTCACCAATATTGCTGACCGCAGCGGTTGCCTAACACTGTGGCATGTTGAACTTACTATTTTGAAATTGAGAGCATACAGCTACATTTTTGATTTCAGTTTAAACAAGTCAGGCAGTACCTACAGTACCTGAGATGGTGATCTAAACTTAAATTTTCGCCATACTTGTACCTCTGACGAAGGCTCTACATGGCCGCAAATTTTGGAAATTAAAGTTTATATCACGGTGATGGAGTCACATAACTTTATTTACTGAAGATTTTAGATTTATAAAATGACCTTAATGATACTCATAGTATCTCGAATTCTAAGAGAACAATCCAATGAAAAATTGCAAAATTAATGGTATCATTTAAGAATTTTCACTGTGATGTATTTTAATACATGTATGTAAGTTGAAAAAATATCCATTAGCTCATTAAAACAATTTTGATTGAAAAACTCCATGTATTCGCAATCCCTGTGTATAAATCTGAATATACTTTCATAAGAACATTGACTACATTAATTTTACCAGGTCACCATAACTCTTTGGAATTATAAGTTCACAATTCAATCAAACTGACCAGTTGATACATACAGCTTAAATATATTTTTTTGTAATTTGAAACATGAATCCCATATTATATGTACAATGTGCATGTCAAATGTACTATGTGTCATACAACATACTAAGTTGGTACGCTGTTACTATATCTACTCTATGACAGAATAACAATAATACTGTTATTGAAAAATTAAACACATCTTTTTTATACTGGTCATAGAATGATAAAATTTATTTTAATACTAAGAATAAGGTTTTTGTGTTGCCACACAGTTTATTTCATGTAAAAGATACAATAATATAATTATTTTTGATTTTCAGTTTATACATTTAATTTAATACAGTTTAATAAAATCTGCAGATTCAATAACCATACCTTCAATACACAACAAATGAGTTACTTCACTGTGACAATATATAGCTGAGTTACTTTTACGACATTGGCTAGTTACAAAAATTGCCGTTATTACCGTCTTGTAGTGGAAAATGACAATTTATTTTGTATTTCAAATGCCATTGCCATAGAAGTGTCACAGCTGTTTTTTTTTTTTTTTTTTTTTTTGATGTACAGGATAAGTAACATCAGCATTCTTTTTCAAGCTTTGCCAGTTAGGCTGTGCTCAAAAATGTAAGCGGATGTCACCTTACTACTTAGAATTCATCATCCAATAAATCTGGCAGATAACCGATGTCCCGGGCGTGTAAAAATATGTGAAAACATGTGAACGTTCTCCAACATGTGTAATACACATTGTGTATATGATATATTCACATGTTTTCACATGTTTATACACATGCTGTCAGTGAGTGTATATATATAACTACATGTGTTTTAAAATATCATTATTCATGTAAAATGCAAAATGTAAAAATTCCTAGATCTCATGTACTGCTAATAGTTGCTAAAATTGAACATTTAATATATAAGTTGATTGCACAATCCCTGAGTTGCATTTGTGATAAATCGTAATGGAATTAAAATGTAATGCCAGCACATATTAAAATTTTTCAAAAATTGCAATATATGTATACAATAAAAGATGTAGCATAGCTCTTTTAAGTTATGTTTATTGAAAATCTGAGAGAGAAAAGTTCCTGACTTTTTAAAGTAAAGTATGCCACTATATGTTAAGAAAATGTGAATTAATCAATTCATTAACTAACATAAAACTAACTTATATAAAAATATGAAACACACTGACATATAAATTACAGGAATGTTTTAAATCATAACAGTTATGTATGAATTATTTCTAATGAATATATATATTATTATTGTTTATCAACTTTTAACATTTTACGAGGAGCAACTATAAGACAATTTTAATTGTAAAAGTGACAACTCAGATTGACTGTCAGCCCGAAGTATCAAGAGAAAAAAAATGATTTAGGATAAACTTGATTTCCTGCTAAAATTAACTCAGCTTAATCGAGCCATATCTGTAATACCTGAAATTGTTTCCTGTTTACAATAAATAACAAATAGCCATTTATAAAACAAAATAAGCTGATTAATAAAATGTCTAAAAATATCTGTTTATAAATATCTGAGTAATCCCCGATTACATTGAACATTTGATTGACAGTAATTCGCATTCATGACATTGCCAATCTGTAACCCAGTGCAGAGGGCATTAATTTAAGCTTATATAAATAAAAGAATACGTCGCAAAAAATAATCACAAAATGATGAAAAAAGGTGTGACTATATTCTATTGTCAAGGGAACAAAAATTGCTTTAAAAAGTATTGTTAAAGTAGTATTTCAAATAATGGTAATTTTGATACAAAACTGAATTCTAGGTAAGATTTTAAGGGCTTTTAAAATATATTACAATTTACAATGATATACACAGGATTATCATAACAACAGAATTTTTTATTTATTTTTTGTCGTAATTTTGTTTACCAAAGCTATATTTCTTATTTACATAAATATACACGAAGAAGTAAGAAAAACATCTTACTTAATTTTTTTGCATAGCAATATTTTACGCAATTACAATCACCTGAGATCGACTTGAGACATGAAGACATCTAACACCAATTTCATATCCCTGAGTTCAAAATTGCATGTGAAATCAGCTGTGTCTCTTTTATGTGGATGACAGTTAAACTGCAAGAAATTGTCATTCATTCCAAGTCATATTTACACAATTGTAAATATGGCTTTTTAAAAATCTGTAATGGTCATTGACACAAAGTTACACAGCTTTTACAGTGTTACTAACATTTGAATGTAATTTGTGCAATTGTTACTTGTGCTGCTAAATAGGACACATGAAACTCAATTGAACCGGTACCGTATTTCATATTTCTTTACGCCTTGGACTGAGCATCAAGATCATCTGAGCGAAATTTCAGTTTTTATCCTTCCAACATTTCTTTTGAAACTTTGCAGATCTTCTTTTAAAATATTGCAAATTATTTAATTGAATAATTTTGCAAGATATCAACTTTTCTGAACTGTTTTGTTTTTCAAAATTGTGAAATTTTCAAGAATGTTTTTGCTTACAAAAGTTTTGGGCAATTCCGTAAAGTCTGATTTACAGATCAGGCACTTTAGCAACTTGTGTAGCCATACCATTACACCTCAGCTATTTCATTGTTAAACAGGGATGAGGCCAGGTAATAGGGATATCAGACAAGCCAGCAACCATAGCTCCAAGTGCAACAGGAGCTGAGCTACAAGGTAAAATGTCATTGTGTCGGACATACTCAGTTACTACTCAAATTGTGTACATTCGACACAATGACATTTTGATGTAGAACAGCTCCGGTTGCACTTGGAGCTTTGGTTGATGGCTTGTCTGATACCCAAATTACCTGGCCTCATCCCTGTTTAACAATGAAATAGCTGTTGTGTAATAGTAGGACTACACAAGCTGCTAAAGTGTCTAATCTGTAAATCGGACTTTACTGAATTTCCCAAATTTTACTTTTTTTTCTCAGTCTTACAAATCCACCTGTTTCATTAACTATTGTTCAGCTTCTAAATTAGACTGAATCAAGCGTCATAACATCTACTGTAGATGGTCGATTGTAAACTTTTTTGAGTATTATTTGAACAGCCAAGTTTTTGTGTGCTATTACTATGATTTGTGCTTTTATTTTATTTTGTGCTTTATAATTATTTTGTGCTTTATAATTATTTTGTGCTATCTTCTTGTGCATGATACAGACGTTCTACACTAAAAAAGGCACATTACTGAGACTTATTATGGTCTATAAGAAATCCACTCTAGCGAAGCAAAAATTTGGAGAAACAAAAATTACGATGACCTGGAGTGATAATTCTTTCTGTTATTTGGTCTTAATTTAAAAAAAGTCGCAAAATTTGTTTATTTGATCTAGATGTTTGTATTAAAATTATGTTCTTATAAAAAAGAAAGAAAAGGAAAAAACTATCACAACATTACTCTTACTTCACGATATGATAATTAAGGCACACACATATATTTATGTTACAGCAACTAAGCAACATGTTACCTGAGTTCAACTTTACAATGTCAAAATTGTTCATTGTACTTTTTTTCCTAAATTTGTTGGCATTTTTTATGAATCTTTTGTAAAAATACAATATGTGAAATAACAATATGTGAATTGTTTTCAAAGGCATTTGGTGACTGAGCAATGAAGTATCAGTCAGTGAATCAGTCAGGCAGTCAGTGTCAGTCAGTCATTCAGTCAGCAGATCAGTCAGTCAGTCCCTGAATGTCAGACCCTGAGGCATCTCTCAAAATTAATAAATCATAAATATTTTGTGTCAATACGGATTTATGGATGGCTCTTAGTAGAAACTGAGTTAATGGCATTAGTTATAGTTTTTGTGAGAAAAAAGAAGTAGTTTGAAATTCTACGAAGAAATAATTTTTAAGAAAATGACATTTTTAAACATTTCGCCTGGAAGAGATTGATGTGCATACAAAGATTTAAATATTGGTCATTGAAATAACTCAGTTTTAAAATCATATTACACTATAATGCAATAGCAACAGTCTTAAATCAAATTATATGATGTATAAGGCACAGACTGAATACAAAGAGAAGGAAAAATAAATCAACTGCGCAGCATCGGATTTACAATAATTCCACTAAGCTGACTACAGCACATTGTAGCCAGCTATAATTTTCATAAAACACTGAATGTAAGCCACCAGCTCAGATAAAACGATATTTTTGACTCTTATAATATATATTTTTTCCTTTTCAGTTTTTTTATACAAATGAATCATAAAATGACTATGTCATATTAAAAAAATAGTTCAAGTGATTTTTCAACCTGAAAGGCACTTGCATGCATGCAATTTTTTTTGATTTTGTTATTTTATAAAAAACAAGAAGGGGCTAGTTGCCCAACACAGGTGGGTGAAAATTCAAGCAGACATAAGGTTCCGGAATGTCAATTCTTGTGATTGTCCAGAATATGTTTGAAGCATACCAATCAGTGCAGTGTGAAACCGCTTTGTTTTTATGTTACGAACTAAAGTTTTGACAATTTTTTGGCAAATTTACAGGATTATCACCCTTCCAACGATTTCCACATGACCCGAAACACTTTTGTGCACAGAACTAGAGGATATTTTTTAATGGGATATTGTATTTTCAGTCTTGAAAACATGATATTTGAAAAAATTTTTTTGGGTGAACTCTTGTACTTTTCAAGTTCTGAACCATCTCTCCGTCTTTTCTTACAAGCATAACGCAGTGCACATGAGCGCACCTGCATTAAAAGGCAATAGTTTTTTTCCATTCAAACTCTCTTTTTCTTCGTATCTCCATTCAATCTTTCTTCCTGTACATTTGCTTGGAGTTGTCTTCTTTTTTTGCTTCTTTCGTCTGAGTCGGAAGCGCGAAATAATTGCAGTTTCGATTTGAAATTGTTCCTTCTTCTTTAATTAGTTTTTCGATTTTTTTTTCATTTTGTATTTTTCTTGTCTTACATCGGATGGTGATGATGTTTTGTTGTTAACTGTTGGGTGATGTCATCACGAACAACCATTATCCTCTTTTCCTCCCCACTTCTGGAAGCCCACATGGTGGCACCACAGTACTTCCTGAAAGAAAAAAGAAATTGCTTTGAAATTTTCATTTACAAAAAAGACGACATTTCAGTTTTTAATGAAACAACCAACATTTCATTTACGACAATTGTCTACCGCAGTGTTTCCAACCTAAGTGACTTATTGGTAAAAGAGATATGTGTCAGCTTCGTTAATTAGGCTCATATTACACAACATTTACTTGACTAATATCATGTAGAATTTTACCAAGTATTTTGTTTTACATAATTTGGTTTTTAAGTAGCACAGGAGAAATGATTGTCAGTAATGAAAATTAATGACTTGAAATTAGATAACAGTATTAATTGAGCAATTAACTGAATATTAAGTATTAATTGACTTCTAAAGTGATTAACGATGGTGATGCAATGAATGTGGTTATGTGCTAAGCTGTCATTCAGTTTTTATTTTAAACAAAAAGGTATTGTTACATAATTGATGTGAAAAAAAAACAACAAAAAACTATTCTTTTAAATTATCATTGAAAAAGCTGTCCATCACAGTTTCATGACAACATTTTTCTGGTTCGGTTTGTGACAAAAATTATCTCGCCAATTTGAAGATTTATTTTATTATCAAGTTGTGTCAGTGGTCATTCATTCAAAAATAATTTATTTGCTGTTAATAAAATGTAATATCCCCAATGGGGCCCACATCTGTGTTGCAGCAACGTTGTGACAACATCACAATTTTGGTGAAAATTATTGAATTGTATGGCAGAAATGACGTTGTCGCAATGTTTTGAAGCAATGTCAAAGTTATGACCTCAGCATGGGACTTCGTAGCAATATTGTCACAATGTTGCAAATAAATCTCCATCAATTGGCTTTTTTAAATGTTGTGACCCCTTGGGATATAAGAAGAAATACTAATGTTAAACCTGAAGGGTGTATAGCAGATGCAACATTACACTACGTCCACACTGAAAAAAAGGTTGGCGTGAAACAGACAAAAAGAACGCTAGCTGGTGTCCGTCCAAAAGTTAGGATAAATTCAGATAAACAGTTAGTGTATTTTTAAAATTTCTTTGATCAAATTGTGAATGCAAAAAATTTATCAGGATTGACAATTTCCTTGTCTATTTCCCATAAAAAGTTTGTCTGATATACACACCAGCTAACGTTCATTTTGTCTGTTTTACACAAACCGTTTTTTCAGTGCAGTGCAGTGTGATATGAATGTGTTAAAGCAGTCTATGTGGTATTTAGTACCATTTACAACTGATAAAACCAAGCGCTGCAGATATGATCAGAATTACATACAACAATCATCTTGTAATGCAATGTTGTATTAACCTAATTCATTGTGAGCCAGTCAGTGACAGTGCAAAATAATAAATGTAAGCTCTATATATATACAGAGATACATAAATCCAAACGAGGTATTACAAGCAGGTTATCAAGAGCAAATGATTAACCTATTATTAATATCTTGATGTGATGGATATGACTAAATACAAAATTATCTGATCTAAATTTTATGCGTTTTGTGAGATATGATGGCAATGACGTCTTTAACCTGATGTAATCATTTATAAATCAAACCAAGATTAAGACTTGCAGGTATTATGGAGTATACTAGACCTACATTCCTATATTAGTGAGTTATAAACAGTAATTAATTTGTTATACTAATCTTATCTGACAAGAATAGGCTGAGTGTGTTATTCTCCAATGTGAATATCTTAACTGACTTGCGTAAACTGAGCTGTATATTAACTGACATTGTAATTAATATAATATCTTTATCTATGAATTATGTAACAGAGCTCGATGATTCAACATTATGTATACAATTTCTATGTGGAAAACAAGGCCATGATGAAGCATTTTAACCTTCTAAATACTGTACTATACACCCCCAAGTGGCAAACCACAGAACCACACTCTAATTTCAAGGCCAAACCTATAAATTGGGGACTATTTTTTCAGCCTTGAGAACCTTTTGTCAAGGACACAGCCTTGGAATATCCAGGCATAAGCCACAATAATCAATGGAAAATGTTTTTTCAGTAAATAGTACAATCTTTTTCCTGGCAGTTAAGTAGCTGTGTTCTTGAAACTGCGTGTGGCAACAATCTATTGTTTCAATGTATAATTATATTTATGAATATAATTTTTTGTAATCCAAAATGTGGTGAAAAAAAAAATTCAAACATAATGATATTGGAAAGTGCCTTGGTAATATTTGAAATGAGATCATTTCACAATGCATTTTAACAACTGATATACAGTAGCGGACAAAAGTTTAGGCCACGTCAGTTTTTTGGCAATATATGGGAAAATAGGTACTCAGCTGAAAAATTTCTGCATGGATTTTCTTGCCTATGTGTCAGGGAAGTTCTACAATAGAGAAAACTTGCTCAATTTTTATCACTTACTTGAATATGTGTGATAAAGAAAAATTTCAGGTGGTCTAAACTTACGGGATGATGCTGCTTACATCCACAAAGGCCCTGAATGGCATTGTGCATTATCGGAAAGGTGGCTAAATTATTCCATGTTATTTTAGACAAGTTATTCAAACATGTTTCATGTGATTTAAAGGCAATCATTCACGAAACAGAAAAAAACAAATTTTTTTATAATTTTTTAAAATTTCAAATTAGGAGGTAATAATGGTGATTCAAAGAGCATGAATTGTTAATAAATAGAAGATCAACTAAAAAGAACCAATAAAATATGTGTCTGACACATTTGCATCCTTCTAATGGAGTATGAATACACTTGACACCCAGTTATATTGCAAAAATGGTGTTTTTGCCAGGGTTTTGTCTGATAGATCCAATTTGAAGCATCAGAAAACAATGATCGGAGTGTTCAGAGGGGAGACTTGGGCCATTGCCATATATCAGGTTTGGTAAAGCTGTACTTGAGGCCATAATATTTTTAACCTGTAGTGTGGTGGTCATAGAAGTCATTTATCCTGAATTGAGGCCTCTTGCAACTCTAGTATGCTGTCAGACTTAAGCCTCGACATGATGGCCCAACTCTCCCCATCTAGATTTCCAGATATCTAATTTTATTAGACCATGAACAATTATTAAGGCCTAAAAATATTTAATCTCTGTTGAAAATTGCTCTAGACAAGTTCTTCTGTCTTAATAAAAATAAATCTGGGTAAATGCAACACATGTGGGGAGAGAATTGGCACTGTCCCAACTCTCCCCCATTCCACCATTTTTCTCTAAATCCCAATTATGACAAAACCGGTTGTCTGATAATTTTCCAAAATATGTTAATAACAACTGAATAGTTAAGCCCACCAAACATGCCATAGAAAATTTTCTCAGACCTTGTTGTCTGACAGACAATTAAAAACTCGTAACATGGCTCAGTATTTCCTTTTTTCATCCAAATTTGAATTTTCTTCTCTCTAAAGATCGTGACAAGCAAATTAGCCAGAAATGTTAAATCCATTGAAAGATTTTTATTTTTATAAAATTATGGTGGCTGCAGCATTCTCAAAAAATTTTTAGTTTCCCCAAAAATCAGGGTGGCCCAACCCTCCCTGCGGCCCAACTCTCCCAAGCTTCCCCTATGTGCCAATGACCTCATGTCACCAACAGAATGCGCTTTGTCTCACAGGGCATGGACCCCTAATGGCAATAGTCATGCATTTTTGCATTAGGCCTACACAGTAAATGTATAGGGTTACATAGCAGATGGATAGATAGGTAGACAGATAGATAGACACATAGATAGACAGATAGATAGATAGATAGATAGATAGATAGATTAACAATGCAAGAATCAACATATTGGGAAATAGATAGATTTACAATGCAACATAATTATAATGTATATCTTTCATATTGCAAATGAATGGCAATTTTACGCATTAGTATTTATTAATAAACTCATCAAGGCTAATTGATATACACTGAGTGTTTCAAGGACATTTGATACACATCCAAAGGCCAATAACTTATTGACGATGTAGTCCCAATGCAAATTGTGAGGCCAATGCCTTGTAATTTGTATATTGTGTATATATCAAGGAGGGTCAGTGACCTTAACAACATTGTAAATCTGAGGGTATTGGCTCATGTCTGAGTTTTCTGCTAGTAAGTCAATGAACCCTCAAGTGTCTGAACCCTAAGTTATAATAATGTTAAGATAGGATTTATAATGAATACATTTGTGTTTTGTTTTTTTTTTGCTGATTAACAACTAAGAATGTTTTTTCAATAGCATTTTTGTTTATCACATTTTCAGACAGTTTGTCACATTGGGGCTCAGAATCGATATTGTTTGTCACACCACAGTAGGTTGGGGATAGGAAAATGGTCCTATTGTGATTTTCTACTGTTTTCAGATATGGAAACAGTTACTAGTAACTGCCATGATATGATAGATCTATATGTCAGGCAAATACTTTGCTATCATGCTGGTGGAAACATGTTGCAGTTCGTGTAAACACTACACTCATAGAATTAAACTTCCTTTTCCTTAACCAACACCAGTTATGCTTCAGAGATATTATGCTGGCTAATTGATGGTTATCTCGATTTGTATCGACGTCACAGTATTCTATCTGATTTCCAGAACAATTATGGCACAATCTTAACTGATATAATTGCTAATTCTTAGAAGTCATGTATACTTAAGGAAACAAATTAACCCTTGCTGAGAGCATAATATTATCAATATCATGTTGACAAGATCACTGTTTGAGATGATGGTCAAGTTTCCATATTGGAAATTTATTAAGAAAAAATATGGGTCAGTATTTTTAGTTGTACTGCACTTCATTTCTATTGTTGAATAGAGAAGAAGAAAGAAATACATCAGTTATTCAACTTTGTTAGGCCACACATAATTGATTCTTAGCTTCGCGGACCCGCCGACACAATAGATACGTATACACTGCCGATGGGAAAAAAATTTGAAAAAAAAAAACAACTTTTTTTTTTGACATTATAAAAAAAAAATTTTTTACCTTTTTTTTTTTGTCCTACCGACCGACCCTGGAAAAAGTGCCTTGAGAGGATCCGAGAAGCTAAAGATCAACTATGTGTGGCCTTAAGGATATGAATGATATAAATTATCAATTGGTATATCACTCAAGCAAAGATTGAATTTCTGGGTGTTAATCTGTCTTTGGTGATATATTTTTGCATAGTCATAGATAGATAGATAGATAGATAGATATGGTAAGTGCAGCCCTCTAAGCCCAGTTCTGGGCGCCCATGAGGGTTGATTGATGAGATGAGAGAGAGAGTAGGAGTCCTCAACACATTACACATTTACCCCATGTGAGGGATCATTTACTTGCCCAGCACAGACACTGATACAAGGGGCCACCAATTTAATGTTTCATCCTAACGACATCCAGCTGAAATTTTGCTCATAAAGGTACACTGAACATTTCGGGTTCCCCAACCAGGAGTTGAATCCATGCAGGCAAAGACCTTCAGCGGAGCAGGCGGGAACCTTAACCACTACACCACCCAGCTGTACTTTATCCTTTGCACATGTATATAATGCTAACTATTCAGATAAATGGCAATATGGTCATGCAACAAATGACTCAACAAATGATTAAGATACACATCCCAGTCCAGTGAGTCCTCTAAACTGCATGATATCACCTCTCCACCTGGGCATCCATCCACCTGACTAATGCCTTGCCAGTCATACCCCTGACTAAACTCCTCACCCAAAATATAGGCCTACTGAATATATCCGTGGATCTATAAGCAGATATGCATTTAGATCCATGATATATCTAAGGTTATTTTGCATCAACGCTTTCATAAAGACTATAGGCCTATATGCTGGGGATTGCTGGAATGGTTCCAATGACCTGTTAACAATGGAGTTTCCATCCAAATGAGGGGTCAGTGACCCTAATAACAGAATTGTGAATGTGTGGGTATTGAACCCTCCTGTGTCTGAATCAAATACTACATTATTGTAATATTGAGATTTTGATTTATTGTCAAATATATATATTTTGTGTTTTGCTAATAAGTTTTTTTTTCTAAATGGTTTGTAACATTCTGAATTTGAGTTTGTTTATTACACTGCAGCCCAGAATCAGTATAGTTTATCACACCACAGAAAAGTTTAGCAGTTGTTTGCAATTTATTATGGTTAGTTTCAAATAAAGACAAGTTGATGTAACATATTTTGGTAAGTGTTTTAACTTATCATGCTATGGGGACCAGTCTAATTAAGCTTCCTTTTCCCCGACTGAACTATCGCAACATTCTGCTTCAGAGAATTGGTAATTGGTCAATTAATTGGGTATATATCTTGATTACTATCGACGTCACAATACTTGTACTTTATCTATCTTATCTTATTCCCAGAACAATTACATGAATTAAGAAATGCAGCAGTATTAATTCTAATAAGTGGCAACCTTAAGGAAATCAAATTATAATCATTACCAGGAGCTTGTCAATATTAGTGAGACAAGGAAACCGTTCAGTGATATGATGAATTCTAAGAACAGCTATATTTGAAACAACACTATTACTAATTAGTTCTGACAGCGACTTGATTACTTTGAATTTCAGTTCCCTGAAACGTTCAAAATAGTTTGTGGACTTAACGTAACTTGACTCTTGAAAGACAGGCTTTGAAATAACTTTTGAATTATATGGAAATTCCATTAATTAAAGAAATATTATATATTATATCAGGTCACAGTTTCACTGGTGCGACGATTTATTTCCATTGTAGAAAAAGAAGAAACTAAGTATGTGTGACTTTTCAAGGATTAAACAATGGCAAACAATATAGATTACATTTATAAAACCTTCGAAGGCTACTAAGACATATGATTTTATTAGCTTCATTAGACACGGGATTAGATAAAAATAAAGATAAAACTAAAAAATATACTTTTACTGATCTCTGTTTTGGAAATTACAACCCACAGTAGCATACTTTTAGCCTGCTCAAAAATAGTATAATAATATCCAACAAGAGCAGGTTTACTGCCTCCATATCCCCCATGCCCTACACATCTACCAATACCCACCAGAATTCCAATTTTAGTTATGCCAAATATTTCCACCAGGGGGACAATTGTGCATACATGTAAGGATGTGGAGACACCTGGGGGTGGAGTTCGCTTTTAAAAATAAAATGGCTGCAGGCCAAAAGCACAGCAAAAAGTATTCGGGATGTGGAAATGGTTATGATATTTATTGATTTATGGTCAGATTTGACAAGTTTAGAGGGGTCTTTGAATGTTGGGAAAGGATGAGCATTGTGCATGGTGTGGTGTTTGAGATATTTGATGGACGCCATGACATGGAGACTAAAAGTAAAATCCCCCATAGCATAGCATGGGGGATAATTAACAAGCCAGTGAATCCACCCACCTATCATAGAACTGTACTAGTTACAGTTCTATGCACCTATAATCCTTCCCACCCGACTGCCATGTGACTAATCACCAGTCACCTTGGGTTGCACAGTTGCTTTCAATACATCTGACTAACCATCAAGAAACATACAGGTCTCTCGTAGATTTACACATTATCATAAGATCACCTTATACCAGTCAGCTGATGGTGGCACCATTCTACTATATGGCCTGACTAACCATCCCATATTTCAAAACACAATCGAAGCCCTTACTCAACATCACAAGACCCTGACTAAAGCACCGAATGACTCAGCACCATGCTGCCAGCAGCTGAAGCATGCTTTCTAGGAAGGGGATTCCCCCAGAAAATCAATGCTTCGGCAAAGCAGGTAAACAGTTCGCTGGAACTGGGGCAATGGAAAGTAGAAGTGTTGCCTTGAATTTTTTACAGGACTTATGGATGGTTATCAGTGTCTGAGTGTCAGGAAGTGTTTAGATGCTGGTTTTGTTCCGAGAACTGTTTTCTTGCTGTGTATGATAATTTAGATGTGTTATCAGCATTTGATAAGTGTTTATTGTGTTTTTACTGCCACTGTTCACATGTTCTTAGCATGTTGACTAATGGCTTGTATGATATTTAAAATAATTAACAGAAAGTTAGTTTTCATCATCATCATCATTATGTTAAAACATCTATCTATCTATCTATCTATCTATCTATCTATCTATCTATCTATATATCTATCTATCTATCTATCTATCTATCTATCTATCTATCTATCTATCTATCTATCTATTTTGCCTTCCAATAAGTGAGTTACAATGCATCCTGCATGGTACAGGCCCACTTCAAGGTAAGATCCAACGCAGGTAATTCCCACTGTGACCCATTGATAAAATCAGATCACTTGTTTTCCGGAAGTGAAAACTGATCACATCACAAGTAATTCTAGGATGGTGAAAAAAGAAGAAGATTTCTTGGAGTAGGGCATGGTTGTGTGAGTCAGATCACTTCCTGGTATCTAAGTAACAACCCCTCCCACTGCTCCCCCACGGCCCCACCCCAATGCCAACAGCCCCCACTCCACCCCCGTACTCCACCCTCCTTTGTGGGGGTAATAATATGAGTGCAGTTTGTTTCTCCCTGACACACTCATGCACTGAGCATGCAGAATTGATTTGAGTGTGGGTTCACCCAGTGCTCCTAGAAAATTTCTAGGGAGGGGAATCCCCAGTGGGCTGATTGAGAGCACGGTTAATACGAAATCCTGGTCTAAATTTTACCTTTTCTTTTCTTTATAGATCTATGGAAGTAGGCTGTATTGAGATGCTGGTCTAATCTATTGTTTTGCCCCTCACTTCCTGCAGTTCCTGTAGAGTATAGAGGATGTAACTAATTCATTTGTACTTGGGCAACATAGAAGGTGTACTGAAGGTTGGGGCAATTACTCAAGGAAGGCTGCAGGGCCTTGAATATACTTCTTGGATGAGCCATGAAGGGTATGATCCAAGTATAAACAACAAATCAATGAATAAATACAATATTATTATAATGCTTGAAAAATAAGATGTAGGCCTATACCTTGTTGATGTTGTCTAATTAATTGTAAGGGTTAAATGGATAGGTTTTGCAAAATCACAGATTTAACCCCTTATTCCTTTATATTAAAATGAAATAGTGATGGACTGGTTATGATCTGTGATGCATGGTTATAAAGCTTCACTCTTTCACCTGTATCACCAGCTTTCCATTTTAAACTGGAAATATCAATTCTTTCTTTCATTTTTATTGTCCTGAATTTCGACTGAAACAAGACAGATACTTGAACATAAATGCAGCTAAATATGGCATCTGTTCTACATTTGGGATACATGTTATTCCATAAATGAACTTGACATTAAAAGACAAACAGATAACAACATTGTCATGATCGTTCTATTTATAGATATCTGTTCTTAAAATAAAACCTGAGTGGCTAAATTTCTGTTAAACTTGTCTCTTAGCAACTGTAAAATAATACGTCAACATAATTCTGAAAAAAGGTTAATTAACTATTTTGACACTGGGAGTTAAATATTTATAAACACACAACGGGTTTCATTAAAAAAGCTAAACACAAATTAAAATAATGAACAGGTTAACAGGCAAAAAACTACAGAACAGGACAAGTATACAAAAATAAAGAAGGAGAAGCAGCCAGCAATATAATTAAAAATTTCTAATAATTATTTAATTAAAAAGAGAAAGAAGCAAAACTCAAAGCAGATTATAATCTTTCTAGAATTCCATTTTAAATGTATAAGAATTTGAAAAAAAATATTGCATATATATCAAATAATTTTTTGCATTTATGAATTTATGAATATTTATTTGAATAATGACTTGGAGTAAGTAACTTACAATTTTATTGACAGTTACTTTATTTTTATAAAATCATAATTCTTTCTTATCCAAACACATCTTTTACCTGTAAAATTCCTGCAACAATTTTCCTCATCAATTTCCAGAAAGTTTCCAGAAAATGTTGGAAGAATGAAATAAAGAGGAAAACGGTTAAGAATTCATGACAATAAACAGATAATGATGATCTGAATCCATAGTAGCCAATAATGTGAATTAGAATAATAAGGAAAATACATGGAAATAGATAGCCGGATAAGATAAAATAATATCGATCATTTATTATGTTTTCTGCAGCCAAACGCCAATTTCCATAATTTAATTTTTATTTCATTAAATCGTTTTGCTTGCATAATATTTATGAAGGTTGTAATTGACTAGTAAGTTTGATATTGATAAGTATTGAGTCCAATCCACATATAATGCTTCTTATATATTCACAAATTAAGTGCGTCACCAAAATGATGTCGCCCCAGATCGACAATTATTATTGTTGTTAACCACACAAGTCTGGTGTTGTAAAATTCACCTAGTTATCCTAAAATGTAAGGCAGTTCTTTTTAATATGACACCTGCGTGATATCTATTGGCCTCTAGAGTTGTGCCCAGCAGGTAGCAACACCTGGGAGTTCCTGGAAAATTCCTGATACCTGGAAAATGTAATACGTTCCTAGGAGGAGACTGATTAATTAATGGAAAATTAAACTGGTGTCATTGGAGGAGGAGGAGGAGGAGGAGGAGGAGGAGGAGGAGGAGGAGGAGGAGGAGGAGGAGGAGGAGGAGGAAAAAAGAGTTTAACTTCAAGCAACATAAATGCTTTCATTCAACATGCGACTGCATCTTTTAGAGGATTACGTAGACGCTGCAGTGGTCAGTTGCAAATTATGTACGTTGTTGACAGGAGTAATTGAATCCATCTATCTATCTATCTATCAGTGTTGGGAGTTCTAGAGGCCAGCCTCAAGGCTATATTTTGACTGCTTTGGTCTTAGCTCGGTTTCGGAAGCCAAATCCTTGTCCCTGCCTCGGTCCGAGGTTCAATGCCAAATCCGGCCGGGTCACTTTTACTTAATGCTGCACAGCAGTTTCAATCGTGCTTCGCCTCATTGCTGCGTCCTCCTCCTGTTCTAATTGGCCTACCAAGTGCAAAAATACAGGATGTAAAGCCCAATCATCCCTCACTCCTCCCATCCATGCCACTCTAATGTATACTGGTAGAGTATTTATAATTCTACCAATCTACTAAGAAGCCTCAGTACATTGAGTAGAAAGTACAATGTACTGTAGGCAGTCAGTGACCCTGAGTTTTGCGATGGGCCCCTGGACGGATAGCAGTGCGCTGACCTTCCGGGTATAGGCCTCAGTTCATGCACTAGGCCAAGAGCGGTGTTGGTGGCAGCGTCATGTTGTATGGAAGGCCCATTGACCGTTGTGTTTTAATGGTATGGTATTGTACAGGTGCAATGCTCTGTAGGTGATAACCATTGTATTTCTGAGGAGCAAAATTACTTCACAGAAATGTTTCCACCTAAACGTTGTGCATGTTACATGGTATTGAAGGCCTACAAGTGCAATGCTCTGTAGAAATGCATGCACTATACAGTATATCCCTTAACTGGAAGAGAGGGTTTATTAACCTCAAACTACATTGCAAAACAGAGTTGTGAATGAAAATATTTGGAAGTACACTGAATATCATATATATCCGTCGTAAATGTTTAATATCGCCTTTGCACCAACGCTTTCATTCAAAGCTATATGCTAAAAAAAGTTAATAAACTGATCTATGTCAAAAAGTCATCTGCCATTGGGATTTACTGTTGACTAGATGACTTTATTTTTACCTGAAGTTCTTTTATGAACGAAAAAACTAATTAATGAACTGAAATTAATCATAACAGACTAACCCCTAGCATTACCATACTATACAGTCTACACATCCCTGAAAAACACTTCCATTTAAACACAACCTCCTATAAAGCACAATAATATGTTTTTCAAGCAAGAACTACCAGGTTGCAAAATATTTTGCAGTAGCACTATGGTCACATTGACAAACACGCAGTTCTTGGTGGCCTTGACACTATTGTACCACCAGCGCCAGCTGCAGCGAAAACATCCCAGAATTTCTAGGCTAGATTTCCAGGGAGTGATGCTGCGAACAATCAAAACATATCCATTAACTGTTGTTTTTCACACTGGTCTTTTCATTGATATTCATACTTTTTCCTGAGCCATAAAATGTTCTTATACATGTAGTTTCACATTTAATTGTGACTTATTTGCCAAGAGCCCTTTCTGAATAATTCTTAATTTCTTATGCAATTACATTTACACCAGACGTGAACTTATTTCACTTAACAGATGATGTTTATCAAATGTGTTTTTTATTTGTAGTTTAGTGCTATGAAACTGACAGTGACCACTAGGCCTAAATAACAAATTTTGGTGATTTTCAAATGCGGTACTATCAATTCGTCTTGGAAATTTCAAATCTCTGAAAATATTTTGCAAAACTATTTGTTGCACACACCTCTTCTTATAAATCACAATGTTCATTGTCGTTATGTAGATCTATCATTATTTAAAGGCTTGCACCCACCTTGATTAGTATAGAAATAAGATTAGTATAGAAATAAATCGTTGTTCCTCACTCTAAAAAGTTTCGGGACAAAACTGGTTTTTTAAATGGAAAATGGGTTTTTTGAAAAACCAAACTTCCATACAGAAACTGACATGGATTTTTCAAAAAAACGTTTTGGATTAAAAAAAAACCCTTTTTTTTTTCCTAATTTTTTTAGAGTGCTTAATAATTAAACAATTGTGTTATGGCAAGTGCTATGGGTCTTGCATGTGCTCTATCTGTACTGAAACTTCGGGTGCCTCCGACATGAGCGCACTCCACACAGACAACTGCAAAACAACTTTCATCCAGGTAGATTAACCTGATAGGGTGATGTTCTGCAAAACACTGATTAGTTAGGAAAATGACGAATAACAACTGTCAGTGTAAATTGGTATGTAAATCAGAAAAGGTTTTGGAATAACAACGTCTGTTAATTTTAATAATATTATGCTTCATCATTTAGTATCTCCAGAGACTAATGATCACAGGCATTATAATTTCTTACAAAAAGGTCACATTACTAAACGTATCCTGTATACAACACATATATAAATTCAATAAGTGCAGTGACAAGCTTTTTTCTCAAAATGATTGTAATGCCTGTGCTAATGATATCATTCATATATATGGTATGTCAAATGAGGCCTGATAATATAATTTGTATAGCTGGGGAAATTTGTGATTACTTGAAACTTATAGTTCACCTGAATTTATCCAGAAAACAAGAACCAATGTTTTCCAAAAACAATATATATGTGTGTTTTGTGAATTCCCATATGCAAACACACTGGAATCTAGATTCCAGAAAAATATACCGATATCTTAGAAATATTGTTTTCTGAAAATCGGGGCTTACATCCTGATATCTATTATCTATAATACAGATATCAATGCAATATAAAAACACACTACCAATAACTGGAACTTCTCATTTTTGTGATCAACTTCTAAACCCTACCAAGAACTATAGAACTTCTAAAATGTTTATGAGATCAACCTCTCAACTCTACCAAGAACTAGAACTTCTCAAGCTATTTGTCAGTTCTGCTTTTCAATTATCTTTACTGCTTTGTTTACAGTTACGTAACCTAGATTAACCCTTCCCTGCCTCCACCTACGCCTGTAAACAGACAGCTAGGTCTTGTGATTCTGCCTCCCAGGTTTTCCCCAGAAGCATAACGTCCCCAAGAAGGTTTCTGTAGCAACAGAATTCATGATGTTCCATGGAAGGTTTCTACCAGGAAAATCCACCGAATTCTAGGAACTGTTGATCAGTGCCCTGTCTTGGAAATTTCCCAGAAATTCCCAGAAAATTAAAGAAATAATTGCCCAAGGACTTCCCAGCAAGGACATTTCTTTATTATGTAATGATGTTTCGTTGTATGATTTGTATCTGGCGAAAGACTGGAATTATTAGAAATGACAATTTCATAAAATATCACATGTATATACTGCAGTTAATGAAAACACTGATATTGATTGTGCATGTGAATTCCATAGCTTTAGCAAAACATATACGCCTTCGGAAACTTCCATTTTTTCCCCTTCAAATTCTGTGCAGCAGCTTATGTGTTCTGATAATCAATTTCTAAGCTGGCAGTAATATTCCACTGACAGTTGAAGTCATAGTTGTACCATAACACTCAAGTACAAGGTAAATCATATTATTAGCTTGCATAACACTTATCAAGTTCAAGTTACATGGACACACTCAGGGATAGTAATTCTCAGAGTGCACTGACTTAGATAACTTCTAGATTAATAAAACCTAGATTAGGTCAGGTGCAGTGAACTTAGCTGCCTTAATCTAAGTGCACCGACTGTGGAGGTCGCTTGGTGCAAGCCATGTTATTCCGTAGCGGATGTCACTGTGGGTGAGTGGCAATATATCCAACTGGTTATAACAGTGGATCTCTGATAATACCTCAGAATTTCCCAATTATTACTTCAAATCTGTGGTTTCCAGGACACTGTCAAATTATTATCTTGGAATTTCTAGGTGCTATCTGAAAAATTACAATGACTACTCACTTAAAGCAGTCCTGTTGTTCAAATCAAGTGATTAAATATACAACTAAATCTCCAAATTATTTAATTGAACTATGTCTTTGAACTTGGCTACTATCTTTTCTTTCAAGTGGTTTCCCAGGATATTGGATTTTCAATGGTTATCATTCCTTTTTGATAATAAATCAAAATGCCTGATATCTTCCTTGAGCGAAGAGTTTGAAGCATAATAAGTAGGTCTGTTTTTTTATTCATTACCCTCATAATTATCTTAGTGCACTGCAGACATTTATCTTATGAAGCCATTGATTATACAATGACAGGTGATATATTTCCTTTCAATCTCCCTGCATGGCAGGTTTTCCCCATATGGTAAAATTCCACATCGAGCTAATTTATTCGTGCAAAATCCCCAGTAAAAGTGCTTTTGTTAAGGTGTATCTCTTCAGGTGCTTTTGGATCAATCAATATCAAGGCTTCATAGTATATAGAAAACAGTCAAGTACAAACCTGTAGGTGTTCTACATTTTTCTGCCAGAAGCCTTGGAATATACTGTCAAGGTGCTGTAAACAAAATGTATAGATTCTACTGTTTACACGTTGTTTATCACACAATGTTCAAGGTGTTGTTGTAAGACCTGAGGGGACAGCAAGCTTACTTACAATCTATCTATCTATCTATCTATCTATCTATCTATCTATCTATCTATCTATCTATCTATCTATCTATCTATCTATCTGTCTGTCTATCTGTCTATCTATCTAATCTATCTATCTATCTGTCTATCTGTCTATCTATCTATCTATCTATCTATCTATCTATCTATCTATCTATCTATCTATCCTATCTGTCTATCTGTCTGTCTGTATGTCTGTCTGTCTGTCTATCTATCTATCTATTTATCAAGTATCTAGATGCCTATAATCCAGCAATAAGTCATCAAAAGATTAAGGATGATCTGAGATAATCTTTTATTTTCTTGGATCATTGGATCCAGGCAACCAGCAAGGCAGCCTTGTGTGGCCTCACCCTTGTTATGTAGCAACACCAAACAGCAGTCACGCTTCATTGGTCTGTTTTCATAACAAACCTCTCCATTATAGTGGCTCCATGGCATTGTCAAAATATGCATTCCACAACAGAATTCAAATATACGTGTCTGAAGACATTATGTAAGATGCATATATATATATCAATAATAGATTGATAGGCAGAAAATTATTAGTGATTACTGATAATTAATAAAGAAAGCCTGCAAAATGGTACTTCATGCAAAAGTGCATGCAGAGGACACATTCGCAGTACTCAGCAAGTTGACATTCCTAGGATCATGGAAGTTCAAGGAACTGTCACATCATGCTGCCACGGAACTGCGCCTCAGCAATTCTGATGTTTGTATAACTCGGCACCTGTTAGACCGTGTTTTAGCATGAGATGGCGATAATCTCTTTATCTGGGATTGGTCCAGATTAAGAGTGCTGGCCTTAGATCAAGGATCCAGCTACAACTGGTTATGGCCATCCATAGCAATGTCAAGGATGAAAATCGGTTATTATGACATTGTCTAATTATCTAAACTGAAAGAAATTGATTTATTTTTCACATTTTTGGGTCCTTGGAATTCATTCCAAGACCATTGTCGTCAGCTTCATTTCCTGTGAACAGGCAAAGTTGGTGTACTCACTAAAACATTTCACAGACAAAATGACAACCCCAACAGATCTGCCCTTGTAATCAAGGTGGTGCTTATGCACCCCTGGCTACAATATTGTGTTTATCAGTGCTCACATTTTCTTCTATTAAACATATTTCTTCTGAGCTGTCAGCACTTCACACAAAAACTGGTTTCTGTGTACACACCAAAAGTTGGACTGTGCTGCCCTCTAGTGCATAGTCACAATATACTGCTTTCTTATACCTAACTTGATAGATTGTTGGTAGAATATTTAAGAGGCCCAACTTGTTGAAATAGACCAAGGACCCGATGCATGCATTGCATGCTATTTTCTTTAAATTAAAGAAACAGACCAGAACACAGCTATATAGGCCTACTGTACTACTGAGCAAAACGTTAATTTGCAAAGAAAACTATTTTCTTGTAAATTTTGGTTAGTATGAACTGAGCTCTTCTTTCTCTTTGAAACAAACTAGACCCTACTCAAAACTTTCTTCTTTTCGTTAAACCAACATTTTTTCTTTTTTTCTTGACAATTTCGTCTGGTTCCAGCAACTTGCCTCATGGAATCTCAACACGTGCTTAGCACTGGGACCCACAGGGAGTGACGTCACAACGTAATGACGCTGCTCCTGGAACGTAAGACGCTCAAGTCGGCCACCAGCAGCAACGTCTTGTGCGTCTTGCATGGACGTCAAGCACTGCGTCATGGAAGTTAAAAGTTCTCGTGATAATGCGTGATTTATTGTTACCTGTTCATTGTGAGAATGTTTATTTTTGCAGAAATATCAATATATCTATCAGTTACGCATGTGTTTTTATCTATAAATGAGATCAAATCAAGCCAAATTTATGAAGAAATTATTTCAGTCAATTGCATGCCATTACTTGGGCTACATATATAACCAAAATAGAATTGATAAAATAAAGGAATTATTTCATAGTATAAAATAAAAACATTCCGATTTGTTGTAGAGATCAGAATGAATTATAAATCAAGATAAAAAAATTATTGCAGGTCCTTCATGGCTAATCATATATTCAGTCTAATTCAAATCTAAAGTATCAACAACAGTTAAGATCATTATCCATAAGACATATCTATCAAAATATCACAGTTGGAATTTATCTGATATTGTTCTCATATTTTCACTTCTATGTTCTAAGAACCAGGAGAGTGACAAACAAGCTGTCTTGTGATTCCCTTGAAGTGTTGTGACAAACAAATAGTCGATGACTCGGTGTGATAAACAATATGTAAAAATAACAATAACTTTCTTCCTGTTGTTCTGGAATGTCATTTGATTCTTAGATAACATTTACTTATAAGGAAGCTTAGATTTATCATAAAGAAGGTCAACAATTGTTACAGTGACATTACTTATATTGACTAACAAATTGAATAATAAGCACCTTGCTTTTAAATTTTATTTTCTCCTCTAGATGCTAATTTTAAGATATACATTAATTGTCATCATTTAGCATGTATATGCCCTAATATTCATTGTTTTATTGCATATTATGATCTTGTGAAAACAACCCAGTTTATCACATTTCTGCACCTCATTGCAAGCAAGTATAGCAAGGTCATTGATTTCTAGAACATCGTTTCAAAACATTGGCAGCCTGCCAGCCACCATGTGCTTACAGCCATAGTATACATGTGACTCTAAGTGCGTTGCCACAAACACATAGTGATGTTTTGGATGGCCCAAATGAACTGATTCTTTAAGATCTAGGAAAAAAAATGTTTCAGTTTTACCCCCCAAAAAAATCTTTTTTTTTGGCCTTATGAAAGTTAGATGAAGGTAGGCCTACTTTTAATCTTCTGCGATGTTATTCAGCCAATTATTATGAAATAATATAAAAATCAAGAACTATTGAAACTCTCTAAATAAATATTAATCATATTCATAAATACCAAATTGCAAAGTTGGACTAATCAAGCAATGTCCATTTACCATTGCATCAGCTGCCTTGCTGGCAGAGCTGTGGTGTGGCCAAATCCACGTAGGCTAAGCCAGCATTGACTAACTACGTTCCAGATATTGCCTTCAACCTGAGCTAACCTAGATTTGATATTTAGTTAGCATTCTCCTGAATTTATTTTCTCTCATTTTGGATGATTTTTCACATCTGTTCTTATTGACTTGCTGTTACTATTAATATTAAACTGCTCATATTATTTATTAGTTTCTAGCAATAGTTAACAGTTATGGAAAACAAAAACAAAATGGTTAGTTTTCAAAATATTACTTATTTTAATAATTGTTATATGCATTTTACAGTAAAATTCATGCAAATAAAGTAAACAACTTACTGTAAATGATGAAGTTGTATAATTTCATTTACAGTCGCAACACGTAAAGTTCTTAATTCATGCTTAGCAGTTCCACTAACACTCCCAAATGTTCCCATTTACAGCAAAAGTCATTTTGCATATCTTCAGGTGTTGTGTCCTTTCTGCAATTAAGATATACAAAATTGTCTTAGAAATAATGCATTAAATATGTGAGCATTAAATAAGAATGATAACAATTATATCACACAACCTTACTATGACAATCTTCAGAGACCAAAGCATCGGAACTGAGACAAAGCCGATTGTTCTATAACACCCTGGCCAGGGGTGTAAATAAGTTGCCCCAGCTCATACTTTTGGTCTCTTCAGAGTTTGCTTACATAAAAGATAATGCACTTGAAAGGATTATAAGTATTTTAATTCAGCTTACCTTCTTAATTAGGAGAATTTCTTGTGTTGTAGATTCCTGTGTTTCGCGAAATTTCCTCCGCTTGTAATTTCTGCCTTCAGTCCAGTGAATCCATTGCCTGGGATCCATTGTCCTTGAGTATACTTAATCACAGGTAAGCATGTCCATGAGTTGTTTACAAACTGCATAGGCTTGCAGTATTTTGCATAGTTGTATAATCCTGATTTCTGAGCAGTTGTGCCATGTATATGATTGTCTACATCAGACATCTTCAGAGACCAAAGCAGCGGAGCCGAGACAAAGCCGGTTGTTCTATAACACCCTGGCCAGGGGTGCAAAATAAGTTGCCCCAGCTCATACTTTTGGTCTCCTCAGAGTTTCTGATATAAGACAGCTTTATATACATGCTACGTGTGTATGTTGATATCTCCATATATATATGCATAATGCCAATGCATTTGCAGTCATTTGTCATAAAATGTCCATTGTGCTACTGTTCCAATTGCAATATCCTGCAGGGCAACACACACACTTCTGACACTACTGATCGTTCACAACTGCAAGGCTGCCAGGCCTGCTCCTGCTTATATAGCTGCCTGGCTGCTACGTCACAGGCCAACAGCCAGTGCAGCTTACATGACGTTGCCTTCTCAGAGAACGTTTTACTGCAAAAAACAACGTCCAACGCGTTCTTCAGAACGTCAACAAGCATAATAATTAATTCCCACGTTTTCACGTTCATTCATTTCATTCATAACAATTTTACGCAAAAACAAAAAACAAACTTTTACAATGAGTAACACACAATGACCTGATTTTGTTGTTCAACCATATGCAAATGAGTTATGATGAGCAATAAGCAATTTCATATGCTAATTACTCTTATCAGGACATATTTGACACATAATTTAAGATAAAAACAACACACTATGCCTTTTTTCAGCCTTATTCCATGACCATTCAATTAAATTTTGATTATTAAAACAACTTTTGTAATTTTGTTTATATGACAGCAGTTTCAAACTTGAACACACTGCATATTTCCTCCCACATTAAAAAAGTTGTGAAAAACAACTTTTATAAGCAAACTAAGTGTGACAAACAATTAACCAAATTAGAAAATGTTATCACATTTCTTTGTACTTTTTTTCCTCCTGAATTATTTTTCTCATGCCAAATTAATTTACTTGAACAGAACTGATATATGAAACTATAAAGTAAAATTATAACACCTTTAATTGAATCTTTATGGAATAGGAACACAGACAAATCAGGAAAATACATGACAAATGTTGTCAATACTCAATCTAGTACCATTAACTGGGTTACCTCTATCATTTTAATGAACCAATTATTGACTCTAAAATGGAACAGCCGCTTGTTATTATAACATATATTTATTTTATAACTTGGCCAAGGTTAGTTTCTGATAATTGTTTAGTGGATTTATTTGTGTCAACAAGTCTAACCAGTTTCAGCAGCTTAAACTTTAGTCATATGATGAACTAAAACAAATATCATATACTTTGTACTCGGTGCTTGTTCCAGAGCAAAGGGCAAATTCTTCATAAGGCAACAATGTCAATGTGCAAACATATGGTATATGACAATGTTCATGTAGGCATATACCTCGATTTCAGGCCAAACATAAAACAATAATATTATTATTGTGATATATGTCATGCATTTGCCTTTCCTTATTTTCTTGTGTTTATCCTGCCTCTCTTTTTCTCTTCCGTTGTCTTCACCTTCCCTAATTTGTCAATTTTTTTACATTCTTCACTTTCTTTCTCTCTTCTTTCCTTTTTCTCTCTTCCGTCACTCTTTCTACCCTCTCATTTTCCTCTTTTTTTCTTCTCCTTTCCTTCTTCTCTTCCCCTTTCTTCCATTTTTCCTTTCCTTCCATTTCCTTGACCCATCCCTCCCCGTTCGTTCCCTTGTTCCTTCCCTTCTCCAATCTTGTTTCTTCCTTCTTCTTTTCTTAATTTTTTTCCTTCGTTTTTTTTCTCTATCTTCTTTTTTTCTTTCCTCTTGTTGTCTGTAATGTTTCACTTAAATATTACACCTGACATTAAATCAAGGTGTAAATTTATATTACCTATTTTGAAACGTTTTTCCTTATATGGATACAATTCTATGATTATATTTTAGTTATAGAAATGCTGTTAATTTGGAAGACAATGGTCAAATTATAACCATAATTTACTGGTATTTAGTACAATGAACTTCTCCATTATCAAAACTACAATAATGAATATCAAAATTTCCAATAAATTACTACTTCTAAAATTAGTCGTCATATGCGTTTGTTCTGCCACTGCTGATCTAAATATACACCATATCCCCAAAATAACTGTCACTGAAATGACTGTTATGGTTTGTTTTGGTTATTTTCATTCATTTTCACATATAGGCCAGTGATTCCATGGCTTCATGCCCATAGTCATGTTCAGGGCAGTGACCTATAAGGTTTGTTTACATTAGGAATATCCAGTGTACTTGTAATCGTCATGTTTTAATGCAGTCCTATATAGAGTCTTGACTATAAATTAAAATTTTCCCAATCAATAAACATACTTTGTGTATGGTGTCAGAAGTGGGATTTTACATTGTAATGAACGCAGAGTTATTGACCTTATATGGCAGTCAGCTGTAGACTTCTATGCTACAACACCTGGATGCCCGAATCAGACAATGGTGAACACGAGAGCTCAAATGCCAATGAACTAATGAGTAGATTAACATTTCCCAAGTCAGGCCAGGTCAATGTTTTTGGTTTCTCGTATGATATATATGGATGTTAAATATGGATATGTCTGAAATTGACCATTGTCTGTCTGTGCCAGTCCATCTTTAGGTCATTGGCTTTGACGTGATAAAATGCATATTTATTAAACTATTTAGTCAGTTATATTTATCTGTAATCGACAATTCAATCTATCTACAATATCTATCATGCTATCTTTTATCAATCCATCAATCAATCCATCAATCAATCAATCAATCAATCAATCAATCAATCAATCAATCAATCAATCTATCTATCTATCTATCTATCTATCTATCTATCTATCTATCTATCTATCTATCACATCTTTTCATCAATCCATCCCTGGGCATTCTTCTTCCACCCATCTTCCAAATGTTTTACTCCACCCTGTATCATGTGTATTGTTGTGGTATATCTGCAGACCTTGGTGCATTGGGGTCAGTGTAGTTGCACTGGCAGTTGCCTGACAAAGAAAGCGTTAACAAAGAAATATGTAAATGACAATCAGCTTCCTCAGAGAAAGGAAAATTGTCAAAGGTTGTAATGGATATAAGAATGTGAATGCGAAGATGAAAATTAGTTACTTAACGACAAACAGCTTTACCTATAGGTTAAATTGTCCAATTAATAAACATTATGTCTGGTGTCAGATGTGGGATTTTGCATTGCAATGAACGCAGAGTTATTGACCTTATTTGGCTATCAGCGTTAGGTCTGTATGCTACAACACCTGGATGAAGAACTGTCAAGCAGACAATGGTGAACATGCTAGCTCAAATGCCACTGAACCAGGCAATGGTGACTCTTTCATGGATCTTTGGGTCCTCCTTGTATTTATTCACTTGATAGGCTAATTAGGATGGAATATTGTGGACCATGAGCTTATAAGCTGTGGTTCTAGAAATTTATTTGAAAGTCCGTAAACGATCAGCAAGACACGTGCAAAACTAGTAATTACCTCAATTGCTGGTTCTCATTATCAGATCCAATGATTGAGATAATGAGTTTTCTGAACCTCAAACCAAGTAATTAGAATGGCCATGGATAACCTACATTCAACTTCAAGACTGGTTGTGGAATATAACCTCAGCAATTGACTTGGGGGAAATTCTAATGGATGGCTTCTGATGCATTGCCTTACTTTTTAAATTATATTTTTTGTGTTAATAATGCAATTTTTAATCTAAATAACAGCCTTTAAGAATGAAGGTATGCCCAATGGTATTTGTAATGATGTTGTTTTCTTACATCACCTATTCACTAGAAATTTTGGCTATAAAAAAGAAAATTCCCAAAATTTTGTGAACATATGGTCAGTGTATGCTAATTAGCTGAAATCAGCATTGCATTAATTGTGGGTGTCACTAAGTATTGTTGGGTTTGTTGACATGTGCGGTCAGTGACCTCATGGTGGATTACTGACAAAGAAATTCACATTTTTAGTATTGTACAGCATTTTTATTTAAAAAAAAGTAGATAGACTGATTCATTGATAAATAGATGGACGGATAGGTAGATAGACAGATAGATATAAGGACAGACAGACAGCTAGATAGATAGATAGACACATAATTGTGGATGAGGAAAATGCCCTTCTTTTCATGTCTTTCTGTAATACAAACATAATTTTAATTTTAATAAATATTTATACATATCTAAGCTGCTCAAGTTCCAGTTAATTGCCAGTATTGGGATAGTGGCCTTGTTTTTTATGGGTGTGTGTTTCTATATATTTTTATTCCTGGCTATTTTTAGCCCTGATCAGCTGTATATAGAACGTATTAGTATATAAATATCTTTCCACATATGAGGTCAATACAAGCCATCATTAGATCAGGTTAATCGTGTTAATGCATTATTCGTGAATGTAACTCACGTTATCTGCAATGAAATCTGGAAAATGAATTGAAAAATAATAGTTACCAGGTGGGCTAATTCCTAAAATATTTTTTATCTGATAAAAATTGATGTCGTCAATTTATGAATTATGGCAACTATTGATTTTCCTTATTTGTATTTCCTTATTAATCAAAGTGTGTATGTAAATTAATTCATGGGCGTAATTTATGGGGGACGGGCGGGAAATGTCCCCCCCAGATTTTTGACCCCGGGGGACATAATATGAAATGTCCCCCCCACTTTTTTGTGTGAACATTAAATATGTTGTGGTAATTGCCCTTGGGTTCAGTTTGGTAAGGAGCAGTTCTAATAGACATGTCCCCCACCTTTCTGCTTGGGCAGGTTACTGACAATGTTCAATCGCTGATCTGACGGCTGATTCCGACAGCGTCACCCCCCCACATTTTCCACGAAAATTACGCCCCTGAATTAATTTAAACAAGACTTAAAATTTAACTGAGTTAATTTGGCCTGGTCGTCAATAGTATAGTTGATAGATGTTGTCACACTGAATTAATAAAGTGTACATTTTAGTTAAAAAAACAATTATAACTTCACAGAATCCGTAAGTGGAGGATGGAAGATACTGTATTAGTCAACAATAATTACTCTGATTCTGGGCTTGCAAGTGTTATTTTGCAATTTCATGCACATTTTGATATTAAACTCTGTAATTCACTTAACATTTAAAACCCACTCTTAATCCTAAAGCCTACTCATAAATTAATATGAATCTGCATATTCACAATAACAGCAATGAATTCTGTGTGATGGCTTGGTTTCCTTGCAGCACAACAACAATTACAGGATCTTGGAACTGTTATGTGGGCCATTACCAATTACTGAGCAAGCCTATACACTTATTCCAGCATGTTTACAATTCATATTCCTCATTGCATAGAATTCTGCCTGTGTACAACGTTTCCCAGAGACCCAGACTATCTTGCAACATGAGCTATAGATTTCTTTGAACGGAAGATTTGACATTCTGAGAAATTTCCTGACATTGCTAGATGATAGCTCAATGGTGGAATCTTGAAAATGAAATTGATATTATGTCTTACATTGTAATTGTTGATTTCATTGATTTGGCTTTGGCAGAAATGAGGCTAACAAGAAAATGAAATAAAATCTCAATGATTTCTGGAACATTCATGGTAAGAATTAATTAAGATAATTGCATGACAGTCCATTCACTGGAGGTGGAAAAAGCCTCAAGTACAAAACCAATTTTCCTCTGTTGATAGCACAATAGTATGTCATGATACCCTGTCATAGCATAGCATGACATGAAATATCATTGTATCAAATATGACAGATTGGGTTGATAGGATTTCACATCCCATATTTCTGCACTGACTGGGACAGGCAGAGACGATGGTGAGGGGTGAGGGGAGATGCCTTTTTTGGCAGGATATGAAATATCCATCAGACAGGGGTTGGTCAATATATATTCAGGGGCAATGTAATAGGTATCGAAGGGCAGATTACCATATTAACCCTCCTATGGTCCACCACATTTTGTTCCTCGAATGGACCACATGGACCCCTCCCCCTATTTATGACCAGAAGCACTTTAAATTTAGAATCCAGAAGGTGAAATACTCTTCTTTTGATTCATGACAATTTAGCGTCATTATTTAGGATCATTGGGGAACAGTACTATAACGATTTATGTGCGATTTATGTCATTGTAAAATGACTTGTTTTAGCTCTGATTTTGCATGGTATTGTCTAAATGGATCTCAAGATTGATACTAATGGTGTTTTATGCCTTATTAAACTGAATATGTGCCCAAATCTATTATGAATCGTTGTTGTCCTGAGGAATATTTTGAGCAGTGGCGTATTTAGGGGGGGGCATGGTGCCATGCCCTCCCCCCCTCAGGCCCAAAATTAACATGGAACAGATAGGAAGTGCCACGGAGCGCCGCCTATTTGCTCCATGTTGTGGCCCCCCCCTCAGACCATTTCTAGATACGCCCCTGATTTTGAGCCATTATCAGTGATTAGAAATTTCCTAAGGTAAACATGGAAGAAATGGGAGGAGAGTATAATTTCTTTCTGCAGTTCTGCAGTTCTGCAGCAATTCTGCAGGTAGCTGCAGAATTCTGCAGTTCTGCAGCAAATTCTGCAGTTCTGTAAGAAGCTGCAGAATTCTGCAGTTCTGCAGCAAATTCTGCAGTTCCGTAGGAAGCTACAGAATTCTGCAGTTCTGTGGCAAATTCTGCAGTTCTGTAAGAAGCTGCAGAATTCTGCAGTTCTGCAGCTCCCAGCAGGATTTTTGAAGCTTTGTTACTTGATTCAGCTTATTGCAATGCATCTGCAAGGTTCAGACCTCTTTCACAAGGTGTTGCCGCTACCCAGGAAACATTGGTTTGGGGGCGTAGCGGTTTAGGGGTCGGTGGGGGGGGGGGGTTGGGGGATTTGGTGCTCGTCAGGTTCAGCAGCGTTTCTGAAAAAATTCTGCAGCAGAATATGTAATTCTGTAGGAGTTATGCAGCTTGGGAGGTTTTATGCATTTATGCAGCCAGCTGCAGAATTCTGCAGGAAGCTACAGAATTCTGTAGGAAGCTGCAGAATTTCACAAATTCTGCAGCCACCTGCAGAATTTCACCAATTCTGCAGCTACCTGCAGAATTCTGCAGTTCTGCAGCAAATTCTGCAGTTCTGTAGGAAGCTGCAGAATTCTGCAGTTCTGCAGCTCCCTGCAGGATTTCTGAACCTCTGTTACTTCCTCCAGCTTATTGCAAGGCATCTGCAAAGTTCAGGCCTCTTTGACAAGTATGTTGCCGCTACCCAGGAAACGGTGGGGGGTTGGGGGTTTGGGTGGTCATCTGTCTCAGCAGCGTTTTTGAGAAAATTCTGCAGCAAAATCTGTAATTCTGTAGGAGTAATGCAGCTTGGGAGGTTTTATGCACTGCTGCAGAATTCTGTAAGAAGCTGCAGAATTCTGCAGGAAGCTGCAGAATTCTGTAGGAACCTGCAGAATTTCACAAATTCTGCAGCCACCTGCAGAATTTCAACAATTCTGCAGCTGCCTGCAGAATTCTGCAGTTTCTCAAAAAATTCTGCAGGAAGCTGCAGAATTCTGCAGTTCTGCAGCTCCCTGCAGGGTTTTTGAAGCTCTGTTACTTCATTCAGCCCATTGTAATGCATAGATCTGCAAAGTTCAGGCCTCTTTGACAAGGTCTTACCGCTACCCAGGAAACGTTGGTTTGGGGGCGTAGCCGTTTGGGGGTCGGGTGGGGGGGTTGGGGGTTTTTTGTGTGCTTGTCTGGCCTAGCAGCGTTTCTGAAAAAATTCTGCAGCAGAATATTAAATTCTGTAGGAGTTATGCAGCTTGGGAGGTTTTATGCACTGCTGCAGAATTCTGTAAGAAGCTGCAGAATTCTGCAGGAAGCTGCAGAATTCTGTTAGAAGCTGCAGAATTCTGTTAGAAGCTGCAGAATTTCACAAATTCTGCAGCCACCTGCAGAATTTTATCAATTCTGCAGCTGCCTGCAGAATTCTGCAGTTTCTTAAAAAATTCTGCAGGAAGCTGCAGAATTCTGCAGTTCTGCAGCTCCCTGCAGGATTTCTGAACCTCTGTTACTTCCTCCAGCTTATTGCAAGGCATCTGCAAAGTTCAGGCCTCTTTGACAAGTATGTTGCCGCTACCCAGGAAACGTTGGTGGGGGGTTGGGGGTTTGGGTGGTCATCTGTCTCAGCAGCGTTTTTGAGAAAATTCTGCAGCAAAATCTGTAATTCTGTAGGAGTTATGCAGCTTGGGAGGTTTTATGCACTGCTGCAGAATTCTGTAAGAAGCTGCAGAATTCTGCAGGAAGCTGCAGAATTCTGTTAGAAGCTGCAGAATTCTGTTAGAAGCTGCAGAATTTCACAAATTCTGCAGCCACCTGCAGAATTTTATCAATTCTGCAGCTGCCTGCAGAATTCTGCAGTTTCTTAAAAAATTCTGCAGGAAGCTGCAGAATTCTGCAGTTCTGCAGCTCCCTGCAGGATTTCTGAACCTCTGTTACTTACTCCAGCTTATTGCAATGCATCTGCATAGTTCAGACCTCTTTGACAAGGGTCTTAACACTACCCAGGAAATGTTGGTTTGGGGGATCGGGGTTTGGGGGTCGGGTCACGGGGTCGGGGGTTTTGGTGTTCATCCGTCCCTGCAGCATTTTTGAAAAGTTTCTGCAGCAAAATCTGTAATTCTGTAGGAGTTATGCAGCTTGGGAGGTTTTATGCACTTATGCAGCTAGCTGCAGAATTCTGCAGGAAGCTGCAGAATTCTGTTAGAAGCTGCAGAATTCTGTAAGAAGCTGCAGAATTTCACAAATTCTGCAGCCACCTGCAGAATTTTACCAATTCTGCAGCTGCCTGCAGAATTCTGCAGTTTCTTTAAAAATTCTGCAGGAAGCTGCAGAATTCTGCAGTTCTGCAGCTCCCTGCAGGATTTCTGAACCTCTGTTACTTGCTCCAGCTTATTGCAATGCATCTGCATAGTTCAGACCTCTTTGACAAGGGTCTTAACACTACCCAGGAAATGTTGGTTTGGGGGGTCGGGGTTTGGGGGTCGGGTGAAGGGGTCGGGGGTTTTGGTGTTCATCCGTCCCTGCAGCATTTTTGAAAAGTTTCTGCAGCAAAATCTGTAATTCTGTAGGAGTTATGCAGCTTGGGAGGTTTTATGCACTTATGCAGCTAGCTGCAGAATTCTGCAGGAAGCGGCAGAATTCTGTTAGAAGCTGCAGAATTCTGTAAGAAGCTGCAGAATTTCACAAATTCTGCAGCCACCTGCAGAATTTTACCAATTCTGCAGCTGCCTGCAGAATTCTGCAGTTTCTTTAAAAATTCTGCAGGAAGCTGCAGAATTCTGCAGGTCTGCAGCTCCCTGCAGGATTTCTGAACCTCTGTTACTTGCTCCAGCTTATTGCAATGCATCTGCATAGTTCAGACCTCTTTGACAAGGGTCTTAACACTACCCAGGAAATGTTGGTTTTGGGGGGTCGGGGTTTGGGGGTCGGGTCACGGGGTCGGGGGTTTTGGCGCTCATCCGTCCCTGCAGCATTCCTGAAAAGTTTCTGCAGCAAAATCTGTAATTCTGTAGGAGTTATGCAGCTTGGGAGGTTTTATGCACTTATGCAGCTAGCTGCAGAATTCTGCAGGAAGCTGCAGAATTCTGTTAGAAGCTGCAGAATTCTGTAAGAAGCTGCAGAATTTCACAAATTCTGCAGCCACCTGCAGAATTTTACCAATTCTGCAGCTGCCTGCAGAATTCTGCAGTTTCTTTAAAAATTCTGCAGGAAGCTGCAGAATTCTGCAGTTCTGCAGCTCCCTGCAGGATTTCTGAACCTCTGTTACTTGCTCCAGCTTATTGCAATGCATCTGCATAGTTCAGACCTCTTTGACAAGGGTCTTAACACTACCCAGGAAATGTTGGTTTGGGGGGTCGGGGTTTGGGGGTCGAGTGAAGGGGTCGGGGGTTTTGGTGTTCATCCGTCCCTGCAGCATTTTTGAAAAGTTTCTGCAGCAAAATCTGTAATTCTGTAGGAGTTATGCAGCTTGGGAGGTTTTATGCACTTATGCAGCTAGCTGCAGAATTCTGCAGGAAGCTGCAGAATTCTGTTAGAAGCTGCAGAATTCTGTAAGAAGCTGCAGAATTTCACAAATTCTGCAGCCACCTGCAGAATTTTACCAATTCTGCAGCTGCCTGCAGAATTCTGCAGTTTCTTAAAAAATTCTGCAGGAAGCTGCAGAATTCTGCAGTTCTGCAGCTCCCTGCAGGATTTCTGAACCTCTGTTGTTTCTTCCAGCTTATTGCAATGCATCTGCAAAGTTCAGACCTCTTTGACATCCATGGGGTTAATTAGCCCTTGTAGAGGGATAGCATACCAGTGGGATACCCCAACCCCAAGGGAGCAGTTCTTTTTATTCTGGGTGGACATTTCAGTGTTGGTTGGAAGCATGTTTGTTTTGATTTTGCTCACCAACTTCAAACGGCCAGTGCAACATTATTTACCCACACATCCCTCTAAAACTTTGGATTTAGACACTATGAAACCTAAGTTTTTGATTGAGGAATGATACAACTCTGTATCTTGATTAAAAGTTGCCGAAAAACGTAATATTATCTCGATCTGTCAATCGCGCCAGGCCAAGCCTATGAATTGTTAGGCCAAGCCTATGAATTGTTGGGACTACCTAAAAGGCCTAGAAAGACAACTATTTGGCGTACAGAAATGGCAGACCCCTTTTTAGAAAGCTGAGACGATTATCTGTTGATATGGGCTATTTAAAAAACCTTAACAGTCTTTCTAGCATTTAAACATGACAATATGAAATTTTCATAAAATTACATCAAACAATATTTTACAAAACTGTAGAAACACAACATTTTAAACATCAAATTTGACTCATTTCCCATATTTTTTCTATTGGGTAACCCACTGGTACAGGGGGATCCCTCTGGGTGTCCTCTTGGTCCTCTTTCTTGTTTGTGTATGTTGGGGTATCCCACTGTAGAGAGCCAGTATCGAACTGATATCCTCACTGTCGACTAAGAAAATAAATGAGCGATAATACTTACTTTCTGTTACCGAAATTGGTCGTGGTAGTGACTGGTATCAACGTTTTTCTAATTTTATTTTTCTGAATTTTTGGCGGTGTTCAGAGTCGTAACATTAACACGGCAAAAAGCCATACTTCCTGTCTATTGACCAATCAGAGGGGGTTATTCTGGCAGGAAGCAGTAAGAAAATAGACACAAAAAACGCCACAAAGTGTTGCAATGGCCGAAATGGAACATTAACTTTTCATAGTGATGTCCTCATTCTTGTGTGGGCATCCCAGTACAGGGTATCTCAATGGGAGGTCATCTTTCTTGTATAGGTATGCTGGGGTATCCCACTGGTACAGGGGTATCCCACTGGTTTCCTCACTGTCCTCCTCAGTCTTGTATAGGTATTCCACTGGTGCTGGGGTATCCCACTCATAGATTTACGTTTATATGCCTACGATCCCACTGGTATCCTCGCTGTCCTCATTCTTGTGTGGGTATCCCACTAGTATGGGGGTATCCCACGTGGTGTCCTCTAGGTCCTCATACTTATGTAGGCATGTCGGGTATCCAACTGGTACAGGGGTATCCCACTGGTTTCCTTACTGTCCTAATTTTGAAAAAAAGAACTGCTCCCTCAGGGGTATCTAACTGGAACATACCAGTGGGATGCCGGGATCCCACTGGTGCGGTCCTCGCTACCTCAAGAATAGCAAAACCTCCCAAGCCGCATAACTCCTACAGAACTGCTGCAGAAACTTACAGAAACGCTGCTGAGCCCCTCCGACCCCCAAACCGCTACACCCCCAAACCTGGGTAGCGGCAACATGCTGGTCAAAGAGGTCTGAACATTGCAGATACATTGCAATAAGCTGAATGAAGTAACAGAGCTTCAAAAATCCTGCAGGGAGCTGCAGAACTGCAGAATTCTGCAGCTTCCTGCAGAATTTTTTAAGAAACTGCAGAATTCTGCAGGCAGCTGCAGAATTGGTGAAATTCTGCAGGTGGCTGCATAATTTGTAAAATTCTGCAGCTTCCTACAGAATTCTGCAGCTTCCTGCAGAATTCTGCAGCTAGCTGCAGAATTGCATAAAATCTCCCAAGCTGCATAACTCCTACAGAATTACAGATTTTGCTGCAGGGACATTTCAGAAATGCTCCAGTGACAGAGGACCAAAATTGCAGAACTGCAGAATTCTGCAGCTTCCAGCAGAACTGCAGAATTTTGTGCAGAATTCTGCAGGTGCAGGAAGAAATTTAAGTGTACTGAGAAATGGGCAGGGGAGGCCCCCGTGGACCGTTCGTGCCGATTTTTGGTCAGCTGAAATTTACGCTCGCCGTACACATGGGATACTTAAAATCAAAACTGCATCTGATTCCTTTCCAACTAAGGAAATATTACATTTTCCAGTAAAACTTGTCGGTCAATTTGTGTTTCAAAGACGGAGCATAACAGTTAGAGGGGGACCTCCGAGGCCCCTGTGGACCACAGGAGGGTTAAATCTGAAACAAACAAACCTAACTGCAATATATCTATAGAAGTTTGCGTTGCTGTAATTTGGTAGCAAATCCATTGCAGCCAATAAACTGAATATCAAAAAGACAAAATTGTGCCGCACTGCATAGACGAAATAGTGCTGTACCTGATATGATAGACCTAAATTGTAACGCACCAAACAGTAGGCCAAATAGCTGTTCAGGACAGTCCTTGTAGGATGTTATTACTGGGCCTAAGACAGTTATAGGATGTACTCACACACTTCATCAATTATCTTTTCAGTTTGTGGAAAACCCCACTTGCACATATGCTGTATATCTCATATGCCTGTAGAAAGCTTTTTCTTAGAAGGTTGTTGAACAATACTGCACTCTGATGAACCCATTGTGCTAGAAACAAAGCAATAGAAGACCCCTGAAGAGCTGCTCTATTAAGAACTGTGAGCAACTGGGAATTTTGGATAACTACCCCTGAGCCCCCTGGTGTAGTGTACTGAACTATCCAGGAAATAGTCAGTGCACTGGGTTTGATCTGCTGCAGCTAGGTGCACCCTGTGAACTTCGTTGGGTGCATTACTGCAGTAGCATGACATGCAGTCAATAATGTCGAACATGAAATGATAAAATGGTATTGATTAGAATTGGGAAGTTTGTACTTTGAGGTTGCATGGACATTGCATGGTTGAAGGTTCAAAAAGTTGCAATGGGAATTTTTCAAACATTATAGCTGTTTGCGGATTAGCGGTCCAAACAGTTTCAAAATTAACTTTCGACTTGGTTGTGTGTTGTCGCTGGCTTAAAAGTGTTTTGTTTGTGTCAGTTATGGTTAATCGGTTGATTCAGTGCTTATCATATCTAGCAGCATAGGTGACAATAAACAAACTGATTAAATGACTTAAGGTACTTCATCAAATCAGAAGATTAGGAGACCAACAGAAAACTGTCAATGACGTGGCAAAGCCAGTTTTCAACTTGCAAACTGGCTTTGCCACATCAATCAGTAACCTTTACTTTCACTAATCCTCTTTTCAGGTACAAAATTTAACAGTTTGTTTAATTAACATCTTTTGCTCCTAGTAATGACAGGCGCTGGAGGAGCGACACCAATGATGGGTCAGATATGGGAACCCCCCAAATTTGTGATATAATCAGGTGACTCACATTGACTTGTGCACATTCAATTCTTGGTATTCATCTTTACTGAGGGTTAAATATTACATGTATACATTTTTGCTTAGTGCCGTGTATGTTATACATTTATAGTCAATGGTCCTGTACAGGGTAAAGGCCTCATAATTTAGTAACGGGCTAAATTATGGAATTATGTTCTCAATAACTCTGTGTTTGATAGAGAGTTGTATTCAACATTCATTGTATTTATATAACACACACACATAGTGGCTTAGTGGCTTGCCGTCTGAGGTTTATGACCTGCAAGACAAAGCCTGTTCTGCCGCCTGTAACTGTAAGAACTGCAGGTCATTGGCATATTGGCAGGCACAGTGACATGTACACATTGTACAGGACTTCAAAACTTCCAATGTAATGATCCATGGATGGTTTGTTGAGGGTCCATGGATGGTTTGTTGATGGTCACATCCATGGATGGTTTGTTGATGGTCACATCCATGGATGGTTTGTTGATGGTCACATCCATGGATGGTTTGTTGATGGTCACATCCATGGATGGTTTGTTGATGGTCACATCCATGGATGGTTTGTTGATGGTCACATCCATGGATGGTTTGTTGATGGTCACATCCATTGATGCATATTTTGCTGAGGGTCATCAATTAATGGTTTGCTGAGGGTCACATCCATGGATGGTTTGTTGATGGTCACATCCATGGATGGTTTGCTGATGGTCACATCCATGAATGGTTTGTTGATGGTCACATCCATTGATGCATGTTTTGCTGAGGGTCATCAATGGATGGTTTGCTGAGGGTCACATCCATGGATGGTTTGCTGATGGTCACATCCATGGATGGTTTGTTGATGGTCACATCCATGGATGGTTTGCTGAGGGTCACATCCATGGATGATTTGCTGAGGGTCACATCCATGGATGGTTTGTTGAGGGTCACACATTTGTTCCAATCTCTAATCTTAAATTTTCTAATTTTGTTGTGAGCCAATTTTAAAAATTTATGTAATTCTGACATTTTAAAATGCTTATGGGAATGTGACATTATAATTATATTGCTTACATTAATAAATTGTTTACACGTTACAGAAATGGGTTCTTTCTGCATGTTGGCATTTTTATTGAAGTTCAAGGTTGGATGTGGGTCACATTGGCCCTTAATGGAACCTAATGAATTGCTGCAAAATAAGGAACCTTATTGTTTCAAATCTGTTTTAATGTGCCTACAGATATTCAAGCTACTTGTAAACAGTAAACAAAGTTTGTCAAAACAAAAAACAAGGTAGGAGGCCTCCTCATCTGTGGTGACGTTTTGGCACAGGACATTCTGACCCAAGTCCAAAACCTACGTAAGGAACTAGGACAAAAATTATGCAAATTTGAAAATTCAAAAAAATATGAACTTGATGTCAACAACAAACAAGATTATGTCAAATTCACATTTTCTTAAAGGCCAAACAGTCCTATGACACAATGTGACGTCATGAGTGGCCGGATGTGGCCAGACTTTAGCAAAAAGTTACGTCACCTGCCCCTTATGAGACAAGTGGCGCCTCCTATAACATTCTAACGTTAATGTCGTCTGCTCATAGGACAATGGAAGCAGGGAAGATCTCACAAAGGAACAGAGAAGTGAAATAAAGAAAAGTATTGATTAGCTCCTTCAAGAAAGGCTCTCGCGTGGCATTTAACGAAGCCGTAATGGTTGGCCGCCAAAACTAGTGTAACCGCAACCACCTAATGCGAAACGCCGCGTTGTGGCAAGGAAGTGACGTGGCTTGCTTCCGTATTCGCCGCTATAAAACCCCACAGATGTCAATGAAAATTTCTCAGAATTCCTTTGTTTTTCCAGTAGCGATAACCATAATTACGATTCTTTGGGTAAGTCAAATTTATGAAAAAGTACATTTGTATTTCAACTTTATTTGTTCTTTTGATTGTAATTCATTGTGATTCATTAATTATAATTCATGTTTCAGCCCTTAATTATAGCTGGGAGGACAAACTACGAATCAGTTATTTTTTTCAATGGACATAAATCTTTTTCAGCATGAACCAACTGAATGAGAGTTGATTAATTAAGGAAGACCAACTGAAAACAGTGGCGTAAGGGGGAGGTTTTGTTTCAGATGACCTTGGCGAGGCCCGGAGGGTCGAAGCCTATTCGGAAGGTGGTCTGAAGCCAACAGATTTTACGTCGCTGGATATTGATTCTGAGCAGTTATGAGATTATTATTCTTTCATGGTTGGTCTGGTATAAAAATCCATAAGAGCTGGATTTTTTTCAAAATTTTTCTGTAAGTCATCGTTATACAAACTTGTGTAATTTGAGAATACCGCCTTACTCCGCGCCATGATCAGCATATGGCAAAAGTGTCCAATAATATCTTTTTACTTTGAATTGGAATATTTGTCAAGGGATCGTTTAAAACTGTCGGTCATCCTCGAAATAACTTGTGCGCAAAGAAATATTTTAGTCTTCCCAACTTGTCTTCTTCATCCATTCAGAAAGTTTGTAAAAGTTTACCTACCACTTCTTCACAATACTTTTGGTACTTCCAAGAAAACCTATGGTGGCTTGCTCGATGACAGAAATATTTTTCCAGTTTTTGTGTAAGTGTGTAATTGTAGATGAAAATTATAATTACCACACCCTGGAGGAGTGAAAGTCTAGGTGCATATTGTAGAGCATGAAACTTGTAATATATATTTGACATATGTTTCTTGGAGGTGTAATTTTTGTTGAAGTGGTATATATATATTCTCAAACAGAACAGTATTTAAGGACAATGTTAACTTAGCTTTTCTCTTTTAAGTTTGAGGATGTCTGTCAAATATAGAGATGCCAAACCGCAGCAGATTTGAACATGCCATCTCCAGAGGTCTTCAGCATTATTTGCATCTGTTCATTTCTCATCACTAAGATAGCACAACCAGGATGATCATCTTGTGGCATTTAACAAGTTGCTCAAGTTCGTTCTCGCAAGATTCTCATATGCAAATGAGGACATGGCATTTGACGTCTCGAATGTTCTCAAAGGAACGCACAGCACAAAAACATTCCAAAATGACGCCGCAAGCTGCAGTGCTCTGTGTTACGTGGGTTGCCCTATTCACAGAGTTTTTGCTGAAAATAGACTTGGGATATCCCTCAAAAAGAGACAACCCTGGATCTCAATCTAAATATAACTTCCACAATCTTTATTACGTGGGCATGAGATGCAATATTTAGAAGACTGTTGCATAATTTTAGCTCATGGTCAGTTTTTAGAAAATTCAGGAGCTCCAGTTCAAATCCCTAGATAAGAACCTATTTAAAGTTTTGATAAAACCAAACTTGTATTTTCTTATCCAAATAACAGATTTAAAAACTATCATATCATTTAGAAAATAAATGCAAATCTGCAGCTCATAGTTTGTTCTTCTTTAAAAAAAAAAAAATTAATGAGCATATCATCATATTCATAGTCTGTGTTTTCCATTTATTATCCTGCGGGCTAGGGTGCTTTGTCTGCCCCCTTTACCTCCAAAACTCCATGCACTTTTGCATTATTGTTCCTTAATGTCACAAAAGTGGCCCTGTTACCCCTGTAAAATTTTTGGAACAAATTTCAATGTCTAAGGGTGGCACTACAGACTTGAAATTTGAGAAAAAGGTATTATTTTTACGTTTCGCGGTTGTGAATAACATTTTCAGTTTTTATTTATTGACTTATAGATGGTGCAATTAGATTTCTTAGAAAGCTTCAACTTGAATACCAACATCAATAGTTTCCACATAGGAGAAATTGTGTTTGTGCACTGTGCAGTGATATTTTCTTTTTGAATTATTTAAAAGTGATAAATCTAAAAAAAACAAACAATGTTAATATAACTTTCGTCACCCAAAGAAGTCTCTAAACTTAGGAAGAGATCTACCACATCATTTGATAAAACCTTGATGGAATTACAATGTATTCAAAAGAAAAAGACATGGTAGAATGACCTTGCATTGAAGTGATTTATTTCTCACATTTACACGTATTTTATGCAAATGGGTGTGTTTGGATATTGTTGAATAGATATTTGAAAAACATGTTGAAATTCCTACTTTCTTCACCAAAGTGTACCTTATACTTTTTTCTAATGAATATGTGACTGTTGTGCAAAATTGACCTTTTAAGCAGTTCATTCCAAACATTTTTTCACCATAGTCTGAAATTTGCTACCTTCGGAATTTCTACAAAGTAAATTTTTTTTAGAAATAAAGCTTTCTGCCATTCAAATTGAAGCTTCTTTTCTTTTAAGAACAACGGTGTATGAATAAAATTCCAAAGTCAAACGATAAGCTAGATATTTCCAACCCTGATTATGCAAAACGTCACTTTTCGTCATTTTTGGACCAAACTTTAATGCAATTGTGCCACCCTAAGGCCACAACCAATCTTATTGAAATTTTGCAGAATATCTGTTTGCTGGAATAATGGAATAATATGGCAAAAATGCAAGTGAATACAACAATTTTAGGGGCAGACGATGCACCCTACTGCGGGCTCCTTTTTATTTGATAAATTATTATTACCCGATCTTCCAGGTTGCTCCGTAACTCATTCTTATTCTATATGTTGTAATTTTTTGTACTCTATCTTTATATCTTTTGTTAAAAATTAGTCATGGCATAGGCCTGAATATCCTAATTTAGTCCGAGTCCGTGGGACTTTCAATGGAGGCGGGTTGTATCCAGTGTCCTGTACTGGGGGAACTGAAAGACCCTGGGCATCTCGGAATGAAGAGGGTATGTGCCAAACTGCCAGCCTTCTCATCAATTGTCCTGATACGGCTATCACCACCACTGGAGGGTGCTACGGCATGGGAACCTTGGGCAATGCTCCTGTGTCTTTTGCCCAAGGGTGCAGCTCTGTGGCTGCCCTGAGCTGTATTCAGTGGCTCACCCCAAATTTCCCCTCACCAGGGGACCAATAATATTTACAAATACAAAACATAAATACAGAGATTAACCCCACCAGTATGTGCCCTTTGATTCTAAATTTTACGTGAAATTGCTAAAATATAGCAATTCGCGGAGCCATCGGAGGTAAATTTGTGGGCTTTAAGTTCTAATTATACTTTAATAATTTGTTAGTGCAAATATTTTCAATTTGAAACATTTCCCACCACACATGTCTTTTTCTGTGATATTTAATAAAATGTCCTCTTCGGGCAAAATCCCCAACACGGAATTTTGCTTTAAAAATGCACTTGTGTCAGACCCTTTGTAAAGGAAACAAACAAATTATATAATTATTTGTGCAGAAAATTAACTGCGAATCCAGGGAAAAAAGCACTTTTGCAATATGTTTGACATTCATTTGAAGAAAGTTTGTTTATAACATTTAAGTTTATAAATAAATATGAGCTGAAAGCATGGTGACATTTATGACAGTGGTCAACTGGTGTCATTTGAAAGGGACATGCCATTTACAGGAGCATTCTTTTGTGTTGTTTTTGCTGAATGTCAACATTCAACTAAAATCTGCATTTAATTTATTATCTATGTGTTAATGCTTACTTCTCCAGTGCAGATTATGAAAAGGTTTATGCAAAATAGGCCCAATTAAAATTTTGAAAAAAAGAAGAAGCATAAACATTGTTGCAGAATAGGCCTAAAATGCAAATAGACACATGCAATGTGCAGTTATTAATGAGAACTTTCCAATAGGGCTATGGGAGGGGGGAAACAACAGCAAAGCAAGGCACTTTGGCTGATTTTACACTGCCCATAACCATTCTTGCGTATTTTCATAAATTTGTGTTGTTTTTGTTACTATTTGTGACAGTGAACTCTTACTGTGACATCACCTGTATGGATTGCTGAAACGTCACACATTGTCACCTTAGGACATGTGACGAGAAATGCATGAAATTAAGATGACATCACACTGTGATGTCATTCTTAGATATTGCAATGCTGTGCATTACTTGCTCAGAGATAAAATGCAAACCTGCCTGCATCATAATTTTTTGCTGTCAGCTTCAGTACAGACGGCCATCCATTTTTAGTGGGAAAGCAAGATAAATGGAAAGCAAACTTGTTTTAGGTGTAATGCATGAATTCAAAGTACAAATTTCAGATGCCGCAGTGCGGGCCCCAACGCCAAGTTTCACATGCAAATGAATTACCATTTACTGTCCAACTGATGCTAGTCATGCAATACTGATCCTGCTCTTTGTTGTTTTACACTTTGTCTCCAGCACAAGAATGATTGCTTGAGTATTCTTTATTTATTTATTTCACAAAATTTCTGCAGCTCCAAATCGACAGGAATTTGTATTGTAAATTGTACTTAGAGGTGTAATTTCTCAGTGTTACCTTTACAGGTGTTTTCATTACCATGCGATTCTTGTCATTCACACTTGGCTGTGAGGAATCAATGCTAAACCAGCATTGCTACGTTTGATAAATCAAATCTGTGACGTTATGTTGTTTCTGAACCAATCAGATTAACTAAAATTGACACGTATTTGGTGGCTTTAGAACCTAAGAATCGCATGCTAATGAAATCACCTGTAACTGGTGTTTCGGGGACTAAACGGGTAAAAATTGTCACTATCGGCATGGCAACATGGCCCTCCTTAAAAATGCATCGCAACACGAAAAACAAAATCTACTGACAGACACCAATTGACGGGATTCATCCATATTTAAAGGGACAGGGGACATCTGGAGTAGGGGGAACTGGGGCTCATTGGGATGCTTTGCACATCCGTACTAAATTTACTCAATGATATAGTGGCGTCTGTGTAGGTGTGGCTGGTGGGCCAAAGCATAGATGCTCAGGATGGGAAGAATTCAAGTTTTTCCAAGACATCTTCCGTGAGGTCTTTGGCCCAATTTGCCCAACCACTTTACAATGAAACTGACGCCACTGCCCAATGCTGAAAACACTGAGCAACTCAGAAGTTTGCAGGAATATCATCAATACCATTGAGCTTAAATCAAATTCAAAAGAGAGTAGTCTGCACCTATGGCACCACAAATCCTTCTAAACCTTGAAAATTGAGAAAATTGAGAATTTGCCGTAATAGGCAACTTCACCCGATATCAACCTAAATAATATTAAAGGGACATCTTTGACCATTCTGCATGGAAGAAGGAGGTTCAGCCAACTGATCTGACTCATGAGAAAATAACTTTCACTGAAGAATGGCCATATCGGTCAAAAAGAAGCAAAAAACAGGTTGGCGGATCCATGTCAAGTCAACCGAAGGCTGAGGTCAATGAACGTGGCATTCAACATGAGTTTGTTATGTTTTTTGGTTGTTCACATCAAGATTAAGAAGGCATGTTTTGCCTAAGTTGAAATTTTGTGTCTGTCTTGTTGAGCCATGATCTGATTTTTGATGATTTTTGTGCTAAAAATGATCAATTTTTCCGCATCAATCAAAGAAAGTTTTTTAATAATTTCCAGCAATTAAAAATGGTTTATAATATCATTATAGATGCATAAATCTAATGTCTGATGAGAAAATCTTTGCAATTCCACACATTCAATCACCAATTTTTGGACTATGAAATCCTAACATCTTAAAAATCCAAATTATTCCAGCATTTTGATCAAGAGTGTATACTCAGACCTATATGCTACTACATTAGCTATCTTGATCGCTAAGTGCATGGTTACGTTCCATGCCTGCTGTCCTGTGGTCTTTGCCACATGGGTTCAAACCTCAGCTGGGAAAGCCAAAGCATCTTCGGTGGATCTTCAATTTAATTCCCTCACCAAGCCTCGACTTCCCTCAAATATACCCTCAACTCCCCTCAACCAAACACTACTTCCCTCAACAAAAGTTGTCAGCAGGGACGGGCTCATGGGGGGGGGGGTGGCGGGATGCATCCGCCCTACAACCAGACCAAAATTTGATATTTTTACATGTTAATTTTATCAGCGCGCAGTCCAATTATGTCGAGATCTATGCTTTCCGCGACGCGATAGCCTGATAGACCCCCCCACCGGGATTTTCTGTTCCCCCCCCCACCCGAAACTTGACTCCTCTCAACCAAACTCGGCTCCCCTCAACTCCCCCTCAATACCTCTCAACTGCCTCACAATAAAACAGCAGTGACCCTATGGTCATGGGGGTGCATCTTGCCATGAGACATTTTGGTAAATATCAGCCATATGCGTACCGGTACAGTCTGGTCAGTTATTGAACCGGTTTTGAAGGCATGCAGTTTCTGTTTTATCCGATACAGCCTCAGCCTCATCATTTTCATTGAAGAAGCTGTTTTATTGGGCTCCGAGATTTGACAGAAAATATCAACCAAATGCTGAACAACAAATAAGATCGTTGTCATTTTGACACCGGTCTTGAAAGAAAAAATTCCGGACCAAAATATGGGTTTTCGGTAAGTAGCTTAGTCCCGAAGTTGTGGACCCATGGTCAGTATGATGTATTGATGCGCATCATGCACTATTTTGATGATACGTATCGTATCGAATCTCACTATTGATCTCTAATAACCACCCAGAGCAGGGCTTAGAGGGCTGCTCTTACCAATTAAGCAATAATGTGATTTATATGTTTAGACTTAATTTTTTGAGGGCTTATGTGAAGTCATGACATTTGAGCAAATTTTTATACTGGTGTCAGAAGCCGAATTTGTTTTCAATTTTTGTCAAAAACTTAGCATCATGTGACGTCAGCACCTGACAAATCTGATGACAACAGCATTGCCTCGGGTACCTTGTGAATTTTATGTGATGTGATTGTCTGAGATACAATGGTTTTGCACATGCACATCTTTGCCAATGGATTGTGGAACTCTATGATTGTGACGTCACACAGTAACTGCCTTCCTAACTGAATTTGGGTTGTTGTGGATTTGTGGGTAGGAAGGAGTCAATAGTGCATCACTCCAATAGGTATAACTGTGACGTCTCCTGCAAAGCGTCATCGTGGGAAATGTGGTGATTTGCACAGAAAGATCAGATGACGTCTCATCATTTCGTTTTCACAATTTGGCAGTGGCATTGGTATTGCAAGGTGAGGCTGGTAAGCACAAGATGACACTTGTGTTCTCAGATGTTGAATGTTACTGAGTAAAAAACCAATGCATAGGCCTTGTTACTAAACCAAGGTCACAGTTTTCACAATGATGCAAGCAACGTTGACTGAGGACATAACATCTGCTGAGCACTCATGAAAAGTCAGCGCCACTTAAATCAGGTTCGGAACTGCAATAAACTAGGGGATTCTGATATATTGAACACTGAAATGACACCTATATATATACAGCAGTAAAAGCATGTTTAAACATTAACTTTTAAAGAGTGTAATAAAAACCGACCCCCTCCCGAGGCTCCCGTGCTGAGAAATTTTAAAATGAAAAGGTGGCAGCACATCACAGTGCATTGCTGTGACACTGAATGAACTACTAAAGTAAACAGTTCAACAAAAATAAGTCCCCCTTTGGATAAACTTGAATATCACAAAGATTCCTTCGCTGATATTTATGACAGTTGGCTAAATTGTAGCCCCATATATCGACTTTACAAGTGTGTATTTATAGGTCAGTGGCATTATTCCTCACTGAGCCAGCAGCCTTCGAGTGAGCCTACCCCTGTTTTCAAAAATCCATGGCTTTTCCAATGGATATGAACAATTTCACCATGCGAGGGAGCCACCAGCTTGATAAACCTCATCATGTTTCTGGATAAAATTTGTTTCTCAATCATGTTTAGAAGATAACTAAGGACTTCTTTTGTAACAGTTTTACAGTTTAGGTTCCTTGGATGCAATAACAAGTAATTTCAGTGGAGTTTAAACACCTTTTGGTAAATTTTTTTTTGGAAAAACCAAAACTTAGGATTTTTGAAAAGAGGGGTATGTGCACTCGGGGTCTGCTGGCGCAGACAAAAATTTAGCAATAAAGCTACAAATACACACGCAGACTGTCAATATGCAGGCCTACATTGTACAAACTGGCCAACTTTCACCAAAATCGGAGAAGAGGTCTTTGAGATATTCACGTTTTCGTAAAGGGGGACTTATTTTTGTTGAACTTTTTATATGCACTTTCCACTGAATCACATAGTTAGCCCAAAAACTATAAGGCTCATGATACTTTTCTTAACTAAGTGATTAAAAGACTGACTGAGTGATTGCTTGACTGATCTATTGACTGATTGAAGTTCATTGGTAAAATGTGACGGTCTTGATTTGTCAGATGAATTTATGCAAAGAGTCAGAATTCTTTGATCGATGTTGGATTTGTCAAACTCTAAACACATGCACAGAATCTAATTAACATACAGACCAACAGCTATCAACAGTAGGCAAAGTCTCCCTCTGCAACTCAAAATTTGATATGACATTTTACTGGCCGATTTCTACACTTTAAAGTTCAGGAATTTGGTGAAATTTGACCCAATATATTTTGAGGCCTTTGCTGTCAAACAAAACCTTTATTTGGCCTGTAACTAGCCCCCAAAGGCCTACGACACGTTTCCTAGTTGGAACTGTTCTGCTCAACCTTTGCAATGTCTCCCATCCCAGATAGCTGCCCTGTCAGGGTGGGTCTTCCTATCTGCCCAGGCCTGTGGCATGCATCTTTAGAAAGTTTGAATATATATGTATGGAAGCTCATTGAGGGTAAGGTTCAAAACCTCATGCGCTTTTGCAGTATTGTTCGCTCAGGGCCATGCAGAGCCTGTAGAAGGCCCAGGCCAAAATGAAAAAGTAGCCCCCCCCACCTTCAGGCCATGGCTTTTTAAAATCCTTGTTACACGGAGCTAAGGCATTTTGATCAGTCGGTTGGTCGGAAAATTTAAAAAAAAAAGCTTCATGTCAACTACACATTTTCTCTTTATTTTAATTTTGGAGCAGTCAGTTGGACAAAAAAAAAAGATGCATTTCTAGAAAACGTTTTGTACTACCAGTAATTTAATTTCTGTTGAATTGATTGAAGACTAATTGATAGTGAGGGCCTACCAAATTATTTTGCCGAGGAACCCAATATGGCACCAGTCCTACAAATCGAGTATAATTTCAAATTTCGCGACTCGTTCTTTACCTTATATACTTTGGAAGTAGGCCCCCTGAAATTTGGGGGCCCCTGCCATTTGGCCCCCCTGGCCCCCCCTCTGCTCAGGCCTGTACAGTTCGCTTATGTCAAAAAAGAAACCCTGCAAAATTGTATGAAAAAATTCTAATGCCTGAATGCGGCACCACAGCCTTTAAATTTTAGAAATACTGAAATAGGTCAAATCTTTGCGGTACGCGGTTATAAATGATATTGTCCATTTTTAAAGTGATCTCTGGATGGCAAAATGCCACACCTAGATTTATCAGAAAAAGCGCTTTCATTTGAATACCAACTTCAATGGTTTCTATTGAGGAGAGGTGGCAATTTTGTAGGATATATTTTTTTCATTAAAAAAAAAAGTAATAAAAAACAGAAAAACCATGTTATAATACGACTCTGGACAGTGTCTCAATGAATTGTTGTTTTTCTCATATTTACATGTAATTGATGCAAATGTGCAAATTTAAAATTCTATGAATAGCACTATTAAAAATGAATCAAAATTCTTACTTTCTTCTGCAAAGTGTTCCTTATGTTTAGTTCTAATGAACATGTGACTATTAGGCGTATGTATAACTTTTATAAGCTGAGTATTCAAAACATTTTGTCATAATCGTCAGAAAAAGTCAGCTTTCAAAAAATGTAAAAATGAGAAATTTTCAGAAATAGATTTCATTCAATTTAAAGATAATTTTCTTCTTAGAACAGTGGAATTCACTTGGAATCATTTTTTGTGGGGTAAATTCCGATATTTTCAATTTTTTCGGGCAATTTTTAACAAAAAAGGCCAAATTCTGATTCCCAACATTTACCAAGAAATGGCTTTATCTTAAATATAAGCGACCTGTTTATGGTGTTTCATATCGAAAATGGCCTTCAAAGAAGATTTAAGTATGCCATTGAGCCTTCTGAAGCCAAGGAAGCTGACTCAGGCCAAAAAAATGGTCTAAAAAGCATGCGAAACAGCTGAAAATATGCATTTTCATAAAAGCCGGAGTGGCCTGGCACAAGTCGCATGCCACAAATTTTCTTTTTTTTTTTTGCACCAATTTTCATTTTTTTGGCCATAGCCAACTTTCTATACCACTGGCATATTGAATTTCCAAAAAAACTTTTTTTCAGCCCACCCTGGTGCCGGTATGGCTGGCCAATATGTGACTCAAAATAACTCACTCCACAAGATGGCAGCATTGTGGAAGACTTATATTGATGCCCCCTGGTGTCCTATCTCTTTATGAAAAATGTTGTAAAGCCATGAATAATACAATGTAAATGAATGTTGTATGTTGAGTTTGCAACAGCCAATATATATGTTATTGCATAGCTGAGAAGTCAGCAGGTGTCTTTAATTTTTAAGAAGCTGAATTGCAGTGTCATAAAAATATTTAGTATCCAATTTTAAAGAATGTTACAATTTTTTTCATGCATATTTGTCACATTGCCTGTATACTACGCCCTCGCTGAGTAATTATAACATTATGTAAGTGCATCCAGGCTTTTATACTGCTTTTTGTCCTGGTATTCTGCTCATTGATTTGTAATCTGACTTCCATGCTGAGGACTGAGCAGATAGTCTCTCTGAAAGTCTGTAAATCTGTTCGCACAATTGTCATTGTCCAAATCGTCATGTATAAGAAAAATGAATGAGAGTACTTTGTAACACAAACAATTTTTGTATGTCAGGGGAGGGGGGGGGGTTAATAAAAATTTGCATGAACCCTTGTGGCATGGCAGTAACAATTTTTAACGACAACTCTGGCAAAAAAATCACCCCACAGTCATATCAATTTTGAACAGTCCCCAATGAAATGATCGCTTGTCTAGCCCAGATTAACTTATACTGAAAGTGACAATATAGCAACGAAAACTATATAAACTGAAGGACAAATATAAGTTATCATCTTTAGGAGACTGTAGTATGAAGTCCTGGAGAAAAAATACCTGGATGGCACATGAAAACAGTTCGTAATTCTGTATTTTTTTCTACAAATCAGATCAAACAAGGTCATGGCTGACCCAGTTCACTGCAATAATGAACAAACATCAGGAGGCCAGATAACAGAGTTCACAGATCTTTCAAGACAGGCCTTTGGCATGGATGTCTGGCTGCCAGGCCTGCTTACAGTGCTTAGCAAACCCCTCATAACTGATTTGGCTCTGTGGATGTGGCGGTCTTGAACCGGTCTTGAAATTAATGGTCACCGAGATTCTGATGGATTTTGTGCCAGTCTTGATCATTGGTTGTAACTGCAGGTCTGCCTGACTTTAGAAGGTCCTTCATTCAGCCTGTTAGACCAAACTTGGTCAAAAGCTTGCTAATTGCTGGCTGGAAGCAGCCCCTCTGACGTGCAACCTCCTTCTTTAACATGCCAGCCGCCAGCATCCCATCTGCTGGGCCTCATTGCTCGATGGAGAGTCTACCCAATGGAAGTCTGTCGGCATATCCCAACTCAGGAAAGATCAAGGAACTGTCTGAGTGCTTTTTGTACAGTTAAGGGGAAGTGATCTCAAGGATTAGCCTAATTACTGCATTTCATGACATGTACCAGGTCAAAGGCAATGACCCGTGACAAGAACATGTAAACATGACTAATTGGTCATTGTTGATGTCTATAACATTGAACACACAAAAAATAAGTTTGAAGAATTTTTTTCTTTAAATTGTTTCAAATTGAAAAATGATAACTTATTTTTGTCCTTTAGTTTACATAGAAAACTCAAACCCTCCAGCCTCGAAATTGTAATAGTAGACTCCTCAGCAAAATTGAAATCATAGCAAATTGATACAAGTAAAAGAATGAAAGTGTTATCATAAATATTTGTAGAATTGCCAATATATGTGTGTCACAGTACTCAAGTAGCATAACTCAAATTTGCCAGTCTTACAAATGAGAAAGAAGAGCAATATGTGGCCTGAAAATATCTCATTCCACAAGATGGCAGCATTGTGGCTGGAGTTATATTTCTGCCCCCTGGTGTCCTATCTCATAATGGAAACCGTGGCAAAGAAGCTGTTATCATGCTTGCCAGAAAATATTTTTTTAGTATTAAGAGACAGCCCCCTACCAAACGGCCGTCCCGTACGCCTATTAACATGTGTGCATTGTTAATGAAGAGGCACCTGTTGTCAGATGGGCTAAGACGGAAACGATTCTTGTAGAAAAAAAAAATAGTGAAAAAATTTTGGAAAAGAGATAAAAATTGTGTAGACAAAGAAATTTAGAAAAAAAAAAAATTCTTGAAAAAAAAATTAAGAAAAAGATTTGTAGTAAGCGAAAAAAAAAAAAAAATGGAAATATGATAAAGAAAGTTGCCCTGCTATGTAGATTAAGTATAACAATGTAAGCACACTGTGTGAATTTGACAGTAGTTGATCACCCAGACGCCTTTGGAAGGGGAGCAAAGCTATAAAAACTGCTTTTATGAAGTAAGATATTGTGTCCTGCTACCCACCCCCCCCCCATCCTCCATATCTGTAATGTCCACTAGAACATATCCGATTGAAAATGGTTGGAAGTGGTCTTGATAACAGGATGAAGAGGATTAGAAAGAATAACTTACTGCCAGAGGCATATTTGGGGGGGAGCATTTGGCCAGGCCCCCCCTCAGGCCCAAAATGAACATGGAAGAGATAGGAAATACCGCGGAGCGCCACGGAGCGCCACAGAGTAACGCGGAGCGAGCATATTCACCCCATGTAATGCTCCCACCCTCAGGCCATTTCTAGATACGCCCCTGCTTACTGCACCCCTCTTCCAAGGAATAACATAATTATATTTACTTGGCTGCTTTGTCAGGCTCAAGTAGCAATAGCTACTTGAGCATTACAGAAGTGATGCACTGGATATTCCCTTAAATCATAACATACCGATGAAAGAGGAGTGAATGGCAAAAGAATGCCTGGAATTGTGAAAATGTGTGTAACATTGTCCGTGGTACCAAATAATCTTTTTCGATCATGAGTCATGTTGGTTTCTAAGTATTACGGCTTTTGTGCCTCTCAATTTTGATAAAATTCTGCTTTGTTCAGCTGTCTTTTTTGGTGGCTGCAACCTGATGGTCAATGTAGTGATATCTCCAATGCCAAGTGTGGATTGCATTTCTATAATACAGCATGTGTAAGTCATAAGTACTTATTCTTATTTTATAATTGCAAGCATTTTTCCCAAAAACCCAGAGTCTATAGGCCTATCTGCAATCCTAGCCTACATGCCTCAGATTCTCATAAAAAGAAATTTTGGCGACAAAGCATTCTAAGTTCTTAATACACTTAGCTTTTAGCAGTGTCAAGCAGAGCGATTCCTCGCGGCAACTTTCTTCACATTCCAGCAAGTGACGGTGTGTCAACAGCTGCAGGGAAGATTCCTCCATTAGATTCTAATGCGTTTGTGACACACAATTTGATTTGATTTGTTTATTTGACATATATTGGCATACATGTACAGGATTGCACAGAAAGTCAGTGACTTATTTCCACTGTGGTCCTTGTGGATACCTCCAGTTTAATGGCGTACAGCAAGTGGTTATTGTGATAACATTATAAGAATAAAAGATTTAAATAAAAAGAGACGATTCCTTTGCAGCAGCCTGTGTTCTTAAATAGTTTTTAACACTTTTTTTTAATGATGTTTTATTACTTGATGTTTTTATATTTGGTGGTAGGTTGTTCCACTCCTTGACTCCGACTACATTGAAATTACCTGAGGTTATGCCTTTTGAATGAGGGACTGCAAAGGAATTTTCACTTCGTCTGGTGTTATAGGCACTGCTGTTCAATTTGAATTTGTCACATAGGTAGTGAGGTGCAGTTTGATTAAATACATTGTACATATGGTGTAAGATCAGCTGCCGGGCCCGATCATTCACATTAAGAAGACCAACTTGGTCTAACTCATGTTGACCGATGTGACTCCTTGGTCCTAAGTCCAGCACGAAACGAACTACTTTATTTTGCATAATTTGGAGAGATTTTTTAAGTTGTTTCTTCATCGGCATATACCAGGCTGAGATGGCGTAATCAAAATGACACAATATAAGACTTTTACATAGTATTTTACGAATTCTGAAATCTAGGGATTGTTTGTGTCTGTATAAAAACTTCAGCCTCGCCGTAGATTTGTTAATAATGGAGGATACAATTGAGTCGCCTGATAATGTATTATCAAGCTTGACGCCAAGATATTTGGCGGTTTCTGATGCCTTGATGTTATGTTCATCTATTTTAATTTCAAAGTTGCTGGTGTTATTTCGTTTCCTACTGGACGATAGGACCATAACCTCAGTTTTGCCTTTGTGCATAGACAGGCAGTTGTTCGTTAACTAGTGGTAGCATCTTGAGACATCTTCCGCTAGGAGGTCTGAGATGGTGTCAAGTTGCTTAGCACTTCTAATTAGGATAGTATCATCTGCATACATAATAGTGGTGCAATTTACACAGGCTGGTAGGTCATTGCAATATATTAAATAGCACCAAGGCCCAAGAATGCTGCCTTGTGGGACCCCACACTTAATAGTTTTTTCTGACGATGAGACATTGTCGGTGAAGACAGTTTGTTTTCTATTAGAAAGGTAGGAGACAAACCAATCAGGTTCAATGCCAGCTAATTTGATTTTTTCGCATAGTAGTTCGTGGTTAACGCTATCGAAGGCTTTTTGCACATCGAGCATTACCATACCAACATAATTGCCGGCTTCAATTTCACTTCTTACAAAATCATGAAGCGCAATGAGACAGGTGTCGGTGGAATGACTGGTCCTGAAACCTGATTGGAGTGGGTAGTATAACTTATGTTGTTTGCAATGATTATCTACCTGTGTGTGGATTGATCTTTCTAGTATTTTGGATATTGAATTTAGTACACTTATTGGGCGATAATTCCCAACTTCAAGTTTACTATTTTTTTTGTGCAGTGGGGTGACTTTGGCATTTTTTACACAAGTTGGTACACATTTGTTTCTGATTGATAAATTTATCAGATGTGTTATAAGAGTCACTAGGTTGTCAGCCCCATCCTTTAGGAATCTGGGTGAGATTGTGTCCAAGCCTGTACTTTTTTGAGGATTTAGATTTTTGAGTTGTTTTTTTACAAAAGTAGATGATACTTCTTGTAGTTTAAACATGCTTGGAGAGACACCCAGGTTCCTGTAAAAGGTTTTACAGTGTTCAGATAATGCGCTGAAAGAATCAACAAGTGAAGGCAGTGCATTGACAAGGTTTTGTGCAATATTTATAAAAAAATCATTCACATGGTTGGCAACATTCACAGGGTCAAAACATTTTCCACCATTAATGTTCAATACAAGCGCTTCTTTTGTAAAAGTTTTTTGTTGATAACCTACACTTTTCAGTGTGGACCATAGTTTCTTACTGTCATTTCTATGCATTTCAACTTGATTTAGCATGTAGTTCTTTGCATCTTTTATCATCAGCTGAGCCTTGTTCCGGAGTTTACAAAACTCCAAACGATGGTGAATGTCTTTCGTCTTATTATATTTACGAAGATGTTTGTCTCTTTCATGGATGCATCTTAGAATTTCATCCGTTAACCATGGCTCACTTCGGATTTTAACTTTACGATGTCTGTAGGGAGCGATCTTATTAATGATGGTAACAAACATTTTTTCAAAATTCTCCCAAGCTTCATTGGTGTTGTTACATTTTAAGACATTGTCCCAATTTTCATTTACAATCATATCATTTAAAACATCACTTGAGTAATTTTTCAAAGATCGAACATAAGCATACTTTTCTTTACCTATAGCGCTTCTAATTACTTTTCTAGTACAAAAGATCATATGGTGGTCGCTAAAACCAATTTCTATCGCACCAGATTGTGAAATTACATTTGTATCCGTTACAAGAGCATGATCAATTAGCAATTCACTTTGTTCACAAATTCTAGTGGGGTGTTTAATGATCTGGGTTAGCCCTGATCTTTTGAGAACATTATTGTAATCATTTAGTAATGTACAGGTTTTTGACTGTCTAGCCAAATCAATGTTCATGTCTCCAAGAATTATTGTCTCTTGTCGTGGTGTTAAGAACGATAACGCTTGTTCCAGGTGTTGCACAAATTCGCGTTGGCTCGGGGGTCGGTAGATACATCCGATCGTGATGGGTTTCGTCTTTTTCAGGAGGAGGTCTAACCATACTGCTTCCATCTGGTCCGTCATCAGGTCGGGTCTTGGGTTATACGCCAGGTCTTCTTTGACATATATGCACACTCCTCCACCCAGGGAGGATCGGTCGTTACGAATGATATTATACTGGGGGATGGCAATCTCTGCGTCCGTGATTGAGCTGTCGAACCATGTTTCGGTAACTGCAATCACACTTGCTTTAGTACGTGAAGCAAGTTGACTGAGTTCGAAGATCTTGTTTCTGAGTGATCTTGCATTGATGTGAATGAAATGCAAGCCTTTGCCATGGAAACTTTTCCATCTGTCATCCTCATCAGCTTCGACAGGTGATGGAGTACTGTCAGCTTCAGCAGGTGGTATGGTCCTGCTCGTAGGGCTGCTTGGGGTTGTCTCTGCTTCGTTGTCAGGGATGATGGTAGGCAGTTCTGACCACAGGCATTTATTGCAAACGTAGTTAAAGTCACTGTCAGTGAGCACCAGGTGGGCATATTGTTGTTCTGTCAGAGACCCAGTGCATTTTACGTGGGTCCAATTCATGCATGAGTCACAGCTTACTGCTTTACTCTATATCGTGATGCCCTTGCTGCATGTGGTGCATGGATATCTAGGGATACGTTTTATTGGTCCAGGGTTGTTTTCTACATCACCACATATCATAAGAAAACGTAGTAACAGTTTTTTCTTACTCGAAATCGAGCGAGGTGGGCGATAATATAGCCACGTGTCTTTCATCAACATTCAAACGCTTGTGGGGATGGCTACAGTCTTCTATGATGGATCGTTCGTTTTCTTTCTGTTCATATATCGTGCGTGGTTGTTCCAATGAGTTTTCTAGACTCTTGAGCTTGGCATACACAAGGATGAAGATGAGACAAATGTAACTGCTGCTGATCGCCGCCATTATACCGTGAGACCTCAAATGGACACGTTAAGGATGCCAAGGAGTTGGGAATAATGCGGCAAAGCCTTAGAGCTTTGGTGAAGGGTATACATGCAATACTTGGCAAATTATAATATTCACAGGCCAGTGAAGGAGGTGAATTTAGTAATTTAGATTAGAGACAACAACATGTATGGCCATATCTGGCAGAATGACTTGGCTGAAGCTGTCTGATCTAACTTCATTCCTAAATTTAGTTAATTAACTGTCAAATCAGAAGTTATCACAACTTATTCAGAGTGAATACATAAATTTACTCCACAACCTGATTATGTTTGTCACATTAAGTTTTCACATTGCACATAAGTCAGATACGCCTGCAATTGTTCAAAAACATTTCTCATGGATTTTTTTCAGTAAGTGACCCAGTGCTTAAGGTGATCTTTTTACAGTGGAATAGCCATCTGGATAAATTCAGTTCATATTCCTTTTACACTTTTTAACAGTTAAACTTTCACTTCCAGTGTTGTGCGAACCAGGTTTATTAATTACCATGCATTAAGCAACAGTGTTTAGTTGTGAACCAAAAAACTGTCTCTTTGTTCTACAAACAACAACTCAATTATTGTTCTTTTGAAGAAGGTGATTACAAGCTACTGCTACATTGGAATGAAGACACACTACAATCTTACAACCTTCTTGAACTACTGAAGACTTCCAGGCTGTTGACGGATGTGTCTCTGTGCCCTCTTACTCCTATATTCTCTGTGTATTGATGCTGTTCTTGTGTGCAGCCCAGCTTGGCATACTGATAAATTACTCCAACCAAAACTGTTTGCTTGCCTGGAAATATGTCACAACTCACTCCACTCCTGATTTCCACTGGAAGTGACAAACAAAATCACAGCGCTCCTGAATAAATTTCAAGATTTAAAAATTCAACAAGAAAACCGAAAGCGCATGCTTATAGAGCAGGGTCAGGTGTGCATTTAAGACAAAAATTGAAAAATTCTGTTGGGAAAATTTTGAGTTATAATTATTTAAAATTCTTGGTTTATCACACTCATATCTTCATGCTGAAATTGTGGCAAAGAAGGCTGTCAAAGATATTTAGGGAGGCAAATGTTGATGGTAAGACATTATTCCTTAATTTACATTACCATTGTATCCATGTTAGATATGTTTAGACCAGAAATATTGTGCAGAGTGTGATAAACACATGTGACTGCATGTTATATGAACTAAGTTTGCAGCTTTTAAATGTTGCCTCTGTTAATCCCTTTGAATGATTTATGGTATTCAGGCCAGTTTTAGCAAAATTAAAAGTATATCACGTGATATATGAATATTTCATGCATTTTCCCATTACAGAATTGTGTGTTATTTGTTATAATATATGTCTGTGAGATTTTATTTATTAATATCTTCAAATGTCAGTGAATGCAGAGGTTAAAAGAACAATACCTTTGCATAATAATCAGCTTATAGCCTGTATTAGATATCTTTCATAGTGATTATTTTACCCATCATTGCTCAATTGTCTACCTTTACTGTTGTTTGCACATGTGTGACTCTCTTTCAATGTCAATTTGTGTTTCAGTATCAATTGCCGAGTTATTTAGCATCTCACGTTCATATTATGATGGCTTGTATGAGTAACTTAGTCCATTATATTAAATGAGTTTTTTGTCATGAATTATTGCAAAAAAGTGCCGTTAGTAATATTAACTCACTTCTTGGATCACAAAAAGCCACAGTTGGGGTTTATTTCTTGACATTTATGCAATGTTTATAATATATTGAGGCAAATTATATAAGTCACAATCAGTCTTAGTAAGAATGATCCACAAATTGAACTTGTTTGAGATATCATATTTTGATGAAAAGCATTGAAAAACTTCAAAAGAAAGGCTAAATTAAATTTCAAAATCATGCTAAAAGCAGGTGAAACATTCACAACAAACGATCTAATCAAATTCACATCTTTGATAAATATGCATCTGCATGTGTTTATCACACTCTGCACACTATTTTTAGCCAATTCATATGTCTAACGCACATACAATTATCATGTAAGTTAAACAATGATGTCTAACCATCAACACATGTCTCTCTAAACATGATAAATGAGTTAAATAAACAACTTTCTATGCCCCTGTGTTACCAAGAAAATATGAGTGTGATAAACCAAAAATTTAATATGATGATAACTCAAAATTTTCCCAACAAAATTTTTCGGTTTGTGTCTAAAAATGTTCTCCTGACACTTCTCTATAAGCGTGCGCTTTCGGTTTTCTTGTTGAAATTTTTTTAATCTTGAAATTTATTCAAGAGCACTGTTAAATGCAATATTATTATCATTTTCGCAGCTATGTATTTGTATAGGTTATACAACGAATTTGTGGTATATAACTAACATTTCAGGTGGTTATTTACTGAGGGCTTTGGCCCGAGGTAAATAACCCCTGAAATGTTAGTTATTCACCGAAAATGAGTTGTATAAGCGACTTATACTCCATATTTGACTCCTGAAATATTTTTTACTGAATTTTGTGGCTTTGTTGTCATTTTTAGGTGCGTTGTTTGCAGAAAAAGCACTACAACAGGCTAACTTAATCCCCAACAGTGGTAATATGTAAATGGCACTGCCATGAAATTCGCGCAGCATCGTCATAGAACTACTGCATTATCTTCAACATTCCATGCAGAAGGCCAATGTATCTTTTTAAAGGACTGGGCAAATGGGCAACTAGATAAGATTAGATAGATAAGATCAGATCTATAGATAAGATTAGATAGATAGATAGATAGATAGATAGATAGATAGATAGATAGATAGATAGATAGATAGATAGATAGATAGATAGATAGACGGATTGCACTAAATTATTGATGTTACATAACTGAGATTAATAAAACCATAGCTATTCAGAGGTGACTGTTTACTATTAGACTGTTACATAATTTGTTGCTAGTTAATGAAGATTATGTAACCTTAAGTGTTGTTATTATTTCTTAATTGGTGATCTATTTAAGTCTTTAACATTTGTATTTACTTTTAATTGTTATTCACTTCTTGCAATCAGGTGGTTTTGAAATAATTATTTCCAATGTTGATACACATGTTGATTTAAATTGCTGAAATATGTCATTGGAGGTTGTTATAGGCCAAGACTGAAATTTTAAATCTATTTTGGAATTTATTTAACATATTTTAATTATTTACCAAACTAAACTGTGACTAAACTACTAGCTCCACTTTTATGGCAACTACAGGCACTTCCTGTTCAGGCAGTCACTGCAGACAGGAGCACCACACAGAATGAGCTGTCCTTGTGCTAAGTGAGCTTCGCTCATATAACTAACAAATCTGTAGGTTATACCACGGTAAAAGACAATAAAAAAAATACCGTGCAAGCACGTAAACAACTCGGTTGCAAAGTGCGACAGACAACTCCAGTATCATGGCATGGCTGGGAGTGCAATACACATGAAGTAAAGACATCACCAGAAGTACCAGAATGCACTTTAATTTGGTTGATTTACCCTGAAACCATTATAAAATGTGCTGGCAGTTGTTTTTCATGACGGCCAAGAATTGTGTTCACTTGGGACCATGAATGGAGTGGAGAAAGTATGAAGGTTTTGTAGACTTGTTCAAATTGACCAGGCTGCGCTGTGTCTTGTGACAACTCATTGAATGATTCATAAATACATAGGTCCATGGATGCAAAATTGCAGATCCATGCATCACCTCTGCTCTGTTACTTCAAAGGAGGCTGAATACTTCCCATTTGAACTGTTTAAAGTGTTTTTGCAAACAATAATAATGCACTGCTCTTTTTTATTGTCTGTGATAATTCTTTTTCCTGACTTGTTTTAAACAATGGGGCCTGCAACAAAACACACTGCACCATGCACCCTCTTATACCATTCGACACCTCTGTCAGCCAATCACATTACAGTATTTCAGGGGAATAATTCCCATATTCTTTGTTGTCCAGTTATCCTCTCATGTTTGACTGTTTGAGTGTTGGTCTCATGGTATAAGCTAGTTATTCACCATGGGATCAGGAATATGTGTTTATCACACCTCGGCCTAAAGGCCTCGGGTGATAAATCACATATTCCCTCTCCCGTGGTGAATAACCCTTACTTATCTAAGTGTTGACAGGTCATGCATTAACAGGATTTGAAGGGTATTTTTACCCAACTCCACACCCATCCAGAACACATGTGGCATGTCACTGGCACCTCAGATTGACAATTTATTGGTTTGTTTTCCCACATCATGACAAAAGACAGATAAGCGCGTGCACTGTGAAGGATTTGCTGTAAAACCTTACTTGTTCTGGTTTACTGTGACAGTTCACATTGCCTAAGGTGGAGATCCACATTTCTGTAGTCTTTCTGAACTGACAGCTTATACAGTCTGTCTTGAGATTACATATACTGGATACATGTTGACTGATAGGCCTGCAGGAGCATGTTTAAGCTATTTAGTACTTTCAGATCACTCAGCTGGTCATTTTGTCAGTAACTGGATATTGGGCCCTCCTACAATAAATTCTAAAAGAGAGAGTAAGAGCAACACGCAGGATGTCTGGTGAAATGGATTATTTAACAGATTCTTCAGATTCTGACAGGTCTGAAGATTTTATTGACACTGACATCACTATTTTGGAGCATGTGGAAGAAATAATGTAAGATATTTAGAAGTCAAAGATAGTTTTGAGAAAATAATTCACAGTGTAGGGGAGAGCGGGGTACAGTGAGACACTTTCTTTATTTTCAAGTGTTCCAAAATGTTGGCGGTAACGAGTTAAGGTGGCTCGCTACTCGTGGCCAAGCAATGGCGACGTCACCATAGCAACAGCAGCCTGCAGAGCTCTTTGTGCAGCATTTTTGTCTTTTTATAATTCCGTGCGACGGCCGCTTCATTTGCCATTTGCGCCACTTCTATTAGGGTTAGAGACTTCTGGTTTAAAGCATTAGATGCGCTGTGAAGAGGACTACAATCTCACAGAGTTTCAGCTTTATAGTCCCAATAGAATATTTTTGCAGGCAATTTTCGGCAAGCAGGTCTAATTTCTCAAAAATGACTTTGAATTACAAATAAATTTTTATATCAAAATCCATCGCGGTAGCAAACCTTCTCTTATACATTTTATTGTTCCTCACAATATTTGGAAATAAATGACAAAGAAATGAGAAATTCTATCTAGCCAATTTTATTTAACGGCATGATTTATGAAAAAAGTAAAAATTGTCAAAATCAATATTTTTATTCCGAACCCCTTGGAGCGTCCTTTAAACTAAATATATCTCTTTGAAATTGTTATCAGCTTTTCCCTGAAAGTGTCTTCTTTAATTTCATGGTTCATTGCATAATATGGGATGCATGACCACTGAATGGCAGGGCAAACTTCACAGTAAAAAAGTTAAGAAAAAAATTGAGTTTTTCAGGATTGCGAGGACTGACTTTCTTGTACATAACCTCAAATATTTTGAAAAAAAGGCTGGTTGCGACCAGTTTTTTTTACATATCCTTGCTATAAACTATATTTTGGATCATTCTAAACTATTTTTAAGAAATCCTATCTTGGAAAGTTCACGAGTATCGAGCCACCTTAAATGAGATCAGGTCCACATTATAGATAATGACGTTGGGTACATTGTACAGTAGTTTCAGGTTCCTACCTTTTACAGGTTTTGAGGAATTTTGAGTTACGTCCATGCTCGTTAAGTGTCTCACTGTGCCCCATGGGCGGGGCACAGTGAGACAGCAGGCTGGGCACAGTGAGACAGGGCATCTGCTGCCATAACCACCGATCCTCAGGACCTCCGGAATTATTCTATCAATTGTTGCTTCACAAACTACTGTACTCTAGTAAAAGCACCTGGCTAAGTGATTTTTAGGTCCTTTTTTGTGCATGTTTCGAAACTTCATCGCACAGGACACATGCATGACTTATTTAACCTGCCGCGCCTGTTACATACTAATCAAAATTCTTCTCTGATGCTTCCTGTCGGATATGACTCACTAAAATCATTAGTTTACGGTAGGCATTTTGTTTTTAATAGTGAATTGTGAGCTATGCATTACATTCAGGTCTTTTGGAGTGCAATTTGTCATGTCTCACTGTGCCCCGCCTCAAACTGTCTCACTGTGCCCCACGCAGCTCTCTTTATAAAATTTTTTAATCCTGCGGACAGGATGCCTGCATTGTGGTTCATCATCTCACTAAACTAAGACAAATAATCAAGGTTCGTAACCCTGGCAATTGATTTGCATTACACCATTTTTCTTGGGAATTATAACAAAAAGTTATTTAGAAAAATGATTTACTTTTACTGATTAAAAACCAAAATATTTAAATTTCACTCTCGATATGCTAAGTAGGCATTCAAGATATAGTACAGCATCTCACTTACATACTTTTTGTACTATACAAAAGAGGGTTGATCTGTAAATAGTACCAGTTGGACACTACGGGCTTTGTCTCACTGTGCCCGCCGTCCCACTGTGCCCCTCTCTCCCCTACATGAGATTCTTGGTAGCAATAACTTGGAGAACACATGTCAAAAACGTTTATTTCAAAGCATTTCAGAAATGCACATGACTGAACTTCTGTCATTCCCGAATTTAGGCAGAAATAAAGCAACATGTGTAGTTTGACAGCAGCAGGTGCGACATGCGATGAGTTGTGCTAGGACAAAGATTGAATCCAGCCGTGTGGGCGAATGCAAGTTTTGGCCATGTGCCTTGGGCACAGTGAGACAGGGCATCTGCTGCCATAACCACCGATCCTCATGACCTCCGGAATTGTTCTATCAATTGTTGCTTCACAAACTACTGTACTCTAGTAAAAGCACCTGGCTCTCCCCTACATGAGATTCTTGGTAGCAATAACTTGGAGAACACATGTCAAAAACGTTTATTTCAAAAGCATTTCAGAAATGCACATGACTGAACTTCTGTCATTCCCGAATTTTGGCAGAAATAAAGCAACATGTGCAGTTTGACAGCAGCAGGTGCGACATGCGATGAGTTGTGCTAGGACAAAGATTGTATCCAGCCGTGTGAGCGAATGCAAGTTTTGGCCATGTGCCTCTGCAATACACCGAGTACCTCGTTGTAAAAACTGTATAATTCCATTTATGATACTTCGCTTTATACCAAGACTGTAATGTCACGATTTAGTTTAATAAGTTCATGTATCACAAGCACAGATTTCAAGAAACTTACTATAGACACATTCGAACATATGAAATATCTATGTTTGGCTTGTTTATTTTTGATACCTGAACTGGTTGATAGATGCTCCAATCATCAAGTTCAATGAACTCTAGCTGAATCAAACAGACTACTTGTCCTCCAGGGAGAGTAACAATGACTGACAACACATTCCAAAAAGCGATTTGAAATTGTGCTGACTAGTGTCTGACTAGTTTGTATAGGCATCATTAGCAAAGCAAGAACTGTTCTTAACATTCCTTCACTTATTACCTTATATCATAGTTTTGTGTACCCTTATTTGTCATATTGCATTGAAGTATGGGGAAAGGCAGCAAATATATATTTGTCTAAACTGTTCCAGCTCCAAAAAAGGGTGATCAAAAAGATCAAGTCAGTACCCTTTAGGACAGAAAGTGGACCTATATTTAAAGAACTGAGATTATTAAATATTTATCAAATACATAAATACAAAACAGTTTTATTTATGTTCATGTTTATAAAAGGTATGCTACCTAACATTTTTGACAACATGTTTTCAAAAAGATGTGCCTCCAGTGCAAGAGTCACTCGGCAGCATCATGATCTAAACATTCCATTATGTCATACGTCGGCATTTCAAAACACTATCTTTTATCAGGGACCACATGAATGGAATTCAGTGTGTAACAAAATTGACCACTGCTGTAGTGTGCATACTTTTAAAAAGCGACTAAAGAAGCATATTATATTCTCATTATAATGTTTGTCAATAACAAGTAACAAAATTGAAGGTAACAAGCACTAAAAATTGTGAAGTGAATCTTTGAAGTCAAACTTTGAGCAATTGTTCACTCATATGTATGTCACGAGAACATATTAATCTTTCTTTTCTTTCTTCTTCATTTTTTTTTTTACTTCTCTTCTTCTTTTCTGTATATACGTTTTTGTTCTTGTTTCTGGTGAATTTATTATTTTCTTATCAGAAATACAAATACTAGTTTGAAAATAAAAAATAAAAATTAGGTAATAAGCTGTAAGAGCAAATACTATGTTTAAAAGTTTATTAAGCCCAGTGAGTCTTCCCCATTCCACCAAAACAGGTGGGAAAAGCAGCTCACTGCAATTTTAAGTCTGCTTTGCAGAATAAGAAGATATTATATGGTTAATGTTCACTATAAATGACATACTGTGAGGCGCCACAGGACTGTACATAATTGAATTGTTCCTTAAATTTAATCGTTTGCTCGAACAATGTAATTTGTCGGACAAATCTTCTTATGAATATCTATAATGGTCTCTCCACATAAGCCACCTAAATAATTTAACTTCCTGGCTTATTATTGTAAATAGAACTATTTCACAAATATTAATTTGTTTTTTACTGCTTGATATTTTTTATGTATATAAATTAACTTATTCGCTACTAATACATGTATAATATTTATGTATTGGTAATGGCACATATGCCCTTGAGGCATCCGCCAACCAAACTTGCGTTGATTTTCTGTTTCAATATGTTTTATGAATATTTGTCTATTGGTCAATAAATTTGAATTTGAATTTGAATTTGTCTTGTGAAAAACAATAAAACCACGTTTGTTTTGGAAACATTTTAAAAAAGAGGGACATTTCTGGTAAGGCGAAACACTCTGCTTAGACACAAGTTGTTTGTTGTTGTTGTTCACAAAAAACATTGCCTGGCAATTTTAAGTTCCTTTGTCATTAAATGTGATGTCAAAATGTTACTGAGTGTCACAGGTAAAACATTTGCCCAATCACATTCACTGATACTCTGATGATGTACTACTGCAAAGCAAAGTCTGAAAAAAAAAAAACAACAAAAAAACAGCTCAGCCGTGAAAACCTTAGCAACACCATTTGCCATACGATTCAATAATTATATGTGATAATGTTTCTTTTTTTGCTACTTTTATTTGATACGAAAAAGAGATTTCAATGAGCCTGACAGGATTCTGTCTCAAAAATCCTGTAAACAAAAAACAAATGAGCCAGAAAAGATTTGTTGAACGGAAGGGTGACTGTGCACTAGCTGTGTATCTTCTGAACTCTTTGCAGAAGCCCACATGCTACTAATTTGACTGATGAATCAAATCTCTGGAGGGACTGAAGGACTCACAATTTATGATGTGTTGTCACAGACAGATTAGAAAAGCTGATGAGGTTAGGGGAGATCGGGGCTAGTTGTCCCAGGGGCAAGTTGTCACAATGTTGATTACTCAGCTATGGATGGTAGCAGCTGTGTGGCAATTACATCAATTTTGATATTTTTTAACATCTGAAATTTTTCTGTGATGATATCACAAAAATGTGTAGTCTGCCATGTGCTATATATGTGAAGATTTCTAAAAATGACAGTTTAAAATCAATTTTTTCACCATTTTCAAATTTTTCATTGTCTTCCAAGTTGAGACAATTTTTGGGAGATTAAGGCGTTCATTCATGATGGCATTAACCCAGTCTCCGTGAACAATCTGTCTGTGTTTTTAAAGTGGAACCAGAATATATTCTCTTTTGATTACAGAGACTTTGGATTGACTTCATTCGTGACGAGGATGGGCCGGGGCTAGTTGTCACAGGGGCAAGTTGTCACAATGTTTATAACTTTGCTATAGGTGGCAGCAGTTTTGTGGTTATTAAATAAATTTCAAGATCTCTTTGTTTGTTAAGCTTTTTGTATGATCTGGTTGCAAGAAAGTATAATCTGTCATGTGATTTGTGGACTTTACAGTCATTTCATTGTCCTCCGATTCAAGACGCAATTTTCTGGTGGAAATAGGACCTGATTTATGGTGGCATTCATCCAAAGTCTTCGCAAGATGTGTATTTTTGTTTTTTAAAAGGATTCCTATGTATTGCAAGCTTAGATTACAGAAAATCTGTCAAGAGATGTTAGATTGGCTAATGAGTGTGAAAACTTGCCCCGGGTTTGGGGCAAGTTGTCACATTTTCACAAAAATGACTTTGAGTTACAACATGACCTACAAGGAAACACATGGGTGATAAATCAGGACGAAAGCTGAATATATAAAACCTTTCTCAAGACTTACAAAAATGTTACAGGGTTGGAAGTTTCCTGACAACCTGAACCTGGAGACCTCTCAGATACAGTCAAACTTGAAGTAAAAAAAATTGTGACAACTAGCCCCGGTCTCCCCTATGTCTAATCAGTGTGACGCGGCTAAGTTGGAATATGTCAGAATATGCCTATGGCTTCAAAAATATTTTTACTATAGGTTAGGAAACATAATGGGGCTAATAATGTAGACCCAGAGAACAGCGATGAGAAAATGTTCCTCCAGACATAAGTGCCTCGTTGTTCCTCTGATGCTTGCTTATTGTCGAAGGCATCAGAGTTGCAGTTCATCACATTAACAATTTTTGTTTTTTTTTACTGCAGAATTAATTGATGCACAGTGTTGGTGCTAAATCATGTGCTGAATTATGCAATGACCAGGTTGCTGGCTAGATGCTAGCAACATTAACAGCAACTTGGTCTCCTGGGGCATGTTGTGAGTTTATTATTTATTCAGGCTCTTCCAGAAATATTTGAATAAATGTCTACATGTCTCACAATGTCTCAGCAAAAGAGAAAGCATTCCTAAAACTCTTAACACACTTAGCTTTTAGCAGTGTCAAGCAGAACGATTCCTCCCGGCAACTTTCTTCATATTCCTGCAAGTGATGGTGTGTCAACAGCTGCAGGGAAGATTCCTCCATTAGATTCTAAGGCGTTTGTGACACACAAATGGACACGTTAAGGATGCCAAGGAGTTGGAAACAATGCCTTAGAGCTTTGGTAAATGAAAAAGGGCTCAGAACACTTGCAGAGTTATGCCTAGTTCACACGAGAGTGGTTAAGTGACGGCAAAGTTGTAGAGGTGCCAGGAACTTCAGATTCGCCAACTTTCGGCGTTTCAAGTCTTTTTTGGACAATTATATAATCAATTAGAGGTTCTAAATCGTCGTTGATGGTTCCTATTACGACAAGGCACTCGTTTTCTACGCTGAATCGCTCGTAATTACGGACGAGGCAAGAAGAGACTTGTGTCGGCGAGTTGTCAGGAGCCTCGTCGCAGTTCCATTGCTTCAATGTTAAACTAGATTCGCCCAAGGAGTCTCTTGGTTCGCCCAATCTGCCTCTAACTTCACCCTAGCATCCTCTTACTTCGTCCTAATCTTCAATTACGCCCAAGCAAATACATTTTACGGTGAAGCAAGTAGCTGTTTCGGCGTTTCAACAGCCTGTTTGCGCCGGCGAGTTGTTCTCTTTTTTCGCCGAAGTTCCATTGACTCAATGATAAGTAGCCTCGCCCAACCTGCCTCTAACTTCGCCCAACCTGTCTCTAACTTCGCCCAAGCTGTCTCTAACTTCGCCCAATCATTTTGGGGGTCTTTCTGGTCTTTTGCATCGTGGCTTCATCCTTCGTAAAGATTCAACCGGTTGAATCTTTCGTGAAGCAAGTTCTTGCTTCACTAACCTGTCACGTGACTTCTAGGAACTTTTGGCGAGGAAGTTTAAGAAGCGCCGTAGACGAAAATATCGTCGCCGAATTGTTGAATGTAGCTTAAGAACCTCCCACTTTCCTGGAAAAGCAAGAAGCGCCGCAACAGGAACCCTCTGTTACGTCTCCATGAGAACTAGGCATTATAGTAATCACAGGCAAGAAAGTGAATTTCTTTAGGTCAATGCTCAACGTCTTTCTGAGTAATATGGCTGAAATTTCAAAATTGATTTGCTCAAGGGGATAGAAAGTTTATAATGTCACTGTTTGTGTATATATTTGCCAAAATTCAGCAGCACCTCATTAATTATTTGCATCAATTTGTAAATGAAGCACACATTAACAATAACACATGCAGGCAGTGGAAGAAGAGTATTTAATTAGCACTAACTGAAATGAAGAAATAACTTTGAAACACAAAGCGAAATTTCGAAAACATAACTGCTATTTCTTGAAATATGAGCAACAAATGATTGGTCAAAAACTTTTTCATAAGGGCCTATCCTTCGAAAGGTGTTTCTTACTTGTGCAGTGATCTGTTTATTGTTGATCATTTGACACTTATTACTCTTTGATATGTATACATTTTAATGGAACCGTATTTCTTATTAAATTATAATGAGTGGCAACTATGCCTTCGGGCCTCAAACATGTTAGTCTCCTCATTTGTATTATTATCTATATTGACAATAAAATCTGAATCAATCTAATTGCCGGTAAGTATGGGACCATGAGTGCATTTTAAACAAAGAAAAGTTTTTTTTCTCACAGAAGCGCACTTTTAATTATGCACAGACTTGAGAGGACAGGCGGCTGAAAGTATCCTTCCAGGACCATCATGGGAGAGAATGCTTTACTCAAACTGTGATTAATCAACTCCCTGAAGGTCATCTGAAGTCCAGGTGGCCAGCAACAGGTCAAATTATCACCATGGATTACCATGTGGTTCAACCAAAATTTGTCCAGAAGCACCCAAAGTTGGTCTGGCAAAATAGTTGGGCGCTCTCTGCGCAAAAGCGATTCACTTGACCATTAACACTTTTGGCAGGGTATACCTCAAGGTATCATCCACCATATTGTCCTCAGCATGCATCAGCGATGTCAGGAGTTTGCAAAGTCGAGGGGAGGTTAGACCAGTTATTGAGCCTGCAGTTGACACATTTTGACTGAATCATGACGTTGACCCATTTTTTAAAAACATTTGTTTGTCACATTTGTAGCATGGAATTGTTTTCTCATCTGATGTGTTGAGTCTGTGTTATCGTCGAAAATTTTGGTGACAAATTATCTTAATGTTTATTTTCTTTGAAATAGCATTCATGTATCTGGTTTAAACAGACTTGGTACCTAGAAAGAAATACTACCTTGCTCCCCATTGCACTTCATTAAAACATGTATGTTGTTTCTATTTCTTGGGAAATAAATTTATCTGAATCTGAATCTTATATTTTTAGCAGAGTACAGCCATGGCCGTAAGTTTTCACTCAGCAGCCATACCACACTATGGGGCTAAAAGTTTGACCAATCATAACGAAGCAAATACTTGCTCAATCTTCACAAAATGTCAGGAATTATAGTCAGTATGTACTTGGAGGTGTTCTGATAAAAAATTGTTGAATGGAATAATGTTACATAGTACAGTGTGTCTGATGAAATTATGCATGTTACGTATTTCACCCTGATATGAAAACTATTGGCCCCACCATTGCATCATTTTCACATAATCATTAGATTGGGCTTGGAAATCGTCCATGTCACTTTCATTAAGTTTCATTGAGGCCAAATTGAGTTATGCAATATTTTCAAATATTTGGGTGTCTGATGAAATTATGCAAAATCCACATATGGCCTCAAAAATGTTGAAGTTTCAAATGATTTTGCTTCAATAATTCGCATTCTACAATTTGTCAACTATTCATGTCAAAACATTTCACTTACACGCTGCCTATGTCATTCAATATGTATTAATTGTCTGCATTTGAATGACACTGATTTTGCATAAATTTTTCAAATTTATGTTCCCAAAATCTTCAAAATGGTTCCGATCATTTAAAAAATGCTTCTAGCACTAACCTTATAATGTCAATTTAGCTCTTTGCAAACAAAATTGAAACAACATGCCCTACTTTAAGATAATTAGCAATCAAAAGTTCTTTCCACAACTTCCCATTGGAATAGCATTGTGATCAGGATGTGCAGTTCCTTATCCAATAGTATGTCAATTTCCAAAACGCAACTTATCGGTCAGTTTCACTGCACTAAGTAGATGGAAAAAGACAACTTTTAAAGGCACTTCCAAAATGATCAGTCTATTTTGAGATTTTTGAGAGCATAAATTAAAAAAAAATTTGCAAAATCAATGTTATTCCAATGGAGACAATTAATACATATTGCATGACATAGGCAGCGTGTAAGTGAAATGTTTTGACATGAATAGTTGACAAATTGTAGAATGCAAATGATTGAAGCAAAATCATTTGAAACTTCAACGTTTTTAGTCCACTTGTGGATTTTGCGTAATTTCGTCAGACGCCCAAATATTAGAAAATAAGCATAACTCAATTTTGCCTCAATGAATCTTAATGAAAGTTACATGGAAGATTTCCAAGCCCAATGATTATGTGAAATGGACACAGTTTTGGGTCCAATAGTTTTCGAACTAGAGTGAAATAAGTAACTTGCATGATTTCGTCAGACACACTGTAGTTGTGAGGCAAAATACTGATTTAGTTGAAATTTAAGATATAATCAGTTCTGATCTTATATTGTCATTCATATGATAGCGATATTTACCAGAGTGTCTGGGTGTGTTAGGCACACACCAAATCAAACATTCGTGACAGAATTACAATCAAATACGTGACTTTAATGTTGGTTAATCGGGTTTCGCTTGAGGTGTTTATGATCAGAAAAATTGTTAATTTCTGATGGAAGAATAAAGTAGTAAAACTTTTTTCTTATGATGAAATTTAATTTGTTTCACTAAATTCCACATCTATGTAAACATTTTGACACAATTTTCTTTTAAAAAATAAATTACACTTTATTCCTGCACCTAATTAAATTTGGCCATATTTTAAGAAAAAAAAACAGTTCTTGTGAAACCCGATGAACGAAAAATTCAACCATGTATTTTATTTTAATTTTGTCATGAATGCTTAATTTTATGTGTACACAACATATCCAGAAACTTTGGTGGCTGTGACTACAATGAGAATAACATATATAGCATCAGAATTATTTTTTGCTAAAAATTCAACTAATTCAGTATTTTGCCTCACTATTACTCTGCAAATATCGTTTATTGCAATGATTACTACCAGAATACCTTCTATTCTGTACTAACTATAATTGCTCACAATTTAGTGAAAATTGAGCGAGTTTTTTCTTTGTTATGATTGGTCAAAATTTTTGCCACATAGTGAAGCATGGCTGCTGAGTGAAAACTTATGGCCATGGCTGTACAAGCAAACTTGAGATACATACTTTTCATTTCAACCTATGGCAATGTATATTGCCAGTGGGTATTGTAATTGCCCTTGGCTGGTAGAGCCATACCTACTCATTAACCTCCCCAAATGTCTCTATCAAAGCATTGGAAGGTTCCAATTAAGTTAGTTCACATAATGTTCGTATTAAACTAGGAAGACACAAGCGACCACATACTGCAGATCTACGTTTTTGCAAAAGATGTGATATGAATGCAGATGACGATGAATTTCACTGTTTAATGAGATGTGAAAAGTGGAGCACAATTAGAAAAAACTTGTCTGAAATAGCTTCTCAAAACATTGATAACTTGTTATTTTTCACCCTAATCAACAATTCATAAACATATTGACAAATAAAAGTGGTGATGTTAACATTTGGCTATCTGAATATCTAGCTGAAGTCTTAAGAACAGATAATGTTGTCTAATCAACAGATTTTAAAAGGTTCCATTTTTGCACAGATCATGGGTGGCTATATAGTCACAGAACATGCAGTATTCATGTGATGTTGTGTGTTATTGCATACTGTATTTTCTTTCTTTTGTCTGTATATATTGTATTCATTTATCTGTTTTATGTAAATATTTGTTGGTGCATACAGTTGGTTTATGGAACCACATATTTTGGCACCAGACTGATTAAAATTGTTTGTATCATTATTACAGCTTAACTTGCTCGTATTATATGTTGCACTACGGTTGCTAAAATCATTTTATTGCATGGTGCTAATTATGTTGCAATGTATAATAGTTGGTTTTTCTCTTTTTCTATTATATTCTGATAAATTGTTTTCTATTTATATCATTGTAAGGAGCTTCAAACTTATCACTCAGTATTATCAAAACTATATATGTTTGGATTAACCATGCACAATAATTTTTACCGAATTCGAATGTTTCTGTGTGATATGTTTAACTTATTTACTTCTGTATGGTCGCATGTCATGAGGTGGGCACCTAAAATTCTGTGATAGTCTGCAAAGAAATTTGTCATTCATATGTCCATTTCTCAATGTCTAAAAGGCCTATCAATGTGATTGTAGTCTCATATTGTAGCCCTGAAAGTTCTCTTTAACTTGACTAAGCAGTACCAAGCCCATGATGCCCTGTAACTCCAATGTACCTGCCTGTATCCTGAATAAACTGTTTCAGGGTATAGTCCAGTTCCTTAAATGTCAGTGCTGGGCCTTCCAGATGTATCTGGTGATGTTGTGTTTGTATAGTTTAAAACACAGGCAACTCCCACTGTGGTAGATACATGTGTCAATATATAGATATGGCAGGTTCCTCCCTCCTATCAGAGGCCCTGGATGACCTCAGTGTCTCATCTCATTAATACCATCTGGGCCAAGTAATCAGAGCATCAAAGGTCATGAAAGCATTTAGCCAATGGTGGATTGTCTTACAAATTGATCAACCTTGACATAATCCCCAAATTGACAGTATAAGTTATTGTTTTGATGTTGTAAATTTCTGTTGTTGTCAAAATAATTCAGCAACAGAGAAAACATAACTGAGCCAAACTGAAACATTAGGAAGGCTTTGCAAATAGTTCAATGCATTAGTCAATCAATTGATCCAATGCCAATCACAGCTTGGTCTCTCAACCATGCCCACAGCTCTTCACACCTGCTTAAAGTGCCTAATCACAATTGCTGTAATCATGGTTACAGCCATTTCTGATTAAAGACAAGGAAATCCGTTCAGGACCCCTAGGTCAACTGACTTTACTGGGTCATGCAGATGTCACTGAGGGCTTCTGAATTTCTCATGAGCTTCTGAGCCTTTCCTAGCACTTTAAACAGGAATTCTAAGATGTTGAAGATGTAATATATGCAGGTAGCACTTCGAAACATTGTCAAATATTGTGATGAACTCATGCCATGCCAGTGGAGGAGCTATGGGGGGGGGCCTGGGGGGTTCAGGGCACCCCCCCCAAATGGAAAATACATATAGCAGTGCATTTGTAACTTCAATTCCTCTACTACCAATCTTTACTTATATTACAATTATTACTCAAATGCTATTTCAAATGGTCAGCATGCAACACGGGGCTAGATGCCCATGCACGTAGAGGGGGGGGGGTTAATTATTCCCCATTATAGTCCTACCCCAAATCATGGGTAGATCTAGTAATTATATAATTTGTTAAACAAGTGCCATTCATACAAAAGAAAAGCGATAACTGTGTGAAAGAGCTGAAATTAATATCAGATGGGGCTCTTGTATTTCAAGTCATATTTTCTCAAAATTGACATCAGGAAAACACAATGCCACCTGAAAATAACAAAGTTGTCATTCATATATATATGGTACCACTCTTGGTACCCTGAATCAATTCTGATGAAGATACAACATGAAATATAAACATTTAATCTGATATATTCAGCTCTTTTCACTAGATTTTTCTTTAAAAGCCAAGGCTCATAAAGCAGGCATTTCAATGAGCAAACTTGTTTCAAAAGTTATATTTTTCCATCCTGTCATTTGTAGATTGAGAATAACAACAATTAGCAGTGACATAATTATTTTTTTTTTAGGTTAAAGCGCTCCGAAGCACTTTCGTTCAAAATAGTGTCAGTTGAAGAGCTGGTAGGAGTTACATAATTGTTGTAGACCATTGATTTTGGTATGCAAATTGAAGGTCTTTTTGAGACTTTTCCAACCATGGTACTTAGAATGTTGTATGATACTAATTGACAAAGTTATAGGTACAGTGAAGTGTACTGACACCTGATCTTTTTGGCGGGAAGGCAGACGGTGGCCCCAGTCCTAAACGTGAGCAATAGCGGAACTACGATGGAGATGCATGCGCCCCTGGTGGGGAAAAACAGTAGAGGCAGAAAACGTAAATAAGGGAGCTGTTTCACTGTTATTTGCTGTTATCAGAAGGACAGGATAGATCCATAAGGATAGGTGGACAGTTTGGGTGAGTGGCATTGCTCGGGGAGGAGCTTTTCGCTGTTGCAGGTGTGAGCATGTCACCCATGATTTTTGCATCTTATACCCGGCAGGGATATATATATAGGTCATCCTGCCATTTGTAGATTGATAATCACAGAAACTGGCAGTGAAATAATTATTTTCTCTCAACAAGTGGTATACTGAATAAATTCTGATCTGATGAAGATATAGAACAAAATATACACGTCAATCTTATATCTTCAGCTTGACTAGATTTATCACTGAAACAATATTTACATCATCTCAGAATTGAATTCAGGACTTACATGATAAAATATGAAAAATAACAAAATTGTTGTTCATATACATAATATATATGGTACCACTCTTGGTTTCCTGAATCAAATCTGATGAAGATAAAATTAATATAATAGCCCCATCTGATATTTTTAACGCTTTTAACAAGATTTATCATAAACACTGCATACATAAGTGATAAAACATTTAAGAAAAACAAAATTTCTGTTGATAAGGATCAATTCTTGGTATACTGATGGTATACTGAATCACATCTGATGAAGATTTAAAATGATATTTAACCGCCCCCTCCAATATTCTCAGCTCTTTTGACGAGTTTTATCATAAAAATTTCATGGCTAATAAAGTAGATATTTTCATGAACAAAAATAATTTAAAAAGTTATATATGGTCATTCTGTTATTAGCAGATTGAGAATAAAAACAGCTGGCAGTGAAATGAAATAATTTTTTTAGGTTAAATCGCTCTGAAACACTTTAGTTCTTATGATTGTCAGCTGAAGAGCTGGTAGGAGTTATATAATTATCGTAGACCATTGATGTTGGTATGCAAATTGAAGGTCTTTTTGAGAATTTTCCAACCATGGCACTTAGTATGTTGTATGATACAAATTGGCAAAGTTATGGAGAACCGCGTATTGCGAAAATCGTCTAAAACGAGCAAAAATGACTGAACTTCAAGGCTCTTGAGGCACCAGTTAATCATGTTGAAATGCTTTAAAATTTTGCATAGGTCCTTTTTATAGGTTATATCACTAATATATATCCAGCAATATGTGTACCGCAGGCAAACCTTTTAGGAAGTGAGCAACATTTGCCCGAATATCAGGATCTAGATTTAATAATATTGCAAAAGAAATTTCTTCGAAACTATTGACTCTTAATTATGTTTATTTAATTATCTGCCCCAATTTTTTTGCCTTTTTGCCAAAATGCTTTTAAAATGAGTGTTTCCCAAATTTTTTTGGGGGAAGTTGACTACTCCCCCTTCCAGTCTGCCTATGTATCTAGAGATTCCATGCAACATCTAAAATCAGGGTGTTTTGGGGAAATCTTTCCGAACGTTGCCATTGTTCAGTCACAGAAATGTTGCTCCTTTGAAAGTTTTCTAATTGAACAGATCTGATTTACCAGAGTGATTTGTACAAATGCTCATTTTTTCATATGTGCATGGAATTTCCCTACATTTTTGGTATTTCTGTCATTTGTGCAAATCGCTACTACCTTTTAGGCCTATTTGCGGAGTTGGGTAGATTTCCATCAAAAGGACTTTCATAAATTTTCGATTTAGACCTAATATATAAAAAAAAAAGGACATTCTTAGCAGGAATACATGTATTCTCAAAACTTGCAAAGACAGGCATGAAAAAACCCCCCAAAAAACATGAGGACCATTTCACTGCAAAAGATACTCTTTGTGACTCATGATAATTGATGAGGTGTCATTGTCATACTTATGATATCGGAACCATAGAATCTGTTTCATTTTTTTTTATAGGTCAAAACTGATTTTAGTGTAAGTATGAGATGTATGGTCGTTTTGTTTATCAGTCACAAAAGATAAGACGGTCAACATTGCTAAGTCATTCGTAAAGAAGGCTTAATTGTAATGCTGTGTCAATTTTTATCCATATGTCATACCACAAAAATGTCTCAAAAATGCCGCGAAAGGTTGGCCCCCCCTAGTTCAGACCCTGCCCCCCTTATATATATAATATGACTTCCTGAATCTTAAATTATATAATTAATTTTCAATTATTCAATATCATTTTAAAACATGTTAACCAATAAATAATTTGATATATTATAGCAACTTTGAACAGACTTGGTACCTAGAAAGAAATACTACCTTGCTCCCCATTGCACTTCATTAAAACATGTATGTTGTTTCTATTTCTTGGGAAATAAATTTATCTGAATCTGAATCTTATATTTTTAGCAGAGTACAGCCATGGCCGTAAGTGTTCACTCAGCAGCCATACCACACTATGGGGCTAAAAGTTTGACCAATCATAACAAAGCAAATACTTGCTCAATCTTCACAAAATGTCAGGAATTATAGTCAGTATGTACTTGGAGGTATTCTGATAAAAAATTGTTGAATGGAATAATGTTACATAGTACGGTGTGTCTGATGAAATTATGCATGTTACGTATTTCACCCTGATATGAAAACTATTGGCCCCACCATTGCATCATTTTCACATAATCATTAGATTGGGCTTGGAAATCGTCCATGTCACTTTCATTAAGTTTCATTGAGGCCAAATTGAGTTATGCAATATTTTCAAATATTTGGGTGTCTGATGAAATTATGCAAAATCCACATATGGCCTCAAAAATGTTGAAGTTTCAAATGATTTTGCTTCAATAATTCGCATTCTACAATTTGTCAACTATTCATGTCAAAACATTTCACTTACACGCTGCCTATGTCATTCAATATGTATTAATTGTCTGCATTTGAATGACACTGATTTTGCATAAATTTTTCAAATTTATGTTCCCAAAATCTTCAAAATGGTTCCGATCATTTAAAAAATGCTTCTAGCACTAACCTTATAATATCAATTTAGCTCTTTGCAAACAAAATTGAAACAACATGCCCTACTTTAAGATAATTAGCAATCAAAAGTTCTTTCCACAACTTCCCATTGGAATAGCATTGTGATCAGGATGTGCAGTTCCTTATCCAATAGTATGTCAATTTCCAAAACGCAACTTATCGGTCAGTTTCACTGCACTAAGTAGATGGAAAAAGACAACTTTTAAAGGCACTTCCAAAATGATCAGTCTATTTTGAGATTTTTGAGAGCATAAATTAAAAAAAAATTTGCAAAATCAATGTTATTCCAATGGAGACAATTAATACATATTGCATGACATAGGCAGCGTGTAAGTGAAATGTTTTGACATGAATAGTTGACAAATTGTAGAATGCAAATGATTGAAGCAAAATCATTTGAAACTTCAACGTTTTTAGTCCACTTGTGGATTTTGCGTAATTTCGTCAGACGCCCAAATATTAGAAAATAAGCATAACTCAATTTTGCCTCAATGAATCTTAATGAAAGTTACATGGAAGATTTCCAAGCCCAATGATTATGTGAAATGGACACAGTTTTGGGTCCAATAGTTTTCGAACTAGAGTGAAATAAGTAACTTGCATGATTTCGTCAGACACTGTAGTTGTGAGGCAAAATACTGATTTAGTTGAAATTTAAGATATAATCAGTTCTGATCTTATATTGTCATTCATATGATAGTGATATTTACCAGAGTGTCTGGGTGTGTTAGGCACACACCAAATCAAACATTCGTTACAGAATTACAATCAAATACGTGACTTTAATGTTGGTTAATCGGGTTTCGCTTGAGGTGTTTATGATCAGAAAAATTGTTAATTTCTGATGGAAGAATAAAGTAGTAAAACTTTTTTCTTATGATGAAATTTAATTTGTTTCACTAAATTCCACATCTATGTAAACATTTTGACACAATTTTCTTTTAAAAAATAAATTACACTTTATTCCTGCACCTAATTAAATTTGGCCATATTTTAAGAAAAAAAAACAGTTCTTGTGAAACCCGATGAACGAAAAATTCAACCATGTATTTTATTTTAATTTTGTCATGAATGCTTAATTTTATGTGTACACAACATATCCAGAAACTTTGGTGGCTGTGACTACAATGAGAATAACATATATAGCATCAGAATTATTTTTTGCTAAAAATTCAACTAATTCAGTATTTTGCCTCACTATTACTCTGCAAATATCGTTTATTGCAATGATTACTACCAGAATACCTTCTATTCTGTACTAACTATAATTGCTCACAATTTAGTGAAAATTGAGCGAGTTTTTTCTTTGTTATGATTGGTCAAAATTTTTGCCACATAGTGAAGCATGGCTGCTGAGTGAAAACTTATGGCCATGGCTGTACAAGCAAACTTGAGATACATACTTTTCATTTCAACCTTTGGCAATGTATATTGCCAGTGGGTATTGTAATTGCCCTTGGCTGGTAGAGCCATACCTACTCATTAACCTCCCCAAATGTCTCTATCAAAGCATTGGAAGGTTCCAATTAAGTTAGTTCACATAATGTTCGTATTAAACTAGGAAGACACAAGCGACCACATACTGCAGATCTACGTTTTTGCAAAATATGTGATATGAATGCAGTTGACGATGAATTTCACTGTTTAATGAGATGTGAAAAGTGGAGCACAATTAGAAAAAACCTTCTGAAATAGCTTCTCAAAACATTGATAACTTGTTATTTTTCTAATCAACAATTCATAAACATATTGACAAATAAAAGTGGTGATGTTAACTTTTGGCTATCTGAATACGAGGGGTTTTCCATAAGTTCTGTCCAACTAGTTATAACTTTTGCTAGATTTGATGTAGAAACATGATATTTGGGTCAGATAATACTGAAGTAATTCTGAAATAACACCCAAAATATCAGATCATATAGATAAAAATAAATGCTTAATCTGTTGCCATGGAAACCAGAAGTCATGAAATGCGGCCCAGATTGTGTAGTGCTCACTTAAAAAGAATAGAATACCTGCTTACATAACTGTGTTTTGACTAATTGAATTAAGGTATATTCATAATTTCTTTCATGAAATACAATCAGTTAATTGTATAATCATTAATAACAATGGAAACTGGTATTATCATCACATCTCAGTTACTTTACTGTCAACTGTGCAGTTTCTAATTGTTTTACGAGATGAGCAATTTTTTGGCTATGGATGACACTATATATACCAGTTATATTTCTTCAATTTAATTGGATAAAAACTACCAGAGAGAGTAAGAACCTTCTATCATGCATACAAGGAAGACAGTATGAGTGACAAAACCAAATAAAGATTGTACAACCTTTTTCTGAATGAAGAAAACACGCGTTGAAAGACCTAAGAAAAGAAGACTGGACAATGCCAAAAAAGACCTCAACATGAAGACTGAGGTATCTTATTTAGACATGGTTAGAACGTATGAGAAAAAGTATTAACAGGATTGCAGTCATTAGTTTAGGAAGCTGTGAAATGGCTATGTATATTTTGAATATATTCTGTTCTATACCTCTTGTAATAATTACATATTTGACAAGATATGTCAAGTATGTGTCTGTTAACAAGATCTTGGTCGCATTTTATGACTTTTTGTTTCCATAGCAACAAATCAACAATTTATTTTTACTTCTATGATCTGATTTTTTTGGGATCAATTGCAAATTACCTCAATATCAGCTGACCCTAATATCATTTTTCTGCAGACAATCCAGTGAAAGTTATGACAGGTTGGACAGAATTTATGGAAAACCCATTGTAAAGCACAAAAAGTCTCAGAAACACCAACAGTGATCTCAATATGAGGACAATGAGGCATTGACTTTTTAAGGGATATATAAAGTTAGAGGAAAAGTACTAAGTGGCAAGTTTATTATTTTAAGAATTTGTGAAACGTTAGGGATTATTTTTAATACATTTCTTGTCCTGTATCCCTGGTAAAAAGGAATTTTTGACAAGATATAATGAATCTTGTGCATCTAAAGGTGCCCTGGGCCGCATTTCACGACTTTTGGTTTCCATGGTAACAAATAAACCATTTATTTTCATTTCAATGATCTGTTTTTTTGGAGATCATTTGGAAATTACTTCAACATTATTTGACCCAAATGTCATGCTCCTGTATTAAATATTGCAAAAGTTATGGCAAGTTGGACAGAACTTATGGAAAACCCCTCGTATCTAGCTGAAGTCTTAAGAACAGATAATGTTGTCTAATCAACAGCTTTTAAAAGGTTCCATTTTTGCACAGATCATGGGTGGCTATATAGTCACAGAACATGCAGTATTCATGTGATGTTGTGTGTTATTGCTTTTGTCTGTGTATATTGTATTCATTTATCTGTTTTATGTAAATATTTTGTAGGCGCATACAGTTGGTTTATGGCACCACATTTTTTGGCACCAGACTGATTAAAATTGTTTGTATCATTATTACAGCTTAACTTACTCGTATTATATGTTGTATTACGGTTGCTAAAATTCTTTTATTGCATGGTGCTAATTATGTTGCAATGTATAATAGTTGGTTTTTCTCTTTTTCGTTTATATTCTTATAAATTGTTTTCTATTTATATCATTGTAAGGAGCTTCAAACTTATCACTCAGTATTATCAAAACTATGTATGTTTGGATTAACCATGTACAATAATTTTTATCGAATTCGAATGTTTCTGTGTGATATGTTTAACTTATTTACTTCTGTATGGTCGCATGTCATGAGGTGGGCACCTAAAATTCTGTGATAGTCTGCAAAGAAATTTGTCATTCATATGTCCATTTCTCAATGTCTAAAAGGCCTATCAATGTGATTGTAGTCTCATATTGTTGCCCTGAAAGTTTTCTTTAACTTGACTAAGCCCCATAGGTCAACTGACTTTACTGGGTCAAGCAGATGTCACTGAGGGCTTCTGAATTTCTCATGAGCTTCTGAGCCTTTCCTTGCACTTTAAACAGGAATTCTAAGATGTTGAAGACGTAATATATGCAGGTAGCACTTCGAAACATTGTCAAATATTGTTATGATCTCATGCCATGCCAGTGGCGGAGCTATGGGGGGGGGCTGGGGGTTGCAGGGCACCCAGGGCTTTGGAGTCGGAGTCGGAGTCGTGAGTCGGAGTCTTGGAGTCGGAGGTTTTTGGGTGGAGTCGGAGTCGGAGTTGAAAATTAATTTGGTGAGACCTGACTCCTTAAAAATAATTAATATAATTTACAAAAACCCAGTTACAACAGCTTGAAATGTATCCTGAAATTTAAGAAAAACTTTCTGAACAAGTATTTAAGAACAAAAATCAATAAAATTTTGTGGAAGTACTTTTTGCCCCTTGTTAATCATGTAATATAGTTGAAATATTGCCGATAAGCGGAGTCGGGAGTCGGAGTCGGAATTTAGGAGACCTAAGGAGTCGGAGTCGGAGTAGGAGTCGCTTTTCAGAAAGCCAAAGGAGTCGGGAGTCGGAGTCGGTTCACTTATTACCCGACTCCAAAGCCCTGAGGGCACCCCCCCAAAATGGGTAAGTGGCCCCCCCACAGGCCTCCCCATTTGAGATTTGAACATTTTGGAAAAATTATTGGAGCAGCAACAGTCGCTGGTTGTGGCCTTCGCTGGCGCTCACTTACGTATATCCAATTTTCTCTAGAATGATAGTTGCCCTTAAAAAAGATCTGAGGCATTTGATAATTTGTGATTTCCTTATTTGAATTTTTATTGCATATATATCCAGCAATATGTGTACGGCAGGCAAACCTTTTAGGAAGTGAGTGACATTTGCCCGAATATCAATATCTAGATTTAATAATATTGCAAAAGAAATCTCTTCGAAACTATTGATTCTTAATTATGTTTATTTAATTATCTGCCCCAATTTTTTTGCCTTTTTCCCAAAAGTTTTTTGGGGGAAGTTGACTACTCCCCCCTTCCAGTATGCCTATGTATCTAGAGATTCCATGCAACATCTAATTAGGGTGTTTTGGGGAAATCTTTCCGTCGCCATTGTTCAGTCAAAGAAATGATGCTCCTTTGAAAGTTTTCTAATTGAACAGATCTGATTTACGAGAGTGATTTGAACAAACTGCTCATTTTTTCGTATGTGCATGGAATTTCCCTACATTTTTGGTATTTCTGTCATTTGTACAAATTGCTACTACCTTTTAGGCCTATTTGAGGAGTTGGGTAGATTTCCATCAAAAGGACTTTCATAAATTTTCGATTTAGACCTAATATATAAAAAAGAGGACATTCTTAGCAGTAATAGGCCTACATGTATACTCAAAACTTGCAAGGACGGGCATGAAAAAAAAAAACACCCAAAAACAAGAGGACCATTTCACTGCAAAAGATACTCTTTGTCAGTGGCGTAGCTAGAAATCCAGGAGTGTGGGGGCCAAGGGGGGGCCAGGGTCTGAGCGGGGGGCCCACCTTTCGCGGCATTTTTGGGGCAATACAAAGCCAAAAATTAACGCCGCGACACAAGCCCTCTTTATAAGAGACAAAGGAATATTGGTGCTCTTTTCTTCTGGCATTCACTTACTGCATTTATTAGCCAATTTAGATGTGGTACAAAAAGCACAAAATAATATTTGTCAATTACTTTTTAGAGAGAAATGACTTTTCATAAAACCAGTCGGACAGAGAGCAGAATGTTGATTTCAGCTGTTCAATTTGTTATGCACACGGAATGAGACAGAGGCATCAGCTTCATTTTAAAGTGGTAGGGCAAATTGGGCCAAAGCCTACACGGAAGTGGGTCCAAGGGAGCGCTCAACATTTTTCCTCAAACAATACCCCTTTTTGGCCAAAAAATGGTGCTGCAAATGTCCCACCAGCCCCACCTACACTGACATACAATAGTGTGATGATGATACTAGTTTAACGTGGACTTGAATGGTCTCATGAAATTAATAATTTTTTTATCTGCTCAAATAGGCCAAAAACTGATAGCGATTGCTGGAAATGACACAAATTCCAAAAACATAGGGAAATTCCATGCAAAACATGAAAAACTGAGCAGTTTGTACTAAAAATCACTCTGGATAATCAGTCCTCTCCAGAAATATTCCAAAGGCGCAATATTTCTTTGGCTCAACAATGGCAAGGGAAAGATTTCCTCAAATCACAAATTTTTTGAATTTGCATGGAACTGCAATAGATACGTAGGCATATCGGAGAGAGGGAGGAGGCTAAAATTTGAGAAACACTAAGATTCTAGGCAAAAAGGTTAACACATTAGGTAGATTATTAAATAAACATATTTAAAAAACTAGTTGTATCCACAAGATTTCTTTTGAAATTGTATTTTAAAAATCTGGATCTTGGAAATTAGGCCAAACGTCACAAGACCGCATTAAAAAGTTTGGATGCAGGTATTCCTATTGCCAGATAATTTCAAAGAAAAATAAAATTGTCAAATGCCTTAGAACTTTTTAAAGGGCAACTGTCATTCTGGTGAGCACCGGATCAGCCTCTCAGGTCACAAAGACGGACGTTCTCTGCTCAAATAATTTTTCAAATTTCTCAAATCTGAAATGGGGGGGGGGCGGGGGCGGTGGGGGGGCCACTGATCCATTTGGGGGGCCTTGGCCCCCCAGGCCCCCCCATAGCTCCGCCACTACTCTTTGTGACTCATGATAATTGATGAGGTGTCATTGTCATACTTATGATATCGGAACCATAGAATCTGTTTCAATTTTTTTGATAGGTCAAAACTGATTTTAGTGTAAGTATGAGATGTATGGTCGTTTTGTTTATCAGTCACAAAAGATAGGACGGTCAACATTGCTAAGTCATTCGCAAAGAAGGCTTGTAACGCTGTGTCAATTTTTATCCATATGTCATGCCACAAAAATGTCGCAAAAATGCCCTGAAAGGTTGGTCCCCCTAGTTCAGACCCTGCCCCCCCCCCCCCTATATATATAATTTGACTTCCTGAATCTTAAATTATATAATTAATTTTCAATTATTCAATATCATTTTAAAACATGTTAACCAATAAATAATTTGATATATTATAGCAACTACCAGGATTCTGTGTAGCGCATTGATAGATTAAAAACCAGGATATGGATACCGCAGGCCTACATTTTCAATAGGGCTTTTTGTAGTTTATGTTTGCTATACCAGTGGAATATATATCATCTATTTTTAATTCACTTTCATATATTCATAACTCTGGAACAGTTTGCATCTCAAGGCTCCCAACAGGCTCCAGGTTTGATATTTTTTCCAGTATCTACCATACACTTGCAAGCATTGCAGGGTTAGCATACTCTTCCTGTTTGTCTCAGCTTTTTCCCAAGAGTGAGAACAGTCTGAGATCCGTCACAGACATACAACGAGTGTCATAGGCGTATTTCGCAGGGGGTCAGGGGGGGCTGCAGCCCCCTGGCATCAGGGCAAATGGCATATATCAGGGCAAATCCTGACCAATCAGGGCAGATCCACTGCCCTGGTCACATTCGCGCCATGTTAAAATGCCTATGACGAGTGTTAGATTGAAGTGTTCTGTTCTCCTCAATGTTGTTTTTGTTACTTGGAATAAATGGTTACTGATTATTATTGATCACTGATTTGAATTAGTCCTTGGCTCTGCTACATATTCTTAGGTTCTAGCAGTGTTAAAGTGTTGTTTAGGGACCCTGTTACAAAATAGCAAGCTGGATTATCATGTTTAGCATTGTTTGGAATTGACTGTTTGTTGTAATCTCCTGTCTCGAACGTTAAGCCATTAGACTCAGAGTGCACCAATTTAAATGTGAATTCCATACCTATGGTTGTGGGATCATGCAATATCAGGGAGATCCACTGTCCTGAAACTCTTTTGAGTATACTAGTGTATGTCATACATTGTAGCTCTGTGTTCATTTGTAGACTACACATATGAAGAAGAAGACATAAAATGATATTTGACGTGTAACGCCCTGGGGGGGTCTATGCCAGTCTTAACTCTAGTAATAATGCAGAGTGCCAAGTGGTGCCCACAGGCAAACACTTCACTTCCAGTCAAGGCTACAACCCACAGGACGTCGACAAGAAATACAAACACAAATAAACAGTTTAAAAATTTAATATTCAGAAATCGTACATCTCATGGCAATCATTCTTACCAATTGAAATTCAAAGTCTTCACGTATCACTGTGTCTTCTCGATAATCTTCTTTCGCACTGAAATGATAAGGCTTGAACCTGAAATTGTATTCCGTGAATCCAATTCCTAGAAGTAAAAACCTGAAACTTGAATTCTAAAATCCAATGAAAAATCTAATATCTGCAAAGTTAAATTCTGAAATTGAATTCCTAAAATTCAAAATCTGAAATTGAAATCGGAAAAGTTCAAAGTCTGAAACCAAACCCTGAAAAGTTGAAGTCTGAAATTGAATTCCTAAAAATTCAAAGTCTGAAAGGGAAATGAAATTCAAAAATTTCAATCGCGGTATCGGAGACCGAAAATGAAATTGGAAAATTTCTAAGTTCTGAAATCGAAATCTGAAAATTTCAAAGTCTGAAATCGAAATCTGAAAAATTTCAAAGTCTGAAATTGAATTCCTAAAATAATTCAAAGTCGGAAGTCAAGTGCCTGTATCGGGTACAGGCGAGATGAAATCTAAAATTTCTAAGTCCTGAAAATGGCCTGTACCGCTCAGAGGAGGAAATTGAAAAGCTAGAAAAATTCAAAGTCTGAAATTGAATTCCTAAAAATTTCAAAGTCTGAAATCAAAGGCCTAGGAAAATTCAAAGTCTGAAATCAAGTGCCTGTACCGGGTACAGGCGAGATGAAATCTAAAATTTCTAAGTCCTGAAAATGGCCTGTACCACTCACAGGCGGAAATTGAAAAGCTAGAAAAATTCAAAGTTCTGAAATTGAAACCTGAAAAATTTTCAAAGTCTGAAACTGAAATAGCCTGTACCGTGTACAGGCGAATAAAATCTGAAAATTCTCTAAGTTCTGAAAGGGAAGCCTGAAAGGTAAACCTGAAATTTTATTTCTGAAAGGGAAGGCTGAAATGAAAAGGACAGTGCCCAAATGTGGACTGACCCAGGGATTTGGATCTCCCTCCTTTTTGTTTACTTTCTGCTGCTCTCTGATTGGTCGAAATGCTGCTCCCTGATTGGCTGGCACCGCTCCAGCTGGTTGAGTCACAAAAATAAAATGGCCTCTGCTGCTGGCTGCTTGTGTTTGTTGACACTGCATTTTCATTCATTTCGGACATAAAACAGCTGTCGGCATGCGGTTTTCGGCTGTGGGCGACGAAAACAAGTACCCATCTGGATTATGCACACTGGAAAAGGCTGTACTAGCCACGATAACATCAAGGCAGATGAAAACAGGCAAAATTTCTGCTGGAGCAAATTGTCAAAAGTTGTGTTTCTTGCTGGGCCTGCCTCCACAGCCTTCAAATGTCACACTGGGGTTAGTAACTCTAAACTACATCACATCCTGACCAACTTGACACCAAATGATGTTTGCCCAAAAATAATTGGTTGCTAAATTATGGCGACTGAAACTTTGAAGAAAACACAGACTGAAAATAAGGCTCTTGTAAACAAACAAAATGGCAGCCGGCTGTCAAAAATGACAAAAAATGATGAAAAGGCCTGGGTGTTTCAATACTCCCCTCTTAGAAAAGCTCATCCTCGAGCTCCTATGAAGACAATCTTGTCTATCTGGCTTTTCATCGCTGGCCGTCTCTGTTTCGAAGAACTGAATTAGCAAGTCGTCGCAATCATCCATGGTACCTTCCACACACCATCTCCGAAAACTATCTCCTCCTTGAACGCCAATCGTTCCGCTAAAGTTGACTTCGTACCTGGAAGTAGTGATGCACACATCCTAGTGGTTTCAGACAAGACTCCTGTCAAGTCAATGCTCATATCCTCAAGCCGCACGGCTTGCCTGCACGCCACACAGGCGTACATATTCCATGCTCCAGATCCTAAACCTGCACCTGAAATAAAAGTACCAAACTTCCTGCAGGCAACATGAGTCCTCCGACTAAAGAAAGACAAGAAAAGCAACAACTTGATCAATAATTTCACATGGACATTCCACAGTCCACGACTTGAAATTCCTTGACTCAAAGAAGTTTCCAACTGCTGATCACTGTCTGGATCCACGATAAGAAGTTCATCCCTCAACAACGAATGATCCTCCTCCAGGTCTGTAGCCCTCCTAGCCAGACCTGCACCGACAACCTGGGCTCCTTCCCAGTTGCCTTCATCAACATGAGCAACTATTGTGGGTCCCTCCACTCCACAATCTTCAAATTCAGCTACTACACTTGAACGTAAAACTTCAAACTTTTGGATGACTGTATTCCACATCCAGCCAACTACTGCACACACAAAATAGAAGAAGTTCAACTCACAGTATTTCAATATTCCAACGAGACTGTCTCCCCACGTTGAACAAACTGACACTCCTGGCGACACTGTAAGTGAATTTGTTCCGACGTCGTTCCTCGGATCCTCACTTCTCTTGTCCACGTCAGACGTTTCATCTTCTGATATAGAAGCCTCAGGATCCGCTATAGCTGTCAGGTTATCCTTGTCCACTTCAAGTCCCAAGCGATCTCCATCTTCCGAAAGGGCCACCACCCTCGATGCATAACAATAATGATAATGATACAATGGTGTCCTAGGACATAGTTCATCTCTCACTGGATCGCGTCCTAGATACTGTCCAGATCCTTGGTATTTCCCGAAGCTGCTGCTCCTGCAGGAGTTGTACCGGGCTTGTCCTCCAGGCTGGTAGCTAGTACCTCCACACTCGATCCCCTTGCCAGACGCTTGCTCCTCTTATCGGCTCCCACGATGGCTTCGTAATTCTGAATGGAGTGCACAATCGCCTGGAGCGATGACGTTCCCTTGCAGGCTACATGAAGTTTTGTATTTACGTCCACGGCGTTAAGGAGTGACTGCGCCGTCAGCAATCCCCGGGCGTCGTAATTCATCCCTGGATAAGCCTTGCACACCAGTCTCCATAGATCATCCTTGAGATCCTGTATGGACTCCCCAGTCTTCCTCATCCTGGTGTTCAACTGCGATCGGTAGATCTCGACGGGAGCGTCCCCGAAACGCCGAGAAAAGACCGAGAGAAGACATTCATAATCTGACCGCTCACTGCGGGACAGATTCGCATAAAACCGGGCTGCTGTCTTGTCCAAGCACTGTCCAACCATCCGAGCCTTGGTCCTGTCGCTCCAGCCGGCGAGTTCTGCACAATTCTCGAACTGCACGACGAAAGCTGACCAATCTCCTTGTCCATCAAATCTTGGTGAACGCAGTGCAATCTTCATGTGCTCAGGTTGACTTAAGTCCCGTGGGGTCACTGAGTGACCGGCCTGATCCCTGGCCCGGCTGGTCTCCCGACTTGAGTCGAACTTCCTCTCCATTGAATCCATCCTCCTGGCGAATGTCAACATGAGATACCGCATCTCCATCTTGAATGGGTCAGGCTCATCACAATGAGAATTGTCTTCCCGCAAAGGAATGTCCGAAGGCATCGAGTGGGCTGGTTCCCCACGGGCATCATCTCGTACCTGTACATTTCGTTGAAATCTCACCCGACCAGCAGCCGGTGCTGGTGAATTCCATTCTTCTTTGTCCTCTCCTCCGGAGGCAGAATCAGTCTCGAAGTTGTACATCGATCTCAGGCGCGGACCTGAAAGTCCATCCCGGGCCTTCTCGGAGAGCTTCCTCTTCTGTCTGAAATGATAAGGGGGACTTTTGGGCCTCTCAGCCCGCTGGCCCTCCAAAATCACAGGATTATCTAAATCAGACATGCTGTGCTATGAAATAAAATGAACAAATATGGGAGAGAAATTCCTGTAAACAGCTGAAACAGAATTGTCTGAAAATTCTGAAATAGAAATTTCTACAAGTAAAAGAAACTCCTGCAAATAAACATCTGAAACAGAATTATCTGAAAATTCTGAAATAGAAATTTCCTGTAAGTCAAAATTGCTGAAATAGAATCTCTAAAATCTGAAATAGAAATTCCTGTGAATAAAACAGCTGAAAGAGAAATCCTTAAATTTCTGAAATGGAATTTCTACAATTAATTCACTGAAATTAAAATTTCTGCAAACAATCTCTGAAATGTCAAACTGTTCAATAAAAAATTTCCTGAAAGTTGAAAAAGTCTCCTGGAATTATAAGAACATTAATCAACAATTCAATCAATCAATTTCCTGAAAGTGAAAATCAACGAATCCTGTCGACTGCGCCAATTCTTGTAACGCCCTGGGGGGGGGGGATCTATGCCAGTCTTAACTCTAGTAATAATGCAGAGTGCCAAGTGGTGCCCACAGGCAAACACTTCACTTCCAGTCAAGGCTACAACCCACAGGACGTCGACAAGAAATACAAACACGAATAAACAGTTTAAAAATTTAATATTCAGAAATCGTACATCTCATGGCAATCATTCTTACCAAATGAAATTCAAAGTCTTCACGGTCACTCGTAAATCTTCCGATAATTCTTCTTCCGTACTGAAATGATAAGGCTTGAACCTGAAATTGTGTTCCGTGAATCCAATTCCTAAAAGTAAAAAACCTGAAACTTGAATTCTAGAATCCAAGGAAAAATGTAATATCTGCAAAGTTAAATTCTGAAATTGAATTCCTAAAATTCAAAATCTGAAATTGAAATGTTCAAAGTCTGAAACCAAACCCTGAAAAGTTGAAGTCTGAAATTGAATTCCTAAAATAAATTAAAAGTCTGAAAGGGAAATGAAATTCAAAAATTTCAATCTCAGTATCGAAGACCGAAAATGAAATTGGAAAATTTCTAAATTCTGAAATCGAAATCTGAAAAATTTCAAAGTCTGAAATCGAAGTCTGGAAAAAGTCAAAGTCTGAAATCGAAATCTGAAAAATTTCAAAGTCTGAAACTGAATTCCTAAAATAATTCAAAGTCGGAAGTCAAGTGCCTGTATCGGGTACAGGCGAGATAAAATCTAAAATTTTTAAGTCCTGAAATCGAAATCTGAAAAAAGTCAAAGTCTGAAATCGAAATCTGAAAAATTTCAAAGTCTGAAATTGAATTCCTAAAATAATTCAAAGTCTGAAATCAAAGGCCTAGAAAAAAATCAAAGTCTGAAATCAAGTGCCTGTACCGGGTACAGGCGAGATGAAACCTAAAATTTCTAAGTCCTGAAATCAAAATGAAATTTTAAAATTTCAATCTCGGTACCGAATACCGAAAAGGAAATTGGAAAATTTCTAAGTTCTGAAAATGGCCTGTATCGTTCACAGGCGGAAAGTGAAAAGCTAGAAAAATTCAAAGTCCTGAAATTGAAACCTGAAAATTTTCTAAGTCTGAAACTGAACCCAGGCCTGTACAGTGTGCAGGCGAAAAATAAAACCTGAAAATTTTCTAAGTTGTGAAAGGGAAGCCTGAAAGGTAAATCTGAAATTTTATTTCTGAAAGGGAAGGCTGAAATGAAGAGGACAGTGCCCAAATGTGGACTGACCCAGGGATTTGGATCTCCCTCCTTTTTGTTTACTTTCTGCTGCTCTCTGATTGGTCGAAATGCTGCTCCCTGATTGGCTGGCACCGCTCCAGCTGGTTGAGTCACAAAAATAAAATGGCCTCTGCTGCTGGCTGCTTGTGTTTGTTGACACTGCATTTTCATTCATTTCGGACATAAAACAGCTGTCGGCATGCGGTTTTCGGCTGTGGGCGACGAAAACAAGTACCCATCTGGATTATGCATACTGGAAAAGGCTGTACTAGCCACGATAACATCAAGGCAGATGAAAACAGGCAAAATTTCTGCTGGAGCAAATTGTCAAAAGTTGTGTTTCTTGCTGGGCCTGCCTCCACAGCCTTCAAATGTCACACTGGGGTTAGTAACTCTAAACTACATCACATCCTGACCAACTTGACACCAAATGATGTTTGCCCAAAAATAATTGGTTGCTAAATTATGGCGACTGAAACTTTGAAGAAAACACAGACTGAAAATAAGGCTCTTGTAAACAAACAAAATGGCAGCCGGCTGTCAAAAATGACAAAAAATGATGAAAAGGCCTGGGTGTTTCAGACGCAACCTGTAGGAGGGACAATGACCCCCATTTGCTGATGGGGGCTACTGACCCAAACTATGGGGGATGGCTCCCCATGTACAGGTGGGCACTGTCCCCCATATGTAGGAGGAGGGCACTGATGCCCACATGTAGTTGGGATAACTTAACCCCCGCCCCTTGTAGGCAGGGGTGATGATCCCAGTTTCATGTTCATGAGGGGCACTGACCCCCACTTGTAGCAGAGGGGCACTGACCCCAATCTGCAGGAGGGGCACTGACTCCCGCTTTTAGGAGAGGGGCACTGACCCTGGCCTTGAGTGAAATCATATATCTTACTTTGTGCATTGCAAAATAATCTAAAAGGAGGAACAAATTTGCAAATGGCAAAACCCTGCCCTCTTGTGAGAAATTCTTAAACATATTTGTTAACATGGGAATAAACACCATATTTGTAATTTTTGAATGAATCCTAGAATACATTGAAGATGAGGTAAGATTGAACCCACCTGGGACGTGTTAGAAGGTTGTGGAATGAGCTGGATAGCCATAGTTGATCATTGGGAGTGAAACGGACTAAGAAAAATGGCAACAAAGTCCTTGTCAGCCAAGACCGTTTTTCTGTAGTCAACGAGCTGGGTTATAATATTCGTGTAGTGAATTAAGCACAAGAGAGGACTCAAAAATCTGTGCAGTGATGGTCTCAACATCAACAGTCCACAGCAGGAATTTTGCAAATCATGTACACATTTCACATATTCGTCTTCAAAAGTCTCTTAAAAATTCAATTTCTCCATTAGTATTCCCTGTACCTATAATTTTTATGGAATAGTTAATTATTAACCTTGAAAAGCTTAATTAAATTATTAACAAGTGATTAATTTCTTTTTAAAGCAGACAACAAGAGAACATAACTAACTTAAAGTTACATAATCATTATAAACTGATATGATTACGTAACAGTGAGCAATTAACATTTCAAATCATCTTATTGTTTTTATTATTGTGTAATATCAACAATCTAACATAGACTTAAATTTGGCAGCTTTCAGTGTAGTCTGCCTTTTTACTATTTATCTGATTATCTATCAATCATATTTATCTATAATCCTATCTATCTATCTATCTGTCTATCTATCTATCTATCTATCTATCTATCTATCTATCTATCTATCAATCAGTCTATCTATCTATTTATCTATCTATTTATCTGTCTAAATAAATATAATATTTTTGATCTATTTATTTTTGTATGGTCTACTTGTCCCTCTGTCTTTCTTTGTATCTGTCTTTCAATTTTTTGAAACAGTTACATAACTGCCTTTCATACATTGAATATGACATAAATATGAAATTTATGGTAATGCTATAAGTCCTACAAAAACTTTTACAAATGTGTGAAAAATAGAATTTGTATGAAGGGGGTTGTCATCAGAGCTGAAGGGGACTTTTGTGTTTAAAAAAAAAATCATTTCTGGCTCAGTTTTTGTGAAATAAATGTTTTCTCTCCAGGATATTGTGAAAATATAATTTCTGGTGGGCGAATTTCTTGTCAGGGTGTTGCTCGAGTTACATTTTTTTGTTGAAAAACATGCCATATCAGTGCGGAAATGTAATTATTATAAGTATTTAATGGAGCTTGGTACAAAAGTACACACACACACACATGAACCTTATTCTTCTTTGTAGAGTCATTAACAGTCTTTCATGAGGTAAATGTGTAAAGTAAATATGTAAAGGACGGTTAACATCATTAATTATTTTGGCTGCCAGGGACCGACATTTTTCTGTATAAACAACACTCGGATCATGAACAGAGAACACACTTTCATTGTTTTGGACTAGTCTACAGATTCTTTACCTGTGTCACTGAAGTCTATTCTGTTGTAACTTAGTACCTTCAGCTGTTCCACCAAATTGCAATAGCTTAACAGAGAACACTAGCAATCACAGAGTTATGCCCCATTCTCACTACGGGAACCGGAGTACTTTTTTTACAGGTGGGAAAGGTTTTCCTGGAAAAACGGAAAAGCATTTGCTAATTTGACCTATCCCACAGGGAGTTTTTCAAATGTCACCGATGTATTTTCTGCATGTCGGCTGGATGTTAAAAAAAAATTCAGCAGCCTGAAACTGCGAAGTGCATTTTTCGAGTGAAAACGAGGAAAAAAATGACCGGCGGGATACAGGGGCATCCCCTGCCCCTGTGGGACATTTTACTGCCCCTGCGGAATATCTGCAGCCTCGCTGGCAGTTTTTTGCTGTCTCGCAGGCAGTTTTTGACATCCTGCCGACGTTTTTTGACAACCCGCCGACGGTTAGATCTTGCCTCACAGGCATTTAACTTGCCCCGCCGATTTACGATCTTATTCCGCTGATTTAAGATCTTATTCCGGCGATTTAAGATCTTATTCCGCCATGATATATGCCTCTAATTAATTATATAATCGTTATATAATCGTTGTGCCTTGCCGAGTTAGCCATTTTCTCCTAGAAATCGTCAGCCCCTCTCCCGTCGGTCAAAAAAACTTCTCCGCCATGGAGAACTAGTCATTATAAAATGAAGTGATGAGTAGGGGAGAGCGGAGCACAGTGAGACGCAGGCACAGTGAGACAAAGTCGGTAGCATCTAGCTGGTACTGTTTACAGATCAACCCTCTTTTGTATAGTACGCTACAAAAAGTAAGCAAGTGAGAGACTGTCCTATTAATATCCTGTAAGCCTACACAGCATATCGAGAGTGGAATTTCAATATTTTGGTTTTTAGCCAATAAAAGTAAATAATTTTGCTAAACGACCTTTTGTTATAATTTCTAAGAAAAATGATATTATGCAAATCAATTGCCAGGGATTCAAACCTTGATTATTTGTCTTAGTTTAGTGAGATGATGAACCACAATAGAGGCATCAGTCTGCAGGATTCAAAAATTTTATAAAGACAGCTGCATGGGGCACAGTGAGACGGTTTCAGGCGGGGCACAGTGAGACATTAAAAATACGCTCTAAACGACCTGAATGTAATGCATAGCTCACAATTCACTATTAAAAACAAAATGTCTGCTCTGCTACAAACTACTAATTTTAGTGAGTCTTATCCAAAGGGAAGCATCAGAAAGAATTTTGATTAGTATGTAACAGGTGCGGCAGAATAAATAAGTCATGCATGTGTCCTGTGCGATGAAGTTTCGAAACATGCTAAAACATAGGCTGCGCGGCAGCATACCCTCGGCTATTCAGCAGGCCATACTAACTCATACTGAAGCATGTGAAATACATTGACTTACTGCCGGTGAGGGTTGGCAGCACGATGCGCAGAGCCCCCACCTCCCCCCCCCAACAAAAAAAAAGGAAAACTGTTAAAACATCGGCAAAGATCTGAAAATTTAGCACAGGAGAATATGCACTTGGAAGTGGTAGTCTGTATAACTACCATCTTGCATGGGAAAGATGGTAACTAAATGAAACCTGGATAATGAAATTCAGGCAAGTAGGCCTATCGGACAGTAACACCAGAGTTATATTACAGATATATACTCATTTACTTTTTTTGGCTGATGGAAAATGTTGTTTGATGAATGAAACGTCCATTTCTCTATTTTATATGATTTTTTTTTTTATTGTATTTAACTTTGACAAATTTCTCTGCCCAAGCATTTAAGAGATTCAAGGTACAAATGTACTGAAAAGAGATGTTGCAATGAAATAAAATGGTCACCTCATTGCTATATCCTCCTCTTGTCCTAATGACCCAACCAAGTGATTAAATACAGGAGGTAAAGTCCTAATCATCCATCTATCCATGATTCTCTGGATGTATTAATAAAACAATATAGATGATCAATCAATCAATCAATCAATCATCTATCTATCTATCTATCTATCTATCTATCTATCTATCTATCTATCTATCTAGCTAGCCTATCTATCTATCCATCTATCTATCTGTCTAGCTGTCTATCTATCTATATATCTATCAACCTAAAAAACGAATCAATAGTGCAATAGGAAAATCTATTTTCAGGGATACATTCACAATGGACCCTGTCAGCATGCCTCGGCGGTCCAACGTTGGCCCAGCGTCAGTCCGATGTCAGCAGCATCGGACCAGCTTCGGGCCGACGTTGGACCGCCGAGGCATGTTGATAGGGGATCTATCACAAACAATCAATCAATCTATCAATCAAACAATCTTCAATCATCTAAACACCTCATCTATCATTCTATCAATCTGTCAATCTATCAATCTATCAATCCATCAATCCATCAATCTATCTATCTATCTATCTATCTATCTATCTATCTATCTATCTATCTATCTACATTGTATCTATTTATTTATCTATCTATCTATCTATCTATCTAATCATCTATCCATCTGTCTATCCTACCTTTTCTTATCATAAATTATGAATACAGTAAAAGGCCAGCCTAAAAACAGAAATAATAGGTAGGTGTCTAACTATCCAATCTATTTTAAATATTAAATCTATTTTAAATATAAAACTAAAAACAATGTATGGCCTACAGATACTTTTTGAGACTGATACATTTGCTGGTTAACACCAAAAATGTTAAATGCTGTTCAAGCTTGGTGGTACAACAATAGCTGAAAACACCATAAAAAGCTTGCATGGGATATAAAAAGTCATATCTCAGCTTCTACTTGGCCTATATTTCTGATTGAAATTGGAAATTTCATTATTTGTTTTAGATTAAAAAAACTACGGTTATCAATGATTGAACACATTTCCAAGAAAAACAGGGAATTTTGTTAGAAAGATGAGGGTACTACATTGTATGCATCTGCTTCTATACCCTCCCCTTTGTTCTTGGGTTTGGTCATTAGAGAGGATCAGTGACATCATGTTACATAATGCCCATTCAAGGTGCTAAAATATGCTTGTGTTGAGTTTTGTAATGAATTAATACACAAATTTATCCAATAATATCTTTGTATAAATATAAAACTAAATATTTAAATTCATAGAAAATGGGTTTTGTTACATACCAAGTAATTTTCTATATAACCCTGTATTTAGTGGCATAATGTCTGCAATCATGAAATGATCACATTTATTTTTTATGCAAAAATCTAAATAAAAGCAGGCTGACATTACCTTAATTTCTTGTTTTTAATTTACATCACTGAGGTTAGCTTTGAGCAAAAGGGAAACATGTGAGTCTTTGACATTTCTTGTCAAAAGTCTTAAATGGTAAGGCCCCTGAGCAAGCACTATGAGCATAAATCATATTTGTCTATATATAATTTATAATATTAAAACACATAAATTCTGAGGAAGAATGTGATAAAATGTTACACTTGGGACACGTTGTAGGGTAAGATTCTTTGAGTCTGACCCTTAGGGAGGGTAACCTTGAGTCGGACACTTTTATTGGAGCTGAATTGGGTAATTGAGAGTATCTACACCAGTGTATTTGGTACCAATGCGTAGCCCAAGATCTCTTTCATCCATTCAAAAAGTATCAGCTTGATATGAATATTTTTAGTTTGATTTCCAAGACCATAAAGATGGGTTAAAAACCCGTTTTTCTCCCAAATTTTGTCATAAAATTGTGTATTTTAGTGAATTTTAGCCATATTTGAAGAATCCTTTGCTGGCCTATAGTATTGATCTGACATCAATGTATGTGTTATTCAGTAAGAAGGAAGCTTTGCCCGTTTTTTAATCAAACATGAGCTTCTTCAATTGAAGGGATGGCTCTAAAGCACCTGTACCTTTGAGTCATGTTTTTACAACACAGCTGTCTGACTCAAAGATACCCTATGTCATTTTTTATTTCAGATATTTAACCACAAATTCAGTTCTTGTGTTGTGCCAATTGTCAAGTTTTTGTTAGATGTAGTAAAAACGCTTAATTTGAGGCCCTGGTTGACAATCAATAACCCATAGGCCAAACAAGATATCACTTTTTTAAATTACACAGAATCCAAGTGTCCGACTCAAAGGACATTACCCTATGGCACTTTGAGTAACTAAGATCCAAAATTGACTGAAATGTGACAATTCAATGGTTAACAGTATTTGGCATATTTTTAGCAATTTCTGTCTTCATATTCAAATATCTGATGGTTTAATAGATGTATGCACGAAAACCATGTATTTCATGCCATGTACCATGTGCAACCATACATATTTATATTATTTACATGAATAATTTAAAGTGTAATATCTTGATAACCACATTGATTTTCAGTGATGTTTCACATTTTGACCCCCCCCCCCCCCTCCTTGGCTGTCATACACATCTGAGTTGTGAAGTAATGCACCCTCCATTCTTTAGTGAGACTTTACCCAGATTACATCATCTTATATAAGGTGATTGAGTTACAGCAGACAATAGCCAATTCATGCCTATAGGGGAGAGGGTTGAGCAGCTGGGAAGGGGGAGGCTAAAAGGTCCCTTTAAGAGAAAGAATTGGTGCTCATACAAAATGTTGTAATTCTTCAAAATTATCATAACATGTATACAATACAATGATTTATCAGACCACATTTCATCTCACATTTCTCCCAAATACTGCAATAAACAGCATTTTCAAAAGGAGTCATACAAATAAATACTATAGGCCTATACATGACATTGTATAATTATGCATTTTTGACAAATTCCAGGTCTGTTTTGGACATCCAATTTTAGGCCTGAGGCTTCTTCATTTTTCCTCCCAGGTGCGTCAGACTTTTGATGTGAACTGAAAAATGGCCATTCTAATGCATGTGCTTATTCCATTTCGTGTAATCCCTTTGTCTCAGCCATAATTAATTACTGAAATCGCGATTTCGTACGGCCGTTTCGCTTTTACCTCGTTTTGGACCTCCTATTCAACGTCTGAGGCTTCTTCATTTTTCCCCTCAGTTACCTGAGACTTCCCAGGTGAACTAAAAAACGGCCATTCTAATGCATGAGCCTATTTCCATGGATTTTTTTCCTTCCTGCAAACCGTAATGTACAATTGAAATCGCGATTTCATATACCTGCTTCGGCTCAACTTTTCTTTCCCCAACTTTTTTTCAATAGAAAAATTTGCAAAATCTCATGCAATGGCTGTGAATATTAACAATAGTATGTCTAACGACAATAAGCTTTAAAATAAAATAATCTACCCATTACCATTTTGGCTTTTCGCGCAGAAATGTTGGAAAATAGGGATTTTTTCTAATTTTTGGATTTTTATAAAAATTCATAGGACCAACATTCCAACTGAGTCAAGCTGTTTAAAGAGGCATTAGTTAGACACCTAATTGAAAAATTTCATAGATTTAACTCCAAAATTGACTGAATCATACAGGTTTGAAATAATAGTATTTTTTCATATTTTTGGTAAATTGTCATCCGTTCAACTTTCGAAGAGCATTTAGACCCACAAAAATACATCTTGGGCACTTAATGCATACGATGTATGCAAATTTCAGTGTCAAAAGTCCAGCAGTTTTTTAGTTATGTCCCAGAAACAAAAAAATACAATTTTTCACATTTTTCAATGATTGTGACAAAAGTATTTTTATCATGGGGATTAGACCTATAAAAGGCTCAACTGGGATAAAAGATACTATATTTACCCAAAAATGATACATGTACATGCCATAGTTTTGGCTTCACACCCAATACACAAAAAAATATTTTTTCACATTTTTCAATAACTGTGAGAAAAGTATTAATCTCATGTGGATTAAACCCCTAAAAGACACAACTAGGATAACAGATACAGTAATGTCCAAAAAATAAAAAGTATACGTCCAATATTTTTGGCGTTACTCCCAATACACAAGTGGGACGCCCGTTATCCGGACGCCCGCCCGCCCGCCCGTCCGCCCGCCCGCCCGCCCGCCGGACGGACAAATTTTCCCAAAGTAACTACAATACCCGTCGGCAATGTATACATTGCCGAGGGTAAAAAAGGACCTAAAAATCACCTAGCCAGCTGCTTTTATAAGAGTACAGTACTTTCTGTAGCAACAATTGATAGAATAATTCGGCAGGTCCTGAGGATCAGAGGTTATGTCAGCAGATGCCCTGTCTCACTGCGCCCCGCCTGCTGTCTCACTGTGCCCCGTCCACGGGGCACAGTTGGACACTTAACAAGTATGGACGTGACTCAAAATTTCTCCAAACCTGTAAAAGGTAGGAACCTGAAACTACTGGACAATATAGCAATATACCCAACGTCATTATCTATAATGTGGACCTGATCTCATTTGACTCGTTACTGCCAACATTTTCGAACACTTGAAAATAAAAAAAGTGTCTCACTGTGCCCCGCTCTCCCCTAACCTGTCAAAATTTCTTACAAAATCTCTTATTGATTTAAAAATCTACACAACATGTCTGTTCCCACTTTAAAAGATCACTCTGTGAGGTAGTGTTTCAAAGAATATAAACCTTGAGTCTTCCAAGGAATAAAAAAAAAACTTTCTGAGTCAAGCGCCAAGCCAGTCTCCTCCATGCGACTTAATATCCAGTCATTTTTGTGCACACTGAGAAGCTGTGAAAATAAAAATCACTTCTATCAGTTATTTGTTTAGTTTTTTAAACCTAAACAATTTGAAACTGTGTACAGCACACCTTTTGTTCAAGTAATATTCACCTTGCATGAAATATGACTGACCAAGCCAACATTTATTCTTTTCAAACCGCATTTTGTGACTGTAATTAATGTAAAGAAATCCTTCAATCAATGAATAGGTCTGTCTCAATATGGGGATTACGACAGGTATTATCAGTAAAAAAAGTAGGTGGCACTACGATAATGGGGTAGGACTATTTTTGTCTTTGGGGAAGCTCACCAAATGACATATTATCTGGTTTGTTTGCTAGGTAAGTGAAATCCTGTGACCAACAGTTAATAATAATCTGGTTGTTACAGTAGACAAACATCAAGTGCTACAGATTTGGACTGAAATGTTCCTTGTGAGGTCAGAGCCCTATCCATGCCATGTTATTCTTATGAGTCATAAGGAATTTATGAAGTCATAGCCTATACTTGCAATGTTAGAAAACTAGTGACCAACCAAGTGTCAATGAGGTCACAAGTTACTCAATGACAAGTTAACAGCTTATTTCGATGCTATGGATAGGGCCTGTTGTGTCGTCATGCATTGATGACCACTAACAGCCAAATGTAAGTACTCGTCTTTCGTCGGCTGTAACACGTTACAATCCCCCAACACACTTTTCTGTTGAACTGCTGTTTTGATTTATATGCATTGCAAAAAATATTAAAAGTTTAAGGCCATATTGAAAGTTTGATAGCCATTTTAAAAATGGACAATTGTTAGAGTCAAGGATGGTAAATCCGTCCACTTTTGGCTGAAACTATATTTCCTGGAAAATGGCAAAAGTTACAAAAATAAAAATCAGTCCATTGGAAAGGGTATATTCCGTTTTATCATCAACACTCAAAAAAGTTAAATATTCAAATTATTTGGGTTCAAACCATGGCAACAAAGATTGAAGATCAGGTCACCTAAATCCGTCCACCTTGCCGGTAAATCCGTCCAGCAAGGATGGTAAATCCATCCACTGGGCATAGTACAGCTATCAACTATCATATCTCTTCATATTTTCAAGTTTTGCAAGTTATTAATTCTTACAAAGGGTTTTGTGTCGTTTTTAGAATCATGATCCACTGATTGCACTTATAATAGAAGAATTAAATAATAGAGGTTCAGTTAACTTTGAATGATTTCAATTGACCCTCTCAATTACAATTAAATAACCTTTTAATCCAACCTAAGTGGGATAACTGTTCCTATCTAATTTCTCTAATCAGAAGAATGCCATTTATTATCATTTAAAGTATTAAAGTGCTTTAAAAGTTAGTTTTATGTGGGTGGACGGATTTACAAACCTCCTATCGAGCCACTTTCAAGATATTGATGGTAATTCCGTCCACCTTTATTTCCATTGTATTTCATTTCATGGTCGCACAATTTTACAAATCCTGCAAGAATAATTTAATTTTGTATCTTATTCAAAGATTTTTACCTCATAAATGTTTGTTTGTTGACAGGAATAGGCCAATAATATTGTCTTATCCCACTCATGTAATTATCAACAATGGCTGTGATGACGTCACAGAATTTGATTGTTTTGTGTCCTTTGTTGTTAAATGGACCTGAAATATGATTGAAAAAAGCTCTGAACACAAGAAACACGGCAAAATCAGTTAAATAAGACTTTCCCTTGCTTTTAAAACGCACACAATTGTAATAGATATATTTATATGCATACAGGAGGGGGTGGACGGATTTACCCTCCTGGACGGATTTACCATCATTGACTCTATATATTTTTTAATTTTTCACAATTCATTTGATCATAACTCCAGAAGTATTTGAGCTATCGTCCTGCAATTTTGGATTTGCTCTTTCCAGATGATTTTCTTGAAACATAAAACATTTGAATGGAATCAGAGACGGTCATGCAGGGAATTTTTCGGAAATTTGGGTTGATTTGGTGAGGAATGACGCTTTAGTCTAATTTGAAGAAAAAAATTGCTGAAGATCACATCAATCAACAAATCTACTTCAACACGAATTCCTATAATACAATGTGAGTTCAAAATTAGATTCTGTCTCCTGGATTATATTTTTTACTACCGTGAGAGGCAACGTCTGTAAAGTTTTTATTGAAACTGTTAGCAATTTCTTTAGTACTTGAAATATTCTAATCATCTATAATGAATTGCTCTCATAATTAGTTTGAAGCATAAAAGTCTGTTAGGCATATCCTTTAGGCCTATAGTTGAGATCAAGCATTTCTCTAACTATCTGAAACACTTCCACGTCTATAAGAAACACTGGAAAAGGAGTGAAAAAAAAAGCAGGTTTAGTTAATTTATGAGGTCAGACTGGCTTGAGTCTAGCTGGAATGGCCCTTGCCCTACATGAGTTTATCCCAGTTATTCCAAGTAAGAAAGTAGGTCAATACATGTGTCTGACATGAGAATTTCCACAGCAGCAGCAGCAGCATGATTGCAGCATTCTGAGGATTTTCATAAAATTAAAGCCTCACTTGTGGGCACAACAAAATAGCTTGAGATTATTCACTTCATTGAAACCAAAAACGGATATTTAAGTAGGAGTGTCTCAAGTTTAGACCTAAGTTGAACAGTGTCATGGGCCCCACGTTGTTCAGTGTATTGAAAGTGCAGATCTCAAACGCGAGTATTGGACATTGTTACACAACCACTGCCAACCATAATGCAATTGATAATGACTGCACCAGGAAACAACATCAGGTAACTTACGCATGGGCGGAGGAATTCGGGAAGGGGTTGGGGGTTCAGAGTTCAAGGAAGGGATTGCTGAAGGATGCGAAGCCCTAAGGGGTGAAGCATATTCGGGTGGGGGTCAGCAGATTTTACATGTTTTCAGGTAGAGTAGCGCGGGGCATGCAGCCCCCCTTAACTTCGAGGTGCGATTTGACCTACTTTTTGTGGTCGATTATTTGAATGCTTGTGCTGTCAGGAAGGGACCACTTGACTCTACTAATAACTAGTGAAACAAATGTCTACCAATTTTAATAAAGGAGTTAGGGCCCTTTTTGTAAAAAATATAAAATGGCCTTCTTACCCCACCCATCGGGCAAGAAGCCCCCCTATTATAATCCTATGGCAATTTTTTTGTGCGAGCGCACTCAACTTGAAAGTTATTTCTTGGGGTTTTTTTCTGAATTTCTGAATTTTTCTGTTCATACATTTATTTTTTAATATTTTTTGCCCTGTTTTAATTTCGTCCAAATTTTTTTTATTTCAATTAGCTATTCTGTCAAGATTTAAAGTAAAGTACACATTATGGAATGGTTCCTGAAGCAGCTTCGAGGCCTCAGTGAAGGGGGGCCTCATGCCCCATACCATGTGGGGCCTCTCACCCCAAACTTACATATTTTAATTTGACCTCTATATTTTGAGCTAAAATGCAAAAATATGATCCAAATCATATTTATGTAATGGTCATAAAGTGAGGCGACGCAGATATCCAGTATTCTTTTAAAAGTTTCCAAAGTTATTTCTGACAACCACTTTCAAAGAATTAATCAAAGTTACAAAAACCATACACCTTTTTTTGTTTCTTTAATTACTCCTATGGTTTGGTGCTGTTTGCCCTGAAAATTTGTGACGTCACCTAAAAAGCCTCTAGCTTCAATCCTATCAATAAGAAAAAGCACCAAAAATTAAGTTTAGATATTATCCTGGTGGGGCTTCTCACCTAACCCGGGCTTCTTGCCCCGACCCACTCTAAATTTAGAGCAATCGAAGGTTGCTACTACTGAGACCAACAGAAATTTTTGGGAGTTTCATCAGAAATTAATCTTCAGCTCCTTAAGTGGGTCGTCAGACATCGCAAAACTGAAAAAACCCAGCTTGATCAATTGTCTAATATTATTGAAATGTCCTCATGGAATTTTTGCTTCTTTTTTGGGGGGATCCATTGATCATTCATGCAGATCCCATGTTACATTAAATTAGATGGGGTTGGATTGGATGAGACTGGATTGGATTTGATAGCATGGGATTTGATTGGTTGAGACTGGATTTGATGAGATTGGAAGGGATTGGATTGGATGATATTGAACTGGATGGGATTGGATTAGATTGGATGGAACAGGATGGGAATGGATTGAATAAGGTTGCATGAGATTGGATTGAATTAGTCACGAGGTTGCCGGAACAGGGGGGGGCAGGGGGGCAATTGCCCCTCCTGCCCTTGTCCAAGGGGGGCAGGGGGGCAAGGGTGCCTTTCAGATCTTAAAGAAAAAACATTATTAGGCCTTATTTTACTTATTTTAGGCACAAATTAATAAGTATAAATTTAAAATTATTAGTGACTCTCTATCTAAATTTTGTCATGCGAAATGGCGCGAATATGATTTGCCCTTTTTCATCTGACTGCCCCTGCCGCCCGCGATTCCTTCCCGCACCCCTGGAATTAGATAGCATACATATGATTCGGTCAGCTGTGATTGTATTGGCTTGTTTTGGATGGAATTAGATTTGATGGAATTTGGTTTTTAAAAATAACTTGCGAATTCAGTTTCACCCAAATTGGCTTTATGATAGTAACCATGGTAACCACATAAACTGAGGCAAAACAAATTCAAAGTCATCTCTATATGTATTGGTTAACACTGAATTTATTTTGTTTCCTTTTATGTGGTCGCCCAGATTACTCTTGCAGATATACAAATCATTTAAGCAAAGAATTAGCGCTTTCAAAGAAAACGGTTGTTTCTGGGAAAACAAATATTGAATGCCTAGCTCACTCCAGCTTAGCTGAAACCAAATTCAGAAATGATCTTTTAAATGCAATTATTCTCATTTTGAACCATGTTATGTGGTTGCCATGGTTAAATGTCTTTGCTTAAAAGCAGAGGAGTGCGGCTTTCATTTAATATAGCTTATTGGTGTGAATGGGTCATTCTCAAATTTTGGGACAATTTGCGTCATCCGGTTCCCTGACATTAATTTGAATGCAATTGATATCTGAAGTGTCACTCCACATCTGTTATTCATATTTCTATTTAGAACCACTGCATTTGGAACAAAAAGTCATTTATTAGACCTTTTTGGTGCATTGTGTCCAGTAATCCGTGCCAAATCAGTGGTTTTTCCCTGTCACTGGACCTGACATGACAAAATCAAGTGTTAACTTTCCTCCTAAAGTACCATCATTTCCAAAGTTTCTATGCACGATTCATGAGAATATGGACTTGAATTAATAAATACATCATATTTAACTTTTTTCTTTTTCATTGAATTAATTGATGTAAACAGGTATTCAACAAGTTAAGGCATAATTTTCATTGGAACATTTTTTGGTCCCACTAAAATGTCCACTCCGTTACCTCCAATTCCGAGCTTACCAGTGATTCTTTTTTAAAGAAATTTTATGTATCCAATTGCATGGATGGTTCTCTCAGTTAGCACAATGGGAAAAGTGGTGAATACTTAAATTCCATTTGCTAAGAGATTTCCCGCCCTTGACTCTGATTGGTCCAGCCAAAGTGACTCCAAGCTGGAATATTTTTAGTGCATTTTAATGTTAATGGCCTTAAAATTGCTACATGGATGTCACAGCCATGCATGCACTGGATGACATAACCCAGCTCCACGCGTGCGAGTGAATGCACATCCACGTGCGGGGCTGTACAATATTTAACTGGCCCACGCTTATCACACGCGTGGAAGTGCCATCTGTGGTCTCGTGAGGGTGTTCTCACTCGTAATAAATACACCTCCACTTCTTGAATACTTTGTGAGATATTGGCAAAGCATGGTTAGGGAGTAGATATTCTGAGAAAGACCTATTTGAGTTTCTGGCAACCGAAAGGCACGTCCGATTGATCAGCTAATTGGGCACTCCACAATATTCAGTTGTAACACGCAAAACGATTTGGAAGGCGTTTTATCTGCTATTGATAAGTTCTTGTTTCTCCTTTTTTCAGTGTACAAATTACCTCTTGATGTAATTAGGGAAGGAGGAGAACATGAAAGCTACTGATATCATGGAACCTGTTAAAGGTATGTGTACTATTAGCTACTATTGGGTAATTTTCTTTACAGCAGAATCCTGATTGGTCCATAATAAAACATCATCCAAATCCCTCAATTGAACGTGGGAAGCAATGAAAAATGTATATTATTCCACTTCACTGAGCTGAGTTTTGTGAGTTTAGTAAAGTTAGAGCAGGTAAACACCAACAATTGTACTCTTCATCAAAATGCTGGGATAATTAGGATTTTCAAGGTGTTAGGAATTCAAAGTTCTAAAATTGGCCTTTGAATGTGTGGAATTGCAAAGATGTTCTCCGTAGACATTAGATTTACGTATGAATGATACTATAAACTATTTGTAGTTGCTGAGAATTATTTGAAAACTTTCTTTGAAAAATTAGTAAAAATCATCAAAAATCGCATCATGGCTCAATAACATAGACACAAAATTTAAACATATGCAAAAAATGTCAACTTAATCTTGATGTGTACAATAAAAAAACATAACCATATCGTGTTGAATGCCTCATGCATTGACCTCAGCCTTCACTTGACTTGATAGGATTCCTCCAACCTGTTTTTTGTTTCTTTTTTACCAATATGGCCATTCTTCAGTGAAATTCACTGGCACCTGATTCAGATCAGCAGGCTACAGTAGCCTGCTAAATCAGTTGCGAGCGTTAGCGAGCAGGTTGCAACATTTCACTGAGGGTGTTCTATTTCACAACCTCGCTAGAGCCCGGAGTCACTGAATTCAGGCATTATGACTTGACTTGGGTGCAGGGTTGCGATTTTTATTGATTTTTATTAAAAAATCAAAAAAATCGGATTATTTTGATTTAAATTGGATTTTTTTTATTTAAATCGGATTTAAATCATTAATGGAAAAAGTTCATTTTCCGTATCAATTTCACCAAAGTTATTAATTTTTATGCATTGACATATTATGAATAACACATATATGGATGTCAATAAGGCATATATAATATTATATATAATAATTTTGTTTAAATTAGAGAAATTATAATGCAAAATTATGAAATCAAGGCAGGTGATGTATTAAATATTATAATCATATTGTACGCTACGGCAGCTGTTCCACATTTTGATACAGATGTGTTAATAAATGTCTTTTTCACTGAACATCAATCACAACTATACAGCTTACTTGTAATAGAAGTACACCTTCTAAAAGATAAAAAGGGATGTCAGAAAGGAGTCATCATTTTCCCTACTCTGCAATGAACTGAACTGCTACGTTAAATCACCAGTCTCAGCACTTAGTCTCACGATGCCTGATAATTTTGTTTCACATGTAGTGTATTTGATATCAGTTTAGCAGTAGGGGCTTTGGGGACAGTGCTGCATTTGCAGAACATGGCTTTGTTTTTCATTGCAGCAATGAAATTGTTTTGAGAATCATGAGAATGCCATGATTGAAATAAAATTGTTTAAATCTTTATTTACATGTATGTAGTCATTCTACTCGGATATATTTATGAGAAATATTTTATATATATCTAAAATTATATCTCATATATATACAAGGGGCCTGAGTCATATATGTCATTAGACATATTTATGAAAGAGTATTGCTAAATGGTAGGATGCAAGCTGTAAAAATCTCACTGCCAGCTTTATTTGTGCTTTTTTAAGCCTTTTTATCACAACTTTGATTTAAATCATGATTTTTATTGAGTGATTTAAATCATGATTTAAATCAATGATTTAAATCGAATGATTTAAATTCAATGATTTAAATCGAATGATTTAAATCCAGCAACCCTGCTTGGGTGCTTGGTGACTTGACTTGAACAACTTTCATGACATGGTAATATGCCATGACTTGAGTGTTTCATGACTTCACTTACAGTTTGTCTCACAACATGCAAACTGGCATTTGGCCTGATAACTCCTCATCCACAGGTCACACAGCAGAAATGCACATACTCACAGGTAGATTAGCAAATTTTTAATTTTTTCTGTCACATTTTTGGAATATTTTGCTGCTTTTTTGTCAGATTTTTGACGACAGACAGTCATTCGAGAAATGAGACAGACTGTAACTAACTTTAGCGAATTTAAAAGTTAGGGATCATCCATTGAACAATCAGAGCAGACTGGTTGAATTGTGTGACTGCAGTACATAATATACCGAAAATGAGATGAAATTACCAAAAAATTGTATCTACATTTTACCAATCTTATCCAATTTGTTAAAGTTAACAGTATATATATTTTTATAAATTATGATGAAGAGAATGACAGCAATGTAGCAAACCTAGAGAATTTTGTGAGCGGCTCCTAATGACATTTTAAGGGGTTCAGGGATGACTAATCTTTTTTGTAGGGACCGTCTCAGATCTGTGTTACAAGCTCCAATTGAAGGTCCCTAACTAATGGGACAAAAATACCCAGCCAAGTGCAATTTGTCATCAGTTACTATGTACTGCGGTGGTGGAGCTTCTAAGTTTCTGGAGGGGGCCACAGGCAAGTTGGACTTGCAGAGATCGTTTCCCTATAGCAAGAGTACCCTCCTAATTGACCTCCAATACTAGGAAGGTACTCATGCCACAGAGGAGGTATCTGTGAGTACAATTTACAAATCAAGTATATACTGCCCCCTCTTGATACACAGTAGCTACACCAGAGAGGCAACAGCCACTCAACCATGACCATGGTGTTCACTGGTCATGGTTGAATGATTGGGGACCATCTCCAAAGCACACCTGGAGCATATCCCATAGAGATTTCCTTCAGTAAATTGGTCAAATATAGCATAAGTTTACGTGTATAAAGATTTGGGATCCTACAGTGTATAATGGAAGTGTGCTAACACACAGTATGAAAACATTAGATATTCAACTTCTCACTACTCCTGCGATGTTCACAAGCTTATGAAAAGTGTAATAATCCAAATAAACAAGCAAGAACTAGTTTGTTGTTATTGAAATTTCATGTTCTTGAAAAAAATGTTCATAACAATTTTGAGGTAACATGCAGTAGGTTTGTCAAATCACAGTAGGTAGGGGAGAGGCAGGTTAGTTGATACGCAAGGTTAGTTGATACGCCCCACCTCCAGGTCATAGATATGATCATTTGAGAAAGTGTTGGCATTTGTATGAAGCAGAATAAAAAAACATATCTTCTCATCTTGGTCAATGTGGAATCAGAATCAAGATTTAGGAGAAAAGTCAAAAAATTCAAAAATCACTGTTCCGAGTAAATTTGTGCTGAAATCTTGCTTCTTTTTTTTCTTTCGCTATAGTGAAGGATGATTCAGAGTAACTTAGTATATGGATAAGGTGTGTGAAAAGGGTTGTTTATGAGCCATCAAAGATGACCTAGGTTAACCTGTGGTCCAGAGACCTGCCGTTTTCTGACATAATCGAGTGGATGGGTTTGTTGATACAGCAGATTGGTTAGGTTTTGTTGGCTAGCCTGGTCAAAATAACAACCCTAACCTATTAGTACAATCATAATGCTAGGTGTTACTCAGTAGTTTACATGAAAAAGCTCTACAGATGAATCTTAGGTTGAACTAATCATGAGATCTCCCCCTCCCAACAGGTCTACCATCAGATCCGACTCACAATGTTAGCAGATATGCATCCATGGGAACAGAAAGCAGATTGGTGAAGGCGTATGGTTTATAGTATCCTACCAAGGCAGAATTATGTGACTTTTTCTATGCATTGTCCATCAGGGTTTGGTGTATCAACTAACCTGCCTGGGTGTATCAACTAACCTTACAAGGTGGGTTAGTTGATACGTTTGACATGACCTACTTTGATGCCATCTGGGGTAAAAACTATCCAACAGAGAGAGTCAAGTTTACCCATATATTTGAACAATGTATTTCCCCATGCACATGACTATTCGTCATTCCGATATCATCGTCCGTTTAGCTTGGAGGCGAGCTTTTCTGAAAAACGTCTCAACTAACCTGCCTCTCCCCTACATACCATCAGAGGTATAGATGTGACTACACATACATTGGAAATCAATAGAAATATTTGGAAAATAAAATATGCGTTTGAAGAAACCTCATATTTTATACAAAGGTCCCTACAATTCTTTTTTTTTTAAGAATTTTTATTCAAATATAACATCTATGCTTGGCCTAAATTGATGGGCCCACCAGCCCAATTTACACTGATGCTACATCCTCCAAATGTTGGATGATGTGATCATGCTACAGCAACTGAACATCACACAGTGAATCTATACTGGAGTGCTGAACATTGAAGCACAGATGTATGCAGGCCTTCATATTTCACTGTTTCATATTCTAATCAACAAACTAATAACATGAAAAATACATCTTGCAGAGCTGTCTTTTCATGTTCAAATATCTGATGGTTCAATAGATACATGCACGAAAAGCATGTATTTCATTCATGTTTATTCATTTTGTTCATATTCAAGAACATAGCAGGACTTTATTAGACACAAAATGGTCAGGAAGTTGGTATTTTCACATTTTTGTGAATTAACTTGTTCTGTCATCCTAAAAAATTGCACAAACTACATAATGGCCATAAAAGTTCCTTTAGAATATAAATAATATATTCATTGCCGAGGGTAATAAAAATTGAGTTGCTGCTTCACTTAATGTAGTGACCAGTTTCACTGACATGAGTGTGACAATTGCTCTTGTCTCAGCTACTATTGAATTTGAACAGTAACAGACTGGTATACATGGATATACTCATAAGTTATCATAATAATGCTTGCAATGAAAAAAGATACAAAAACATACCTTTTTACTTTAGGTTTGCCTCCTAGGGTTTGCCTTAGAACTAATGGGTGTGGCTTTTTCAAACAAAGACGTTTTAGATATATTGAGATTTTCATAGTCGAACACATCACGCTCTCAGTCAATGAAACAAATTTGAAGGATACGTAGTTATTGAATGGATAATAACATGTGATTGAAAATCACGGACATATATCCACTGTTTTTCCATTTTGATGGTTTCAATATAAAACTTTTATTGGCACTGTAAAACAATAATTGGTTTCTCTGTTTTCTCAAGGACATCCACTGGGCATTTGTCTCCTCCTTTTCCTGACATCAATGACACTTGCCGAGGACCAAGTTGCATTAGAGATTGTATCTTACAACTCGTCAGTCGTGGATCTTGCTTGCAGTTACACGGGAAATGAGGTATTAAATACTTTTTATATTTATCATTTCGGGTATGACTATTTACTTTATCATGCTGTTCATTTGCCATTTTCTTCTTTGATCATCAAATTGGTGAAATAATCATGTTCAACAGTATAAGGATGTGATTTGATCTCAATTTCAGACTGTGCGCTTCATCATCTTCAAAGCTGGCCGAAGGTGTATTGACTATTATGCCTCAAAATGCAGCTATTATGAGGAAAATGACTGTGGATTACAGTGCCAGGAATATAACGACTCAAAAGCACTGTCATTTCTGGTTAGTCTGAATGGAAGTTGCCAAGAACACTTCAACGTAAACTGTTCAGTACAGAGTTTAGAACCAACAGGAAGTTTGATTTTGGACTCTCATTCGCTTCAATTAGGCGCCCAAAGTAAGTTTTTGGTTACATGATTTCAATAAACAACCACAGTAACTGAGGTTTTTATGTCACTCGATCAGGCCATTTACAGCCAAAACATGACAATTAATATTTTGTTTGTTATAAATCACAAACCTTTCCTGTCTTTTAAAGAAATAAGATATTTTTATTGCAAAATGGACATTATCCCCTACTGTAGGGTGCACCAGTTACCCCAACATCAACTGATCAAGCTGTACCTTGGCCCATAGTTGTGTTTTACTACACTAAATAAGGTACCAATATAATATTTCAGCTTGATCGATAAATGTTTCGGGGTACCTCCAGGAGCATATTACTTGTACATTTTTAAGGAAAAACACAGGCATAAACAATGTGTTCTGATTGGTGTATGCTTTGACCAAGTCAGTACACTCCACTCATTACCTATTAAAAGGTATGACAGCTGAACTGCATTGCTCAAAAAAATTAAAGGAACACCTCTTTCAAGTAAATTTTTGGGAACTTGGAGCGACGAAAATGAATTTCAATAAATAGGTTATCTTCTTTATCATTTTGAAGGGTTCATCAAATCACAACTGAATGGATTGAAGGGATATTGACAGTACAGGGATACTGAAACTTTGGTGACCCCCAAAACTGATGTGAAAACACAATATGCCCAAATCCAAAGTTTTGTTTAATCTACTGCTTCCAAACCTAACTCGAAACTGTATAGGGCCAAGATGATCATGAACACACTCTTTAAAAGGGATTTTCAGTGCTTTTGACGAAGCTGTGGGTGATCACTTCGGGAAAGAGGGCCACCTCTCGAATGTGGTTTTGTTCATGTTCCTGTGGGGTACAAGGAGGGTGTTACTGCCAGGAAACACATTGTAAAGAATGTCCTACACATGTTCTACGGGTCTCAGGTCAAATAACCTTGCTGGGCAGTCAATCACTTCAATACCTTCAAATTTAATATGTGCTGTGGTCACTCAAGCAGGGTACAGATGTGCATTTTCATGCATAAGCAAAAAACTTTTTTTAACTGACCCATCGTTAGGTCTCAGTGTGATTTATACAAGCCCATTGCTGGTCATTACGCCATTCATTTGTCCTGCATCCACTCCATACACTCCGTGCACCACATTTGGTGCCACACCAGACCTTTAGAACCCCTTCTCACTTTAGCACCTTTATGTGGGAGTTACCCATCCCTGACAACCTCAATTTGAGACAAAAACTGTGTGGCACACTTTGCCCTTGCCTGCAGTTGTCAGAAAAACCAGGTGAATGAACAATTTTTTTCTTCCTTTCTTTGGTAATGCTTTATTTGGTTTGCAAATTCAGCAGAAATCACTTCAATTTTTGGGGTCGCTCAGGACTATTGCTCCTGACAAGGCAATTGTTGACCAATATTGCTGTTACAACTGAATTTACCAGTCAAATTAACATACAGTAGAAACGTGTTTAAGTCATTTTATTCCTGATTGCCCAGTTTCAGAAAAATGGTCGGAAAGAGGTGTTCCTTCAATTTTTTTGAGCAGTGTATGGTTGCAGACGACCATGGACTGACTCAGTAGGATAATGCCTTTAAATTCATACTTAACACAAAGAAGACATCCAAATAACTGTTCAGTTACTTTCTTTGATATATTATCTTAATATCAAACATGCTTTGTAGTGTTGACACCTGTTCTAAACAGCAAAATCAAGCATAAAATGTATTGAAAAGCCCAATTCCACATTGAACTGGCACGGAAGTTAAGTGCTGTGTCAGCCACACCAACAATAATAAAAACATGTCTATTTAATTATTGCATCTTAAATACTAATTTTATCCACAAAAGTTGCCTATCAAAAAGTTTTTTGTGGTGTACAAGTCTAAGCATAAATAAATAAATGTTGAAGTGTATAGAAGAGATATAAAAATCGAAATGAGGGCATTCATGCATGTCAACATGAATGAAAAATCTACAGATATTTATAAAATTCAGTTCAGACTGACCGAAGAATAAGCTGAGAAGTCAGCAAATTGATTGTTTTTATTGTGATAAAGCTGACAAAACTAAGCAGAAGACAACTGAAACTGTGAAAAAGATTGAAATATTGACAATAAAAAGGTGATGTCTTGACTTCAATCACTCGACCATGCACCTAAAATCTAATTGGCTGTTCCTCTACAGGTTACAAATGAAGTGACTGACTTGGACCACGTTTGACAAGCTCAGATCGGATTTATACAGAATTGAATTTGTAGGCCTGCAAGTCCAATGTAATATAATGTGAAAGTGAACAGCCGTTCAAGTATAAATAGAGACAGATAGATAGAAGACCGATGGAATAGTAAAGAGAGAGGGAAAGAGAGAAAGTGATGAGAAAGATGGATAGATAGATTGCAAATTTCTCATAGATAGATAAAGATATAGATAGATAGATAGATAGATAGATAGATAGATAGATAGATAGATAGATAGATAGATAGATAGATGGATAGATAGATAGATAGATAGATAGATAGATTTAAAACTCAGATAGATTTAAATCTCTGATAACCTCAAACGAACAGCCAAACAAAACAAACTTTTAATTTGATTCTCTTTCTCTGTGACAGTATTGAGAGGGAGGGGCTTTGAATTAATATTAGCAATTTATCTTTTAATTCGCAAGCTTTGTTGTCTGTTCGCGGCATTGATGTCAGTTCACAGCTTGGCTCACAGCAATGAGGTTTATTCACGATTGACCATATGGCCAAACACCTTTTTGAGTTGTGTCCCAGTTATTGCAATTTTATTGTATTTGACCACTGTTTGAAAACTCTCTTTTATTTTTGACCACTAGCAGTTTGGTGAACAGTCATGCCTGGTTACTTTAAAGGTATAACCAAGAGACAGCATGAATGAGAGCCCAGATTTGTGTGATTGCCAAACCTCAAGGATTAGAACTTGCTTTTATTCAACGTTCAGGGAGCACATTTCATATCAAGGGAGGGGGGCTTGGGAGTCGTTTTTTAATAAATAATTTCTGTTCAGTTTTCGTGTCCTGTCTGGTCAACCAATGATCGATCTATAAAAGTTCCATCGGTACCTAGAGTGGTACATAACATCTTACTACTTTGTACTGCATCCTGCTGGTCCAATAAAATCAAGTAGTACCGGATGTCAGACCTATCAGTCTATCACCCATCCTACCCCAACCCCTCTCAACAGCCCTCCTGGCAGGATTCACCCTTGTGCTGACATAGTCTAACAGGCTAACCACTGTGATGATGGGGTAACCAATAGTCGTTGATGGATACAGAGGGTAAAGCTGGGGGTGAGCTGGGTTTAGTTGAGTGAGGGGCTAGTTGATGGTATTTGAGGCCAGGTGACGGAATTTAAGGTAAGATGAGGGAATTTGAGGCTATGTGAGGATAAGAGTGGTTTAGGTTAAGGAATTTGTGGATTGCTGAGTGTGTGGCGGTGTAGGCCTATCCTACCACGAGGTCTCTTAATTGTTTCTAACATACAGGGCATAATATTAGAAAATTTAATTTTAATCATTGCTCATTTTGCCTCACGTGAACTATGAGTAATTTTTGGCAAGTCCCAGCATTCATGCAGGTTGCTACTGAATGAAAATATACTATGATCTGTGATTATGAAAAGTGAGAATCAGTTCATATGATTTTTTTGTGTGACAAGCTCTGGTTTGGATTTTTTTAAAAATAAAAAATGAATAAACTCTTTCTGGGCAGTCTTAAATAAATATTTCTGGTGGGGTTTTTATTAAACCGGTGTTGCTTGATTTAGAAATGAAATTTTTGGGATATGGGATGCTTGAAAAATAAATAATTAATGTCGCTGTTACCACAAAATAAAATATAATTTCCCATTGAGGGAAATTTCCAAGGCCCTCCCCCTGAAAATCTGGATGAGCAACTCAATTCCAATCACAAATTCCATAACCTGAACCCCTCTTATCCTCACGTAGCCTCAAATTCCCTCATCTTACCTTAAATTCCCTTACCTGGTCTCAAATTCCATCAACTAGCCCCTCACTCAACTAAACTCAGCTCACCCCCAGCTTTACCCTCTGTATCCCTCAACGACTATTGGTTACCCCATCATCACAGTGGTTAGCCTGTTAGACTATGTCAGCCCGAGGGTGTATCCTGTCAGGAGGGCTGTTGAGAGGGGTTGGGGTAGGATGGGTGATAGACTGATAGGTCTGACATCCGGTACTACTTGATTTTATTGGACCAGCAGGATGCAGTACAAAGTAGTAAGATGTTATGTACAGGGTTGGGTTCAAATACAAATATATTTGTATTTGTATTTGTAAATACTGTATTTGTATTTGTATTTAAATACTTTTTCGGAAATTTGAAAGTATTTGTATTTGTATTTAAATACTTTGCAAAGTATTTGTATTTGTATTTAAATACTTTCGTCAGATTTCAAAAGTATTTGTATTTGTATTTGTATTTGCATCAAAGTATTTGGTATTTACAAATACTTTTTTCAAATACACGGTCTATAAATGGATGAACAAAAGCATGCATTCCTTAACTTCAAAAGTGGATATAACTGGTGTGACTATCTTTATACAATCATTTTGAAATTTTGGATTACAATATTTAGTCTTAATATTATTTTTGAAAATATAGTATTTTAATGATTACCATCTTAGTTTCCCCTGTGCATGCTGCTTAGTTTGTGGTCTGTAAGCAAACATGCATGTATAGAGATTATCACTGTCTCATGTTGCCAGGTTTGAAGAAGTTAACAATATCTCAAGAATCCATTGGACTACACAAGTGAAATACAACTCAGCTTCTATCCCATCTAAACTTCCAATCTTAAGAAAATATTTGTTGAACACAAGATACAAATGAAATATGCCCTGTATGAGAAGTCATGAATTATAATTGATTGCATATATTAAGTTTAAAAAATGAAAGAATTTCTTTAATTAATTTAATACACATTTGCCTGTAGTATTTATTGTGTATGTCTCACTTACCTATATACTTAATATATTTTCTATGACAAAATGTTTACTTTTGTCTAATAGTTACAGGTAAATGACCATTTTATATTGTCTAATAGTATGAAAGACATAACTATCACACATTTTGAATGTTAACTGCTATTCTGACAGTGGGTATTGTTTTAATTGCTATTCAAACACAGGTACAGGCCATGCATTGTCTTCTGTGAGCAATGGTGCATTGCAATTATATAGGGGTACCATTGTGTGGACATTAATCACATACATCTTTCAGTTATAAAAAGTTCATATTATTTTGCATTTATAATGTTTACATCACTATTTATTTGATGAGAGGTCAATTTGCAAGCAAAAGAAAACTATAATTTTTAATTTAAAGCACATACCAAAATTCCAGATATTTTTGTATATTATTCATTATTGTAGCCTCACTGTCACAGAACAACTTCTAAATTATAATGCCTTCTTGTTGAATAAAAAAAAGTAGATTTTATTTATATTATGGAATTGAGAGGGCTGTCAACAGTGGAGTTGAAATTTTCTATGGCCTAAATAAGATAATCATCAAAAACGTTAGTCATTTAATGTTGATTGATTTCTTTGATAAAAGATCATTGTCCAAGCAGCCCCCAGTGAAAGTATAATGGCTTTATGTGGCATAGTTATATCCTGAAACTGAATCTGAACGTTATATGCCTATTACCAATATTGACTTATTTTAAGCTAACGAAAAATGTTGTTAAATTATTGAAACACCTATTTCTATATTTTATATTAATTTTTTATTGTGCTTTATTTTACACAAATTTTCCTAGTCAAGCATTCAACGAATTCCTGGTACTGGAAATAGGTATTTTAATGAAACAAATGTGGCATATAGAACAAAAACACGGGAATTTAATGAATCTAACATGATTATTCTATCCCCAAAAGAACCCTTACAAAATTGGCCCAAAAGAACCTTGTGTCTCGACCAATCACAGAGCAGTATTCACCAGTGCAACTTCCCATAGCCAATCACAGACATGTAGACAGTGTTGTTTTTGTGAAGGATTTCCCTCACTGTATTGTTGAAAATATCTGACAGAAATTTAGCTAAATACAAATTTAGTCATTTCACTTATTAGGTTGACTATTGTTATTCCTTTGACTTATAATGTAGGAAGTCACTTAAGTTATTTTTAGTTAATGGCAGCCTCACCAAAGTACAAAGCTCAAATGTGAATAGACAACATTACTAAGCCAATGTGTCTGAATGAGCAACTGTATATTCTATTGCTTTTAATTCTAAAGTGATTACAATCATCACCAAGGGAAGTGAAAATCATTGTGAATCAGTCAAAATTTGGTATTCAACTTGAAATTACTAGGTTTATTTCTGAATATTTATAGATAAATCAATATTTATCAATTGATAAGCAGAACATAATATTTAATCAATTAAGAGTTAGATAAATAAATATTTGTGCATGTTTAAAATAATAATATGCAACTATTCAGTTTATAATCGGGTAAGTAAATGACCAAAATTGTCCCAATTTGAACAGATTTTGATGAAGGAACTTGATAATAATATTATGAAAAATTTTATAATTATTATTATTACTTGTTAAAACTATATATAACCTACAGACCTATAACAGTTTGTTGTATTCATAACCATTAGCAGGAGTTAGATTAGAAACAATTAAAGAAGACAAGTTTGAAGTTGTAAGACAGATTTATTGAAAGTATTTTCAAATATATTTGCAAATATATTTGTATTTGTATTTAAATACTTTCAAAATTTGAGTATTTGTATTTGTATTTGTATTTGAAAGAATTGAAAGTATTTGTAATTGTATTTAAATACTTTTGAGCTCAACTGTATTTGTATTTGTATTTGTATTTAGAAAGATTGAAAGTATTTGTATTTGTATTTAAATACTTTTATCTGTATTTGAACCCAACCCTGGTTATGTACCACTCTTGGTACCGATGGAACTTTTATAGATCGATCATTGGTTGTCCAGACAGGACACGGAAACTGAACAGAAACTAGAATCTATGAGTTTCATGAAACCACTGCAGACACACCTACAAAATCAGCTACGTGTACACTGTCATTTGTTTTATTTACTGTGACCAAAGTATATGATAAGGTATTTGCTTCATAGAAAGGTTTTTTTAAACTAAAAATTTATTGTTTCACATCGTATATAACGGGATAAGAAGAGGAGATAGACAAAAAGTAACTGTACCAGCAACACGGTGGGCTTTTGTAGATCATTTTAGCTTTTTAAATTGTTAGAATCCGTTGATTTTTGGGTGAGTTACAGCAATTTAAGATAATAAGGTGCAGTGCCAAGGTTTACATGTAGCTGCAGCACATTTTCTGTGTGAAAATCTTCTGTGCTGGAGGCAGAAATGCTGGCTGGACGGATTTTTGAATGACTTTTTGGCGCGAAAATAATCCTCAGGATTCACATTCTGGATCCTGAGGGGGAGCCTAGGAGATGGAGGACAAAATTAAGAATGTTACACATTGGAGAAGGGGTATATCTAACACATGTGAAAAGAACAGGGCTTGATTTGGCTTGTAGAAAAAGCCTTGTGAAATAAAAATTTGAGACAAGTGTGTAAGAGATTTCGTATGAAATGTAGAACCACTGCAGCGGCAGAGCTGCAGTGGTTTGATTATTTATTTAAAAAAAAAACAACTCCCAAGCCGGTCAACAATAATTTGATCTGTTTTGGACAAATCACCAGATCAGGTCGCCCAACAGCTGTCCATACTACTACGCCTAACTACTTTCACAAAGCATGGTTGCTGGCAAAGATCCAGTCTACTGCTTTGAATGAAAATGTTTGGAAATCATGAGACAAAAAGAAAGTTTTGAAACTTTAGCATTCACTTTGCCTGTGAAATTGATGATTTTACTCATCAGAAGTTTGGTGGTATTCAATCTACTTCTGCCGTTTAGTGCATGTTAAATTGTGGTCAGAAAAGGGTCCAAAAAGAATGCATTCTCACTCATTAACGTGTCCATACAAAGCCAATGTTTTTGATTTGTGATATCAAAAATGCTCAATTGTATTTATTCTGTTACTTTATGGAGATTTATTAACTAGGACAACAATATAATTCACAATTTCATAAAAGCTGTGTTACACTCAGCAAAATGTCTTGTCCATGCCACAAGTGGCCCCCTCTATACTGGCAATATATGTGAGCTACAATGTTTACATCCTCCATGATAAAAATAGTTCCGACTTATTTTGGTATTTACAAACTGTCTGCTTAAAATTGAAGCCAACCAAAGTCAGATTAGACAATTGCAGAGTTTTTGGAAATAAACTAGACCATCACTAAATGATGAAACTGTCCTGGTTTCTTCCTCACTGTCCTGGTTTCTTCCAGAGATCGAAATTCTGTTGACCGCTCACAGGAGCTCGCGAATTTTGCACCCTAGGTGGCAGTAAATAGCGGTCAACTTGTAGACAGATAAAACAGTTTATTTAAGTATATTTTACAGTTATATCAACTGTCAATCATAGAATGTAAAGAATGCAAGGAGCTGTATAATTTACTGTAAAAATACGGATATTATGTGTTATTCTTACTTATTGCACAAGTGTGAAACAACAGACTAAGCATGCGATTTAACTGTCGCATAGCTGTAGGGATGTACCGAAGCTGGAATCAGCTGAGAGAGTAAGGGAGCCACTGACTCCAGGCTCGGCCTTGCTCATCTCTTGCTTGACAGCAGGAGAGTAAGTCCATCAATTATACCCAGCAATTAATTCGCACACGTTTGCTCACAAACCATAAAATTGATGGACATTTTCCAAGAGAACCAGGTGTCAAGTTTATCGAAGTATGTTGTATTGATGCAGACTGCGCCTGGGTTATTTTGGTTTTAATAGTGTCATTCTTTAGATCACATCATAAGACTCACACAAATGTCAATGTCATATATAAATATAACAACAACATAATGACAGCATCTTTAAGATCATATGAATGAGGATGTTCCCTTACCTTCAGATTTAAGTTATAAATTAAGTTTGATTAACAGCTGTGTAAAGCATATGTTATAGATGGCACCACATGCTCTGTGGTTGAAGTCCATGCAATCTCTTGTTTACAGTTCCTAATCTGACCAGGTGTATTGATTGTTTGGCCAATTCAAATGTTTTGTCTGCATATTACAAGTTGTCAGTAAATTAACGGTTGAAGTAATTGTTCATTAACGTGAACTGAATGTTACAGTCCTTGTCATACTTACGTGGAATCTCAAGTTTTTTTTTCCATGCTGTTGAACTGTGATGTCAGAGATGACTATATTCTAGCATTGCAATATATGTAAATTAACTACAAGCTGTGATGTCATTTCAAACTAGGTCAGATTCCCCAGCTTCTAGCCAATGTTGATCCTCCTGAACTGAGCGTCACAGTTTCAACACAGTGTCAGAGTAAGAGTTTTATCAGGGATAGCCCCTACAACTACGTCATCACAGCTTGATAGCCAATGGGCTGACCGTAAACTACGTCATCACAGTTCAAACATTGATATATTGAAGGAAGCATTACATTTTTGATCCCAATGATTTATCACAGCAATCACCAGTCTAATCCTACCAAATGGCAGCTTGGTGAGCATTCACAGTAGACAACTGTTGTAATCCCCACAGAGTTGTTTGATAAATCTACAGACTTGCTAACTTACAACTTTAAACTTGGTATAAGTTGGTATAAACAGAAGGCTTTGACAATTTGTTTGTAAACACATGGCTTATGTTATGTATATTTGTTCTGACAGCCCATTGGCTGAGAGGCTGTGATGTCAAACTTGCATGGGTTTTCCCAGACCAAATTTTAACTCTGACACTGAGTTGAAACTGTGATGCTCAGTTTGGTGGATTCGCATTGGTTAGAAGCTGGGGAATCTGACCCAGTTTGAAATGACATCACAGCTTGTAGTTAATTTACATATATTGCAATGCTCTTAGAATAGAGTCATCTCTGACATCACAGTTCAACAGCATAGAAAAAAAACTTGAGATTCCATGTAAATATGACAAGGACTGTAAATGACATGTTGCAGTAAATTTATCTTGGAGCCATTTTGTAACTGACAAAGAACTGTAAATTCACAGACAAAGTCTGTTAAAAAAAAATACTGATAAAATAACAATAAATTGATGGTTCTTTTAGCTAGAAAAACACGGTCATTTCTTACAGTGTTCTCTTCCTCTGTTTACCTGAAATTGTTCACTCATGGTGTATACAAATTTCATCAAACTGTGTACTCTGCCATCACACTTTCTGGTCTTGCAGTAAAGGTTAACTGCATTCTTATTCCATATAAGTTGCTCATTGGTAAGGGGCTAAGGGCTAAGTACATAGATGTCCTCACAAAAAATGCCCATATTACAATATCCTACGACCAGGCTTTCAATCCTCGGATTATTGTTTGTCTATTGAGTTTGTTGCTTGAATTTTAACAGGTGGGCCTGTTGTTTAGAAAGTCATAATTTTTGACATAGCGAGGTATCTCGCTCTGTCTTTCTAATCAGGTAAGAGAACATAAGGGAGTTGAGCCCAAAATGAAAAAACATGGATTCTGGCCAAATAACACTGTATCAACTGTGATTTTTCTAGCTGGAGAACTGGAAATTGCTTTTTAGACAATGCTTTTTCATATGGATAATTCTAAACTAGTAGAATTTCTGTATGAAGCTGAAACTTGGAAAAACTCTTGCAGACATCTCAAACTGGTTGCCTGCTGAAACAGATGCTCTTTTGTATTTTTGTTTTTCTCTCTCCAAAAAAATGCAAATAACTTTATTTCCATACTCTTATTATATATATATACCACAAGGCAAAAAGTAGTTTTGGGTTGATACATGATTCTACATTTATTTTTTAAATTTTACATTGTCCTCCTCAAACAAATGCTAAAAGTTTCTTTAACATTTTTGTGACAAAAACCCAGAACCCAATTACATTGTATCAATTGAAATTTCTTTGGGTTGGTGATATTTAGTTTTTTCCAAAAAATTGCAAATAGATAACAATGCTTTTTCATATGGATAATTCTAAACTAATAGAATTTCTGTATGAAGCTGAAACTTGGAAAAACTCTTGCAGACATCTCAAACTTTCAATGTTTTGGTTACCTGCTGAAACAGATGCTCTTTTGTATTTTTGTTTTTCTCTCTCCAAAAAAAATGCAAATAAACTTATTTCCATACTCTTATTATATGCCACAAGGCAAAAAGTAGTTTTGGGTTGATACATGATTCTACATTTATTTTTTACATTTTTACATTGTCCTCCTCAAACAGATGCTAAAAGTTTCTTGAACATTTTTGCGAAAAAACCCAGAACCAAATTACATTATATCAATTGAAATTTCTTTTGGCCAGTGATATTTTGTTTTTTTCCAAAAAATTGCATAAATCTATTTCCATCCTGACCTCTCGTCATCTCCTGCCAGAAAACAGTAGTTTTAGGTTGGTACATTCTTCTATATATATTTTTCTTAACACTGTTGTGACGAAGACCCACAACCCAATTACATTGTATCAATTGAAATTTCTTATGTCCAATTGGTGTAATTGGGGCTAAGCTGTTCTGTCGGACTCAAATCAATTGAAATGACCATAAATAAATTTAATTTACTGTTAGTATAACTCAGATGATTGTAATCACAAAAAAAAAAGTTAGTTCACAAAGTGCCTTTTGGAAAAGTAATTACACCTTATAAATTAAAAAAATAATTCTAAGCTATGTCATAGAGTCCATGGATTCTTGTTATCTGTGATGTGCAACTTGGGATTCTTGCTTTAATTTTTGTGGTTTGATATGCGGATTTTGGATTTACCTTGAATGAAGTTCAGGTTTTACAAGTAGCAGATTGTTGGTTCAGAGTTCCTGCTGGTCGCTATTAGTGCATGTATTATTGGTAGTCAGTAACCTGGAATTTTTGAATTCATAATCAATGCAGTGCTTGACTAATATGTGGATAATTCTCTTCTTCACAGTTAGGTGTTGGTGAATTGTATTATGGGCAGTTTGTAGACTGTGTGACCAATATAATCTGTTGACGGAGCATTTTGTTATTTAGATATTAGCAACTTGCTTGCTGATAAAGAGTGCTGTTTGTTAGTTAGTTCTGGTCTGGATAGTCTAGATTTTGGGGTATATTATAAAAAGGCGGTGTCCAAAACTTTGAAAACTTCAGAGGCGGACACTGCCCGGTCTTGTCCAAAATTTTGAAACTTTTAAAAGTAGTGTGGGACTGCCCGGTATTGTGAATTGTTTACATTTCACAGTTACTTAAACTGCCATTCCTTTCAACCCCATGCATGTCTGTTGCTCACTGGTTAGGGCAACACCATATTAAATGTCACATAGGTCGATTGTTGAATCCCTGGATTCTTGTATATTATAACAACTGAAAGAGCAAGAATCATTCCCAATTTGCTAATTGACGACAAATTCAATGCGGTTAATGCACAAATTCAATGCTGTTAATGCACTGTGACAACCAACCATCTTTAAATGGTACCTACAATGAACAACCATGCTAACAGCATCCTCTATGCTATTTTAGCCCTGGGACCCAGGGGTCCAGGGCTAATGCTATTTGTCCCTTCTTCCACTTCTATTCCCTAGTCTCCAAGTTTCGTCTTCCTTTGTAATCTCCTTCCCAGTCTCTTCCGTCCCTCCTCTTTCCTAGTCTCCTCATAGCTGGTCGCCCCTATCCCTTCTACACGCTCTATCACTCCTCTTTCCTAATTTCCTCCATCCCTTCTGCAAGTTGGTCTCCAAAAGCCTCCTAATTGCTGGTCTCTATTACTTCCCTTGATATTCTACATACACAAAGGTTTTATACGATTACTGGTGGGAAACCGGACTTTGTTTCCTTCCTCCATCCTACCTCCTTAATGGTCTCCTCCCTTTTCAATTCATTAAAGGCTCCTTCAATATTCTTACTGGCTACTGTGTTTCTCTGTGTTGTTCTCCTTCCTTAGTTCTTTCTAATATCTTCCCTCCCTCCCCTTTTCTAGTCTCTGCTTTTGGTCCTTCCTCTTCCACTTTTTACCCCTGCCAGGCTACAGCAGCCTGCTTGATTTGCCACTGGAGGGAGCTCTATCACTCCATTTTTGTAGTCTCCATTACTGCTCTTTCCCAGACTCCTTTTTCCTTGTCACCTCCACTTTCCTAGTCTCCCTTCTTCTTCCTCGTCTCATGCCTCTACATGTAATTAGCATGCACTGCTGTTGATGGGACATAAATTACTCGATCTTCATAGTTTCCTCACTCCTTTATCCCTCCAATTTTTGTAGTCTCCTCAATCCTAGCCCCAATACGACCCGCTGCATTTTGGCCAGTTGTGCTAACCACATCGGAGTTTACAACACTGGACCTTCTCTTTCCTAGTCTTCTTGAACCATCATCCTTGCGAGTCTCCTCCTTCCCTCCCCTTTCTATTCTCAATGCTCCCTATTCTTGGTAATCCTTACCAGTGTATTTTGGTACTAAATTCTCAGAGCAAATGAAACACAAACTAATTTCAGCATGGTACATGTAGACTTAAGGCAAACAGTATATATAAAGATTTGAAGGAGTAATATCACACATGATATAAATGGCACTGCCATGAAATTCGCGCAGCGTGCACTTTAAAAAGTTTTTGTAGGACTTTAATATAGTGCTACCATAACTTTCATGTTTATTTCATAATTATTCAATGTACGAAAGGCAGTTATGTAACTGTTTCAGAAAATTAGAAATACAGATACATGGAAAGACAGAGAAAAATGTAGAATAGCAAGATAAACCAGACAAAAAATATAATAGATAAATAGATAAATAGATAGACAGATAGATAGATAGATATATTGACAGACAGATAGATAGATAAATTGATAGATAGATATATATTAAATAGATAAATAAGATTGATAGATAATCAGCTAAATGGTAAAAAGGCAGACAGCACTGAAAGTTGCCAAAGTCAAGTCTATGTTAGATGTTGATATTACATAATATATATATAATATAAATATTTAGTAATACAAAAACAATAACATTGCATGTAGGTTAACTGTTCACTGTTACATAATCATCAATTTATAAAGATTATCTAACTTTAATTTTGTTATGTATTCTTGTTGTCTGATTGAAATTAAATAAAAATGAATCACATGTTAATAATTTGATTTAGCTTGTCAATGCTAATAATTAACTATTCCATAACAATTATTGGTACAGGATATATTACTAGAGAAAATTGAATTTTTAAGACACTTTTGAAGATGAATATGTTATGTTTTGTTAAATACGAAACTAAATCATTGATAAGAAGCTGGACCCACTTGACCTAATTCCCAGTTGTGGACTGTTGATGTTGAGACCATCACTGCACAGATTTTTGAGTCCTTTCTTGCACTCAATTCGCTTCGCTCAACGGCCTTCGGCCGTTTCGCTGCTCGAATATTATCAGAAAAATGCACATCCTTACATTTTATAGACATAAGACATTTTATAGACATAAGACATAAGTACAGTCCTTTCAGCTCTGCAGTAGCATGCTGAGCTGCCAATCCATGGGACCAGTGTTCCAATGAAGCTCTTGCTGGGTCACTTGGTGCTAGGTTGGATGGCAGTTTCAACTTCCTTCCCCTTATTGGTGTGTCCTCTTCCTGTTCTACAATGTATTTAGCATACCAAGAGCATAAATACAAGATGTAAAGCCTCGATCATCCATCCATCCAGCAACTCTGGCCCATATTACTTGGGCAAGAGGCCAAATTACACTGCAATAGGTTTATATTGATTAGAGACTACTGTCAAGCTTGGCTGTTCAGTATGAACCATTTACAGTTTCAAATGGCTGGTTCATATACAGTTTGCGCAGTGAAAAATTTACAAACTTGACAGGAATTGACGACAAGTAACAGATTTCTTGCCTTTTTGCAGAGATCAAAGGTTCAAAGCATTCAAATTAAGCAAGATTATACCATTAAAATAATTATGATCTATATTTCTTTCACACAATTCATTACCAGAGGTACAGTTGGCTAAGAAAAAGATTTACCAGTAACTTAACTTTGCCCACGTTTTAATTTCAGAAAAGCCAGATAGAAGTCAATTTTCAAAGTTTTAATGAGTAACTTGCTGACATGTCCTACCATTTAAATCCCTTACACTGAAAAAAAAGGATTGTCTGATATCAGACAATCAATGTCTAATATGTGTCCGATCAAGCAATTGTCTAATCCAGGCAATTGAATTGTTCAAAATGTCAAAGAACTTGTTTGTTTCATTCAATTGATTGTCTGATTTAAACAATCAATTGAATGAAACAAACAAGTTCTTTGACATTTTGAACAATTCAATTGCCTGGATTAGACAATTGCTTGATCGGACACATATTAGACATTGATTGTCTGATATCAGACAATCCTTTTTTTTCAGTGTAGAACTGAAAAATAAGCTACGAAACGGACACTGAATTAAACAAATATGCAGTAAGTTTGTGGTTATGCGTCTTTTAAATAGAATTGCAAAAAATCCTGATTGAGGGAGAAAACTGCATAGAAATCAGACAATTTGAGTTATTGTAGTTGTCCATGACATTGATTTTGGCCAAATTTTAGCCACTTAACTCAAAATTTTCAATTCAGTATTATTTTAAAATGTTAAAATGAGTAGTTTAGGGATGATTTTAAAGACAAATGAGTTTGTTTTGTGGTACTAAAACCAGCATTCTTGTTAATTTGTCTGCAATTTTGTTTTCCTGGCTGTCAGACCGTGAAACTAGAAGTACGCTATCAGCGTGCCTCGGCGGCCCAACGTCAGCCCAACGTCGGCCCAAAGCCGGACCGATGCTGTTGACATCGGACCGATGCCGGGCCCACGCCGGACCGCTGAGGCACGCTGACAGGGATAGAGCTCGAAATGTTATTACAATAGTTCCAACACCCTCTGTTTATAAGTACTATTTAATCAATTAAATTTGTAGAGTATAAGGAGCTAATTTAACTAATTATAATGAGGAATAACGAAGAGTTGTCACTTTCCAACTTGAAGGTTGAAAGCATCGTATTTAGCAAGATTTTACCATTCGTAGTTTTTGTTTTTCAACCTTGGAAAGTGCCTCTCTTCATTACTCCTCATTTTGCCATTTTCCCCCCTTAAGGTGGCTCGATACTCGTGAATTTTCTAAGATAGGATTTCTTTAAAATAGTTTAAAATGATCCAAAATATAGTTTATAGCAATGATATATCAACAAAAGTGGTCGCTACCAGCCTTTCTTTCAAAATATTTGAGGTTATGTAAAAGAAAGTCAGTCCAGGCAAACCTGAAAAACTCAATTTTTTTCTTAATTTTTTTACTGTGAAGTTTTCCCTGCCATTCAGTGGCCATTCATCCTATGTTATTAAATGAAGCATGGAATTAAAGAGGAAAGGTTGATGGAGAAGCTGACTAAAATTCCAGAGAAATGTATTTAGTTTAAAGAACTTTTCTAGGGGTTCGGAAAAAAAGTTTCAATTTTGAAAATTAAATATCTTTTATGAACCACAACGCAAAAAAAAAAAGAGACGGGATAGAAATCTTTATTTCTTTGTCATTTGCTTCAAAATAAAGTGAGGAACAATATAATGATACACACATATGGCCGAACGGGCCTGGATATTGATACAAAAATTTATTTATGTCACAGAGTCATTTTTGAGAAATAAGACATGCTTGCCGAAAATCGCCTGCAGAAATTTTCTACTGAGAGTAGAGAACTGAAAGTCTGTCAGATTATAGTATTTGTCATAGCGCATCTAATGCTCCAAACGAGAAGTCTCTAACCCCAATAGAAGTTGCACAGATTGCAAACGAAGCGGCCGACGCATGCACTTCTCAGAATTAAAAAAATATCTTGAACCAGTGTCAGCACAGTGGTGACGTTACGTACTGCCTGGCTGCGCGTGAATGTGCGTTTCAAAACAACCATTTAACATGAGTAGCGAGGCATAAATACTTGGGCACCAGGGTCTGGTCATGGATGCAGTCTTGGATGGTTGATGGAGACTCAGGAACTCAAGTCTGCCGCTGAGTCCAGACCTTAGAAAAACATAGAACGGACACGAGGCTGTATGATGCCACCTCAAGATGAGGTCACCAAATCCGCCATATTGGAACCACAGGGGTTTTTGCACCAATATTTTGTTGTTTATATAACTATATAATTTAAAGGGAATTCACCATTTTATGTTGGGATGTCAATGTCTAAAACAAGCAGCTCTTGAAGTGGCAATATATAAGCCTGGTGTCAATGAATAATGTAAAGGGCTAGCATGACACCCAGTCTTTGATATCTGAAAGTTTCATGGAACTGCAGCAAACAACAGCTGCAGGGTTGACTAGTGAATTTTTTGTTGATTTTCTGGGCAATCGGGGAATAGAAGCTGTTTCATGGATACTGGCACTCAGGGTAGCCAATTTGAAAGATTAGGCTAAAAAAAAACCCCAATATTGGTGACCGGTTCAAGGAATATATTTGATATAACAGGCCATTCAACTCACTTCAATTTGCAGCCAATGGCCACTATATTTCGTATTTTTTCCCTGCATCACAACTATTCACAGCAGCTCTCACCATTTTTTTTGGGCATATTTCAAGCTGGCTGGTGAGAAGCAGCAGATTATGATGGCAAGATATTAAAAGACCTTTTTAGGAAAATACTGATGATATAAAGTAAATTAGACAACGTTTATTTAAGCTAAACTGACTTCTTAGGAACATGATGATAAAGTGTTTCAGAATTTCAATCCCCTGAATTGACAACCAGAGAGGTTTTACCAGCATATTTGTAGGGAAATCATGAAACATATTCTATTCGTATTTCAAGCTTTTTCACACTTTTCTTGCTTGAAACTGCTCCCATTGGGTCAGAAGATGTCCAAAATGCATGAAATTTTCGCTGGATGTTTGGGAGATATTGGTGATTAACCAAGACCATTTTTGCGGATGTCATGACTAACAGAAACATGTCTAGATAGCTCTAGATTGACTTCAATTGAATATAAGGTTGTTTATGGTGACTTCCCTTTATATTATATATTTGTATCTTACACAAAGATAATAGGTGCAAAAACCCCTATGATTGGAACTGCCCTGAGACATGACGTCACATTATACTAATTATGATGTGACATCATGCCATTGTTATAAGTATCACTGTTATTGGTGACCTCACGGTTACATTGTGCCAGGATACAGGCCAGTTCCAAGATGGTGGATTTGGTTGCTTCATCTGCCAGAGCCTCATGTCCGTTCTATGTATTTTTATGGTCCGGATGCAGTCCATCTGACACGCAGAAAGACTTTTTCTAAAAATAGCCACTTTGGCGCCACTCTAGTCCAGAAGTCAGCGGGTTGGTTTTGCACATGTCCAAGAGCATTTTTCTGGCCGGCCGAGTGCAAATTCGTGCCTCCCAGAGATTCCCACCAAAAATCTAGTTTGGAGGAACTTGGGTCAGTGTAAAATGCGGACCAAACGGACCATGCGGACCAAACATTAAACAAACACAGGAGGGTGCAGAGGAGCATTGCTTGTTCAATCAAGCTAATAATACAGAGTTAATCAAGCGGAAAATGCGGACCAGATGCGGACCAAATCATTCTCAGTGCTGACCAGTGTGTAGACCAGAGGATGCAGACCAAAATATAGACCAAAAAAAAAAAAAAAAAGAAGTTTTAATCTACTGCCTCTAAAATTCAGTAATTGGCATTGAACTCTAATTGGCTTAGTTGCATTTCGAAGCTATCTGCATTTTGGTCTGCATGATGATAATTGTGGTCTGCAAGAGAGAAATTTTGGTCTGCATTTGGTCTGCATAAGAGGAATTCTGGTCTGAATTTGGTCTGCATGATGAGAATTCTGGTCTGCTTTTGGTCTGCATGATAAGAAATTTTGGTCTGCATGACAAGAATTCTGGTCTGCATTTGGTCTGCAAGATGAGAATTCTGGTCTGCATTTGGTCAGCATGATATACATTTTGGCCTGCATTTGGTCTGCATGATAGAAATTTTGGTCTGCATGATAGAAATTTTGGTCTGCAATCAATTAAATAAATATTAATATTCACCAACATGCATGACCTTTTTAAGAAAAATACTTGGTATTTATGCTAATTACCTCTTTTTTTTTAGCTGCCACTTAAAAGACTGGATTTAAAGCGCAATTCACTTTAATTATGTTAATTAGCAATTGTGAGGCAGGGTCTTGTAATCCACTTTGGATTACTGAGAGTGGAAATCATTGATGATGGCTTAAAAGCAATTAATAGAAACGACCTCAATTGGATGACATTCTAGATTATACAGCTTGCACTAACCAGTTTGTATAGGCTTCTTAACAAGATCTTGCAGACCAAAGTGCAGACAAAAGTGCAGACCAGAATGCAGACCAGAATGCCGACCAGAATGCAGACCAGAATGCAGACCAAATACATGTACATTTTACTATTTTATGGAGAAAAAAAATTACTAAGTTCCTTTTTTTTAAAATTTATTTCAAATCATATCCCTGTTGTTATCCTGTTGGTCTGCATGGTCTGCACTGTTTCCAGTTTGGTCCGCATGATTTAACCCTTTCCAGACTGGCCAGTGTTTACCCAAGACTTGAACCAACAGACTGGCTGCCAGTATGTCTGGTCCGCATGGTCCGCATGGTCTGCATGGCCCACATTTTACACTGACCCGAGGAACTTTAATGCCCCTCAGTGGTGCAAACAATTTGCCGGCTAGTTGTATTTTGCATCCCGAGGAAAAGAGTTTCCAACCATTATGTTTTCAAAAATTTTTTTAGCATGCTGAAACTTCTGTTCTGGCCCGGGAGGATTTCTAGGAAGGCCAAGGAGCAGATTTCTCACCGGCGAGATCCAAATAAATGCCAGTAGGAAGCAAAAAATTTCCATCAGGATGTCTGAAATTATCTAAAATTTTTCCAAAGAAATCCTCCGCCGCCGCTACCACTAGACCAACCCTCCCCCACCCCACCGCAGTTGACATAAGGTGTAACCTGTTGTGGGTGAGGTTATAAATGTATCTCCCCATAGGTGTATGGAAGGGGCTAAAAAATTTGGGCAGATGATTAGGTGATACTATTAAAAATTAGTGATTTCCAGGCGATTTCATTTGAAATGGTATTAAATTTAGATTGTTAAATTCTGGCAAATGTCGCTCGCCCCCCAAAAGTCGGCCGTCCCTTACGCCTATGTATCTCTCAGAGAGATACATAGGAGACTCAGTGTCTCTGCAACAACCTACGTGCCTGAAATATATATGAAGTGCATACTTAAACATTTGAATCCTACCTCACAGATAGGACATTTCAAAAAGTATTTGGCTATAGGTGTAAAACCTTTGATGTCATGCCAATATGAATATTGTTGCAAAAGCATTAAAAGTATGATCAATCTGAAATTATTTCTTTTACTCACAGGTGACAGGCCAAATATATCCATTAATGTTGTCAAATGTCGATCAGGCAGATATGTCCACATTGCTTGTGAAATCACAAACAAATGCAATCCATCAGAGGTAAAGTAGTATTTTATCTTATCTTTTGAATTTTTAATGACAATCTTTGAAAGCATGAGAACCAATCTGCATTGCGTTATGTGTGAGAATCACCTATCATTCAGCAGTACTAAGTAAGATTAGTTATAACACTATTATTGCCAAATGTTTCTACTTAAAATTGCTGGTATATCTTTCAGCTGATAATCAACAACATATCTGCCGTGTCAACTCACACTGACCAAGGAAACAGGCTTACCACCACTGCAAAAATCATAGAGCAATACAAGCCTGGGAAGTACACTGCCACCTGCAAGGAAGAGGGAAAAGACCACTTTGCGAAGAGTATGACTTTCGAAGTTCATGGTGACCCTTCTGGTAAGCCTACATTTGTTTTTGGAAAACCTTGCCTTCGTTCCGTTTTAGATTAATAACTCAACTGTACAATGTGTACATTGATTGCAGAATAAACCTGAAATATTTATTGTCAATTACCAATCTTTTTTTAAGTATTTTTCTACCATTTAATTTCTAAGATGTATGTCATTTTTACCTTCAACAATGGAAGTTTGAAGAAGGTATTGTCATCACTGCAGAAAACCCCAATGTGGCAGAAAAAATCAACAAATCAAACAGAAATTGTTAGAGAAAACTACAAAATGGATAATGAATTTAAAGAGTTATTAATAAATGTCATAACTGAATTTGTCATCGGGACAAGTTGAAATCAGCACGTGACAGATAAATTCCATTCTAAATTACAGTTACATTTACGAGGGGTTTTTAATAAGTTCTGTCCAACTAGTCATAACTTTTGCTAGATTTGATGTAGAAACATGATATTTGAGTCAAATAATACTGAAGTAATTCTGAAATAACACCCAAAACATCAGATCATACAGATAAAAATAAATGCTTATTCTGTTGCCATGGAAACCAGAAGTCATGAAATGCGGCCAAGATTTTGTAGTGCTCACTTACAGGTGATTTCATTACTATGTGATTCTGGTCATCGAGCCCTGACTGTGTGAATGCAATGCATATATATGCTTGCAACGTCCAATCTATCGAAGTGTGTGACGTTTTTAGTCATCATAAGCCAATCGGATTAGGCAAAAATGTGATGTAGCAAGGTGGATAGAGACTGTAGAATCTCATACTAATGAAATTGCCTGTAAAAAGAATAGTATACCTGCTTACATAACTGTGTTTTGACTAATTGAATTAAGGTATATTCATAATTTCTTTCATGAAATACAATCAGTTATTTGTAAAATAATTAATTACAATGGAAAGTGGTGTTATCGTCACATCTCAGTTACTTTACCATCACCTGTGCAGTTTCTAATTGTTTTACGAGATGAGCAATTTTTTGGATATGGATGACACCATATATACCTGTTATATTTCTTCAATTTAATTGGATAAAAACTACCAGAGAGAGTAAGAACCTTTTATCATGCATACAAGGAAGACAGTATGAGTGACAGAACCAAATAAATATTGTACACCTTTTTCTGAATGAAGAAAACACACGTTGGAAGACCTAAGAAAAGAAGACTGGACAAAGCCAAAAAAACCTTAACATGAAGACTGAGGTATCTTATTTAGACATGGTTAGAATGTATGAGAAAAAGTATTTACATGGTTGCAGTCATTAGTTTAGGAAGTTGTGAGATGGCTATGTATATTTTGAATATATTCTGTTCTATATCTCTTGTAATAATTACATATTTGAAAAGATACATCAAGTATGTGTCAGTTAACAAGATCTCGGTCGCATTTCATTACTTTTGGTTTCCATAGCAACAAATCAACAATTTATTTTTACTTCTATGATCTGATTTTTGGGGATCATTTGCAAATTACCTCAATATCAACTGACTCTAATATCATTTTTCTGCAGATAATCCAGTGAAAGTTATGACAGGTTGGACAGAACTTATGGAAAACCCATTGTAAAGCACAAAAAGTCTCCGAAACACCAACAGTGATCTCAATATGAGGACAATGAGGCATTGAGGCATTGACTTTTTAAGGGATATATAAAGTCCGAGGAAATGTACTAAGTGTCAAGTTTATTATTTTAAGAATTTGTGAAATGTTAGGGATTATTTTTAATACATTTCTTGTCCTTTATCCCTGGTAAAAAATGAATTTTTGACAAGATATAATGAATCTTGTGCATCTAAAAGTACCCTGGGCCGCATTTCACGACTTTTGGTTTCCATGGTAACAAATGAACCATTTATTTTCATTTTTAGGGGATCATTTTGAAATTACTTCAACATTATTTGACCAAAATATCATGCTCCTGTATTAAATATTGCAAAAGTTATGGCAAGTTGGACAGAACTTATGGAAAACCCCTCGTACATTGCAATTTTATTGCATACCCCCCTCAAATTGTGCTATCACCAAAAAAAGAGCCTATGCCAAATTTTAGAAGATTTGAACATCATTAACCTGAGCACTGAAAATTTGGCATTTTTGATCAATTTGGCGATTTTACGTCGTTTTTCACTGTTTACATATGGGATATTTACAGACTTACCATGATTAGATCTAGTAAATATAATGTTAAAAGTCAACCACAATATAGACTGATCAACTTTATGTGAAAAACATAGGCTGCGCGGCAGCATACCCTCGGCTATTCAGCAGGCTATTCTAGAGCCGGTGAAATCAATTGACATACTGGCGATAGATTATGACCCTCAACTACAGCTTTACCAACCCAGTCATATTTAGATGGCCTGGGCCAACATTTTAACAATTTTCATATGGCGTTAGCTCATGAACATACATATCAATGCCCTCCTTCAGATATATTCTTATCCATTTCTAGAAGCAATCAATGTATCAAGCATGTTTGTATAATCATAATGGTCAGCTGGAAGTGCAAGAACGTACAAAGTCGCCCAACTCTCTCAAGCTTCCTCACTCTTTCTGGCTGACGGAAAGTGTTTTTAGATCAATGAAATGTCCATTTCTCTATTTTATATGATGTTTTATTTATTTAATTTTGACAAATTCCCAGCCTTAGCATTCAACAGATTCAATGTACTGAAAAGAGACGTTGCAATGAAATAGAAGGGTCACCTCATTGCTATGTCCTTCTCCTGTCTTAATTAGCCTACCAAATGCATAAATACAGGAGGTAAAGTCCCAATCATCCATCCATCCATAATTGTCTGGATGTATTAGATTACATAATTATACATGATCAAACAATCAATCAATCAATCAATCAATCTATCTATCTATCTATCTATCTATCTATCTGTCTGTCTATCTGTCTATCTATCTATCTATCTATCTATCTATCTAACAACTAATCAATAGTGCAACATGAAAATCTATTTGCTGGGATATATTCGCAGTGGATCTATCAGTCAAACAATTAATTAATCATTCATTCATTTAATCAGTCCAATCAGTCAATTAAGCAATCTTCAGTCATTTAAACACCTAATCTAAAACATCTAATCTATCTATCTGGCAATCTATCTATCAATCTATCAATTAATCAATCAATCAATCAATCAATCAATCAATCAATCAATATATCTATCTATCTATCTATCTATCTCTAACTATCTATCGCTATCGATCGATCTATCTATCTATCTGTCTATCTATCTGTCTATCTATCTGTCTGTCTATCTACCTATCCTACCTTTATCATCTTATCATAAATTATGAATAGAATAAAGGCCTGCCTAAAAACAGAAATAATAGATAGGTTGTCTATCTATCCAATCTCTCTATTTTAGATATTTTTACTAAAAACAATGTGTGGCCTACAGATGCTTTTTAATAAGACTAATACATTTACTACTTAACACCAAAGTGGTTAAATGCTGTCCAAACTTGGCTGTATTAGTAAAAAAAATAGCTGAAAATGCAAAGAAAAAGCCTGCATGGGATATAAAAAATCATATCTCAACTTCTACTTGGCCTATATTTCTTATTTAAAAATAGGAAATTTCATTATAATGTTTAAGATAAAAAAACTAAGGCTATCACTGCAGTTTGAACATATTTCTAAGAAAAAAGGGAATTTTGTTAGAAATATAGGGGTGCTATTTAACTGCTTCTGTACTCTCCCTTTTGTTCTTGGTTTGGTCATTGGGGAGGATTAGTGACATCATGTTACATAATGTCCATTCAACAAAAGCTGCACCCTGTTCCCCAACAAAGCAGTGACACTTATTGTCTTCAAGGTGCTAAAACATGCTTGTGTTGAGTTTTGTCATTAATTAAAATTCAGATTTATGAAACATTAAATATCTTTGGATATAAAATGAAATATTGAAATTCGTAGAATTAAGGTTTTGTTGCATGCCAAGTAAATTTATAAATAACCTTGTATTTAGTGGAATCATTTCTGCAATCATTGTTTGATCACATTTAGTTTTTATGCAATGTTATGACTTTATAAAAGCAGGCTGACATTAATTTAATTTCTTTCCTTTAATTTACATCACTGAGGTTAGATTTGAGCAAAAGGGGGTTTTGAGATTTCTTGTCAAAAGTTTAGAATGGTAAGGCCCCCTGAGTCAGAACTACATTGTATGTGCATAAAGCATATTTGAATATATGATATATATAATTTATCACATTTAAACCACATAAATTCTGAGGAAGAATGTGATGAAAAAATTATACTTGGGGCACATTGTATGGCACTTTGAGTAACCAAGATCCAAAATTGACTGAAATGTGACAATTCAAAGGTCTACAGTAAGTCTTGTTTGCCCATTTTTAGCAATTTCTGTCTTTTCAATTTCAAAAATCTAATGACATAACAGATATATGCATGAAAATTGTGTGTTTCTTTCATGTTTATTCAATTTGTTCATATTCAAAAGCATTGCAAGACTTTATCAAAAACGAAAAGGTTAGGAAGTTGATATTTTCACATTTTGTGAATTTTAAACTTCTTCTGTTGGCCTAAAAAGGGCATTAACTACATGCACATAAAAAATTATTTTTAAGTTATACTTTGGGCACATTGTAATGCACCAAGATCCAAAATTGACTGAAATGCGACAATTCAAAGGTCTATATAGTCCATGAGCCAGGCAGCCAAATTTGACCAGTCAGGCTCACTCAGAGGGAGGAATTCTCATAGTGATTTTATGTTAGCCCTATTTCTCTAGTTTCAGAAAATGGGTGATAGCAATCTGTATCTCTTAGCCTTCACCATGCTATCACCCTGTTTTTGAACATATGTTGAAGCCTCGGAAATTTCCGTTTTTTGGGTTCCGGTTAGACTTCATATCAATAAAAACTGTTGTAACTTCATCAATATTGCACTAAACTGCATGAAATTTGATATGTGACATCTTCACAATAAACAGAAGACATATCTGCCACAATCAGAGCCATTTGCATCATTCAATGTTTGCATATAAAGGAGTATTTTTATCTCAAGTTGCACGTCAAAATTGAAATATAATTAAAACTGAAATCTTCCTGTAACTTTGGTATATCACCAAGACATATTTCATAAAAAATCCAAAATTATTTCATTTTAGTAGCAGGATGCCCTCTTAATCATATGGCATAGTCTCAGCCAATTTGTACTGATATTAAGGTGATGTCAAGATGTTTATCATAAGCACTTCATGTCCGAAAATTGCTCAATTTTTACTTTTTAGAACATTTTGATGATGATATTCTCAGTTTACTTGCAAGAAGAAGTCAGTGCAGTCAATTATGATTGGAGAAATTGATTGATAAATCACAGAGCATGATTTACAGGGCAAAGGGTGTTGATTTTGTATAATTTTAGTTAAATTTTGAATATATAGACAGCAAAGCCTATCACAGGAAAATGTGGATTCATGCGAATTTCTCAAAATGATTGTAAGAGCTTTGAAAAGCTTATTTGCATGATAACTGCAATATTTAGATTGCACCTGTACCATAATTACCCATTAATCACAACACTTCATAGAAATAATGAACTTATTATAATAGAGAACCTACAATGGATTGGCTTACTAACAGTGACATTATAATGCAGGCATGTTCAACAAAAATAAAAGCTTAAGAGGTTATCAGATTTCAAACGTTTTCAATCTTTATGACCTTTCTCATCAATATACACCTTTTAAAAACAACAGCTAACCATCAAAATTAAGTCACATTGTCAAAACATGTTGATAAATTGTCATCATCCTCATCATCACTGTATTACTCTGTCACATGGTTCAGATCCTATTTTGGTAGAAACTTCATATGCTTCACCTTTTCACCCTGGCCACCTTGAGCTCATTGCCACACGACTCCAAGCTGTGCTAAAGTTTCCTGAAACATACACCTGATTGACCTTATGCCTTCTTTTGCCGCAGACTGGTTGTGTAGGACCCAAGCACCAATCCCATTTCTAGTCTTCTGGGCAATGACTTAAATGTGTCATCACTTTCGCTGATCTCAGATCGGCATCAGAGAGTAGAGGTTCAAGCTTATTGTCTCACCACAGCCTGTTTATCAACCATTTTCTCAGCCAATGCATCGTCCCTGGTGTCCTCACCAAGACACTCCTAATTTGGGTAGGTCTATGTGTGTCTTTGCATTGCTTTCAGTCCCCAAAGGAATTTTCATAATCAGCCGCATTTTCACTTTAGATATTTCAAGTTAAGTCTCAAACCTACCCACAGTCCATAGCTATCCTGCACCCTCACTGTCCCTCAGCTGTTATTACAGATTTCGTATAAGTGTGCCATGTTCCATGTGAATATATGCCTAGATGATGTCAGTATTGCAATACTGACATCACTATTGGCAGTCCAAGCTTGAGTGTTGATTCCAACTGCCACCAACAAGTCAGGCTTATAGGCTGTGTGAATAACAATTGTGATTAATCTGCATTCATTGGTATGGTTGTTTGATTCAGTTGGAGCAGGTGAAACTGATATGTTTGAGCCACTTGCTTGATCATCATGGACATTCATGGTGTCCTGTTGTGAAATTTCTCATTGAGGGCAGCACCTTGTGGCTTTTCAGCCAATTAGGTGAGATCTGCGCCAAAGAAACTGTTCAGAATTGATGACTGGAATGGGGATGATGGGGAGATTTTTCGGAAGTGAACGTGGCGGTGTTGCATGTGCATACCAGAGGACGAGAAATGGGGGGGGGGGGTAGTTTCTCCCCAAAAATTGGGAAAAGGCAAGACAAGGAGGCTTAGAATTCGATCATCAAATAAACATTATTGGAAATCGGTGATAAGGATGCCCCCAAGCAAAACTCCCCCCCCCCTTAGGTCTTAAATTCTGAATGGATCCTGAGTATATTATTTTTTCCAAGACAGAGCAGCACATGATAACCTCTCAGACCAACAAATGAATGTGGGAGTGAATGAATTTGTTTTGTTGTAAAAGTGCTAAAACTGATAGCAGTTATACACAAAATCCATGCATTATATATAGCTGGATATTGTAACTTTTGGATTTATTCAAAACATCAAACTGAATAATCAATGTTGAGCAACAATCTAGCAGCTTATGTGTGAATTTGTAATGGTGTGATCAGTATGGGTTCCAGGTGACACAGCTGAAACTGCGAATATACCAACTGTGAAATCATTATGCTGATACTGACATCACAAGAGCACTGTGGCAGTTGAAAAGAACATGGCACACTAATACGAAATCTGTAATAAACAAAATCATACTTGAAGTCTCCCTGGTTGTCCCAAGACAAGATGTATGCTGCCCTCTGTCTAATGCATGCACTGTACAACATTTCTCTTATTAGCCAACAAAATTGTACATTATCTTTTTTTCTGTCATTTATTTTTCAACCCTCTGATGACCAAACTGTGGCCACTAGGGAGTACAATGGCCAGACTTGTCTCTCATAAATCAGCTGATGTTGTGAGTACATTCTTCTGCAAGCTTGTTTTGCCAGCCAAGACCTGTCCTGCTGAAGCTTCTCTGAACTAATCTGCGCAATCTGCCATGGAACCTGATTTTGGCTCTCTATTATTTCCTTCACTCAATGTCAGAAGCTCCATTTGGCCTCTTGATTGCTTAACAGTCTGGCTCCAGACTAAGCTGGGTCATAATTATATCTAACTCAAAATTGTTACAGGAGACTGTTGGCTTATGTAAGTGTCCATTAGCCTTCATCAGGTTTGCTTGGAGCTTGTTTTAGACTCTCAGCAGCTGCTTCCTTGGTTTCAGCTCCTACTATTCCTCCTGGAGCCTCTCATCTGGTCACATTTGCTGGCTAAGGATGACACTTTGGCCTGCCCACAGTCTCTATACTGGTAGCTGTTACAAAACATAGCTATTCCAGATTCAGATTCAGATTCAGATTCGTTTATTCTTCCCATATATATATAATTTACAATATTTATCAACTATTTGCTTTTAATTATTGTAGTAAAGCGGGAAGGGAGACCTCTCAAAGACTTGTTTGTCGCTGCAGAGAGGCCACCCCTTTATTTATACAAAGGCATATATATATACGGAAAAAAATTATTGCTGAATATACTATTATTTCAGATTCAGTGTATGCTGTATATATAAAAGGAGAAGGTCACAATGCAAATTTTTTTTAATTCATTAGAAAAATAATTATAATTTTGAATTTGAAATTTAGCAGATTTCATCAGAAGACAAAAGAACAGGACACCAGGGGACACTAACGACCACATATGTAACAATTTTCAATTATGCAAAAAGTCTCATAGGATTCAATAATCTTATTCTTGATATATAATTTGTACCCAAAGAAGCTGTGGGTACTGATTTTTGCCTTAAAATTTGGATCCATGTTGTTAAATACAAAAGGAAAATGATACCTTATTGCCTGCTTTGCAAAATCATGTCTCACGGCAGGAAGACGAAGCATCTCTCTCTGTCGTGTGAAATGAGTATGAGTAGTATCCTCTTGAAGTTCATAGAAGTACTGAGGTAATTGTTTGTTCACAAACTTATAGCAAAACTTGAGGTCATGCAGTGTACGCATATCTTGTATCTTCAGAATATTAAGTTTTTTGAAAAGTGGGCTTGTATGTGCATTATACTTAGTCCACAGACCACAGACCATGTACACTCAGTCCACAGACCATGTACACTCAGTTGCATAGATTATGCAGCCCCACTTTGGTGGATATACACTGTAGTCAGTACCCATACAGTGTACATTGTAATTTCAACCAGACAATCTTTCTGGACTCCATTCCACCATTGGTCTTGCTCAAAGCTTTCACCAATACTTTTTCTCTTTTGGGATTGACAGAGGGACTACTCCAAGCATCTTCCTTGATCTCTCCTCAAGTTTCTAGATCACCACCCAAGCTTCTGAATCTTCTTCTTGGCCTGCCTGAATAATGCCTTTCTCCACTTGAGCTTGCTCCTTGCAAAATCATAGCTCTCTGGAAGTGGGTGCTCATCTCTTGCCCATTTTTCACATGATCGGGTGAGTGCACATCATCCTAATGCAGTGTCTTCTGCCTTGTTACTTTAAAAGCACATGGTTTTTCACAGAAGTTGTGGTTTCCTTCTTGCTTGTCCACTTGTAACTTCAGGCTTGTCTGGCCTCCCCAAGTTCTGGCTATCACTCTCCTCAAGCTAAATGCCATGCTGCACTTGAGCTTGCTCCCCTGCAAAATCATAGCTCTCTGGAAGTGGGTGCTCTTCTCTTGCCCATTTTTCACAGGATTTGGTGCGGGCACAGAAATTGTGGTTTCCTTCTTGCTTGTCCACCTGTAGCTTCAGGCTCGTCTGGCCACCCCAGTTGATGCTATCTAGGGCGTTTCATTTTTCGGAAAGTTTCTCCGATCAAGTTCTTATTTAAACCTGTGGTTCTCCCATGCCAGATAGGCATTCGGTGCGAATTTCGGCCAAATCCATCAAGTCCTGACCCCCCCCCTACCGCCATCTTTGTTTTGCCCTCCAAAAACGCTATTTTCGCCTAAAAAAAATAGAATTTAGACCTGGGGTATCCCACCTGAAATAGTAGGAGGTTTGATGATGATTCTACTTGGCTCTTAAATACTTGCAGAAATACATACTAAAAATTCAGGAAAATCCATGTGCCAGAACAGCCTCAAATTTGCATAAAATCCAATATGGCGGCCGAAAAAATCGACTTTTTTTAAATAACTCAGAAACTATCAGTGATAGAGCACATATTTGTATGAAACATCAATATAAACTTGGGTATTGCAGACATTTTGACACTATTCCCATTGCTCTATCTTTAGTAGTTATTGAGATATGGTATATTTGAATATCTCTCACTCTTCGAAAATCGCCAAAATACTTTAATCAGGACCACTAGTATTTAATACTTGACATTTTTTTACCTACAATGCCACAAATGGGCTATTTTGGAATTTACTAGTCTCAGAATGATGTCAATTCAACCTCCAAGTCATGAAGGTTTCTCTATTCACTCACAAAATAATATCGTTGTGTCTGGAAAAATATCTAAGAAAATTCCATTATGTTTCTGCAGTTTCATTTCGCAAAATAAATTTCTTAGCTTTGAGTGATGTTGCCTGGTGTCCAAGGTGTCTAGACTTTTCCCCCAACTATTTGGGAAAAGTCCAATAGTAGATATAAATCATATTCTCTTCCATGCATGCAGTGATTTTCTGACAACATAAATATCTTTCTTCACCAGAATGTACAGCATTTTAAAACTGCTAAGACAGCAATTAAGAGTGAGATAAGCAGACTTATTTTGCATTCGCAATAAAGAAGCTCTCATCACTGACAAGCAGCTAAGATTAGACTGATGGAAACAAATATGTCAAAATTTTACTCACAGTGATAAACACTGCTAAAGACAATAACACAGGATTAAGTTTCGGTTCCACTGAAAACTTTTATCGTCTGACAAACTGAATTTTGGATTAGAATCAATCTTGTGACTAAATGGGAAGCATTATGTGGAATATGCTCTAGTTTTGTCAGAAATTTCTCTTCTGTCTCCTTAAAAATAGTTCATTTAATAGCACATGCACAGGCTACCATTAAAAGCTCATCTGGTAATTGGCGTCCAAGTTTTAATAAAACGAATGTCTTGCAATATATCCCAGGTAGTGCCTTGCAATGAATCCCAGGTAGAGACAATAGTGACACATCACCTGTCACCTGCCTGTAAAATGATTTAACTTAAAGAAAGAAAAATAAACAAGGAGGAAAGAAACAATGATAGCAAATCAGCAACAGCATGTTTTATTTTTTTTTTTGAAATTAGAAAATCTGCTTCAAGGAAGAAATCATACAAAACATATACATGATACACTCATCACCTTAGTGATGTAATGATTCAACCATGAAAGACCAGTAATATTATATATTAGGCAGAAACAGTATGATTGGTGAAAAGATTAACAATTTAAAATGTTCTGGTTTATTCTAATTTATATCACTGCATTGTATCCTATGGCTTAATCAACATCATATTACTTTTAAATTGCAATTGGGGGTAGCATTGATTTTTTAATCATCCTCGATTCCTCATTGGAAATTTGTGTGCCACTGAGTGCCTTGAATTTAAGTAAAAGGTAAGCGACTAGTAATACTGTGTGTAGCAAATCTCTGCTTTCCATAGGTCTCAATACTTCGACAGCAATATTTTGATCTTTTATAATATAAGTAATCGACTATTATCAATGATTGACCACCAATATCTATTTTTGTTCATAGGCTTTCACGTATTGATGTATACATTCTTGTTATGCCTGGAAAAATATAGTGACTGCTCTGTAGAAAAACCACATGTTTAGAAACAACAAATCAAATCTGTATTTTAATTAGATCTCATGACATAAAATGATTCGTTAGAATTGATCTAAAATACACTGTTTTACATTTTCCGGATAAGCTTTGACATAAAACATTGATATTTGTTGTATGTGAATGCAGCAAAATTGTTTAAATTGTAAACATCTTGAAAATAGAAGTGAAAACAGTAGTCTGGAACTTGATTCCCCCATGAAACATGTGGCTTAGAAAAGTCATGGGTGAAATATTTGCGTCAACATATTTGGGTGATTTTCATGGAGTGAAAGATATGCAAATATACCATATCTCAATAACTACTAGAGATAGAGAGATGGGAATAGTGTCAAAATGTCTGCAATATCCAAGTTTATATTGATGTTTCATACAAATATGTGCTCTATCACTGATAGTTTCTGAGTTATTTAAAAAAATGTTGATTTTTTGGCCGCCATATTGGATTTTATGCAAATTTGAGGCTGTTCTGGCACATGGATTTTCCTGAATTTTTAGTATGTGTTTCTGCAAGTATTTTAGAGCCAAGTAGAATCATCATCAAACCTCCTACTGTTTCAGGTGGGATACCTCAGGTCTAAATTCTATTTTTTTAGGCGAAAATAGCGTTTTCGGAGGGCAAAACAAAGATGGCGGTAGGGGGGGGGTCAGGACTTGATGGATTTGGCCGAAATTCGCACTGAATGCTTATCTGGCATGGGAGAACCACAGGTTTAAATAAGAACTTGATCAGAGAAACTTTCCGAAAAATGAAACGCCCTAATGCTATCACTCTCCTCAAGCTTCTGAATCTTCTTCTTGGCCTGCCTGAATAATGCCTTTTTCCACTTGAGCTTGCTCCTTGCAAAATCATAGCTCTCTGGAAGTGGGTGCTCATCTCTTGCCCATTTTTTCATAGGATTTGGTGTGTGCACATCATCCAAATGCAGGATCTTCTGCCTTGTTGCTTCAAAAGCAAATGGTTTTTCACAGAAGTTGTGGTTTCCTCCTTGCTTGTCCACCTGTAGCTTCAGGCTTGTCTGGCCTCCCCCAGTATACAGGCTGTCAAGGCATTGATGGTGGGAGACTGTTGAGTTAGGGACAACCCCGGTGCTGTCACAGGGGCATCTCAGAGATATTGACTCTTAATTTAGAAAATTCCTACTCTTTACTGGGTATATCTACAATGCTCTGTGAAAACCTCTTCCCTGGTGCCTGCCTTACATTTACTTGCAGTCATTAGCAGCACATCTGGATTGTGCCTTATCCGCCTTTGTCTAACCATCCTGTTATCTCCTGACTTGCATGCGTCTCTGGGATTGCTTCCTGACCTAATAGTCTGAGAAATGTCTGGTACAACCTCCTTCTCTTTGTGCTGTTTGTTTGTTGTTTGTTTGTGTTTTACGCCTCTGCAGCACCTTAGTCGGCTATATCGAGGCAGGCGATCGCCGTATGATGATGAGATGAGAAGACTGTGAGTCTGGCACATACCCTATTAATTCAGGGATGCCCAGGATCTTCCAGTTGCCCCAGCATAGAATACTGGATACAACCCGCCTCCATTTAATGTTCCTTGGGCTCGGATTAAGTGCCTTCTCTTTGTGCTATTGGAATGGATGTCCTTTTTCCTTGGGTATGCTTATGTTCCATTTTCAGTGCAACATTGAACTATAATAGGTCCTTTCTACGTTTCTATCTCCTTTTCAGCCATACAGACATGCCAAGATAGGATTTATGTCCTTCATTAAAGCAAAAAGCCGACCAATGAAACCACCTGGCAGCTGTATGAGCTACTGTTCTACAGATGTATGAGGATCAGATGATTTTGTCAAGCAATGCAACGCAACTTCATATTATGTCACCTCACATCCAAGTTATAGGAAGAAAATTATGCAAACAAGCTCACAAACTAACTAACTGTCCATTTTGGATCGTCAACATGCATTTATCATGCAATTCAGCTATTCTGAACTGATCATTCATCTGGAGATACCTGTGTGGTTCTAACTTTTTGTATTAAATTTCGTCAAAATTTAAATTTATGTATTCAAAATGTGACTTAAATTATACAAAATAGTTACTTACTCGTAAGGTTTTTTAAGTAATGGCGCCTGGCTCCTTCTCCCTGCTCGTGATTTTCCCGCCGTATTATTGCGTCACTCTCGTTGAGAGCCAATTAGGAGGTCCGGCCCCCTCGGCTCACTGGAGCGTCTCGCTCCAGGTAAATAGCAGGGACCTTTCTGGAGCGGCCACTCGCCTCCTCATTTCGTATTGACCCAGTTGAGTTTTCCTTACGTTATGCATCTATTGACGATGCCGTGGCTCATTGTAATTCATTTGCCACCCCCCCCCATTCATGTCAAAATTAGACCTGCAGGACGCGTTCAAGCATATACAAATCCACGAAGATGATTGGCATCTTATGGGTTTCTCTTGGCCTGATAGGGCGGGGTGCACCTATTATTATTTTTCGAAGGTTTTGAGTTTCGGACTGCGCTCGGCCCCAGCCCTGTTTGACATTTTCGCCTCCTCTCTTCATTCCTTCATGACTCATAATGGGGCACCTTCCACCATTGTTAGGTATGTCGATGATTTTCTGGTAATTGCACCAGATGCTCGCTCGTGTCATGAGGCCCTCAACATCATGCTAGACACTTGCGAGAAGGCAGGGTTTGCGGTACAACCTTCTAAGGTCACCTCGGCCGACACCAGGGTCAAATTCCTAGGTATTACGATCGACACCTTAGACCGGACCTTGTCTATCCACGGGCGTAGCGAAGTCCTCCAATTGGTGTCCCATTATCTGCTACAGCGTTCTGTCTCCAAGAGACAACTTCTCAGCCTTATTGGCAAACTTGCCTTTGCGGCCCGTGCGGTGAACGGGGGCAGGGCATTTCTTGGTCGTCTCATTGAAAACTTGTTTTGTCGGCCTAAACTATTGCGTCAACTACATAATGGCCATGAACGTTTCTTCTTGATAGGTTTAACTATAATACATTTTGGTTTTTACCAATATAGTTATTACTGTTTTGGTGTGAGAGACCAAAATTCAAGAAAAATGTAAAAAGTTACACATTTTTCCAGTATTTTTGTTTTTATGCAAAATTCGTTAGATGGACCCTCTAAGTGATTCAAGCAATTAAGAGAGCTATATTTTAGACAACTAAATTCTAAATTTCAAATGTCTAACTCCAGAATTGAGGGAATTGCAGAGGGTTGAAAAAAACCTATTTTTTCACATTTTTGGTTCATTCTTTGAAATCTATTTTAGTTCCAGCATTCAGACCCCCAAAAGGCACAACTAGGGTATTTAATACAAGTTATGGTAGATTTTCATACCCATAGGTATAACCGTTTCCGAGTTCTGGTCCGGAAACGAAAAAAATTAATTTTTCCGAATTTTCAATATTTAACAAAAACTGTGGTCATTACATAAATATGAACTCCAGAAGGCACATTAACACTATAAGACCCATTCATGTGTCAAATTTCATATATATAGGTGTAATAGTTTTGGCACAGCCAATACACATTGTGTGACGCCGCCCGCCCGCCTGCCCGCCCGCCCGCCCGCCCGGCCCCCCGCCGGACAAAAATTTGCCATACTAACTACAATACCCGACGGCAATATTCATTGCCGAGGGTAAAAAGCCGAACTATGTGGGCTTTACATCTCAAAGGAGTGGCTGTTTTTCAACAGTTTTTGGATCAAAATTGCTTATTTTCCTATTATTTGTCATTGCTACATAACATAGAGTAATCAAGGAAATGACATTTGCTTTCAGATTTTATCTATCTGGAAGGTTTGCGGCAGTGGCAAGTGCAACAGAATGGTAGCTTCTGTTGAAAAATACATTTTTAGAAATTTCTCAAAAGTTCAAAGTTCAATTCCTTCTCACATCTCTCGGTAACAGGGGAAAGAATGTGACACTTGTGTCATTTACATCCAACTTCAACTAGAACTTTTGATCGCAAGCGAATCAAAGAAAAGACCTTGATTACATGAGTGGTCACTGGTCAGCAACTAATGCTACATTCTCACGGCGGCTCCCGGAGAACTATTTAAATCGGCGTCGAAGTATTTCCAGGAAAAACGGAAAAATATTTCCTCTTTTTACGTATCGCGCAGGGGCATTTTAGGTTCCCGCCGGACATTTTTGATTGCGCGCCGTCGAGAAACCTGCTCCTTACCGTCACTTCAAATCGTTACGGAGCAGAAAAAAAGTTTCAACCAGTACAAATTTTCTAAAAATCCACGGCGGAGCAGACCAGAAAAATTGTTCGACGCCGCGATCAGAAAAGCAAGACCGCATCGAAGTTTTCGCGCCACTGAGGGGTAATAACTTTCCCGCGGATTTGTAAAACGAGAAGGATTCTCTACGTGGCGCCAAAAAGGTCGACGCCGCGGTTCTTCTGCACTCCGCCGTCAAGGAAAATGCTCCGGGACGTGTGCAAAACCTTCGCGCCGTTGTCTGGACCCCCTCCAGGAGCAGACAGAGTGGCGCGAATGGGGGGTCAGCCTTGGAGACGCACTGGCGCGTGCCTCGCATATAAATAGAAGAGCAGCCACTAGAGCACCATAACCACTCTGAACTTCAAGACGAAGGCATCTATACTCCATGACACTCTGCTTCACAGCCTACTGAATTGCTGCTTCATTGCTGAATCGCTGCTTCATTGCTGATTGATCCTGCTTCATTGCTGATTCATCCTGCTTCATTTCTGATTGATCCTGCTTCAAGATGGGACCCAGAGGAAGAGGGAAGAAGACCTTGAGGGCACCAACCAAGGGCAACATTCAAGCCAGCACTCCACTGACCACTCCATCTTCAACTCCAGTTGGTTCACCAGCTCCTTTCCTAGACTACGCAGCTTAGGGTGGTCCACATTCCAATGGGAAAAATCAAATCTCCTAAAACCCCCAATTTGAAAGTGGAAATTGGTGACCACATAAGTAAAACAAACACATGCAAAATTTCAACAAAATCGGTTAATATTTAGAGGTGGCACAAAGCCCTAGAAGTTTATAATGTAATTCCTCATTCGCGCAACTGAAAAATTGGTCCATTTCCCAGATCTTTCTCAAAAGTGAATATTTTTTCCTGATTTTGTAGTACACGATAAAATTGGCATGACAAAGTAATATCTGGGGGTAATCTTTTATTTATTGTTCGTAGTAAGTGAAATATTTGCCTGTTTTTATGAAAAAAGGCTTGATAATTAACCTATGTAAATCTCTGCTGACCAGCTATGAAGCTTTATAAGTCAGACAGAATATCAGGACAGCATTGGGCATCCTGTACATACTAACAAAAAGGATACTTGATCAAAATAATACGGTGTTATAGCAAGATTTGCAAATACCGATGATTTTGAGGTCTGCCGATGGGCAATCCCATGTTAAACTTCAATGGCTTTGTGCCACCTCTAAATATCAATTGATTTTGCTGAAATTTTTACACAATACCTTCTATCCATATGACTTCACAATTCAAGATTCAAATCAGGGGAATTCAGAAGAAAGTGTTTTTGGACCACCCTAAGTCGCAGCTGTTACATTGTCTCCAAGCATGTTCAGCTTGCCGGACAGCATCGTGGCAGTGACCATTGCTACATCAACAGTGACCAGTGAGACCATCTTCGAGGGCGCCCCACCACCCAAAGTGCTGCAACAACAACCTGATGAGGAGGATGAAGATGATGATGATGATGAAGATGAAGATCAAGTCCTGGCCAAGCTTGCTGCTGCTGTCAAGTCTCCAACCAAGCGTGGCAGGCCTGCCACTGCTGCTGCAGTCAAGAAGAAGCGTCCCAAGTCTGCTGATGCTGATGTCAAGTCTCCAACCAAGCGTGGCAGGCCTGCTGATGCTGCTGCTTCTGTCAAGTCTCCAACCAAGCGCACCCAGTCAGCTGATGCTGCTGTCTTCAAGGCTCCCACCAAGACTGCTCCAAGGGGAAGGCCTCGCACTCCTGGCAAGTCTCCTTCAGCCAAGCGTCAAGCCACCTCCAAGTCTCCAGCGAAGTCTCCAGCGAAGTCTCCAGCGAAGTCTCCAGCCAAGTCTCCAGCCAAGTCTCCAGCCAAGCCTCCAGTCAAGCCTCCAGTCAAGCCTCCAGTCAAGCCTGTCACTCCAGCCCAGACCCGAGCCAAGACTGCAGTCCAGCGGACTCCAGCCTCCACCTCCACCTCCAGATGATACTCCTGCTGATGATGATGATGATGACTCCGTACCAAATCTGAAAGCTGCAATCCACCAGCAGACCCTGCAGTCCGAGTACGATGCCACCACAGAGGAAGATACTCCCAAGAAGACTGCTGCCAAGTCCAAGGGCAACAAGGGGAAGAACCAGGCGACGGAAGATTCTGACAACACTGGATCTGAGGTTGAGCTGATCCAGGACTCCGATGGCCAGTTTGTCCACAAGGAGAAGAAGGGCTACAGAAAGAAAAACTTCAGGGACCTACTGGGCATCACAGAAGAGCAGGAGGATGAACTGATCGACTGGTACCGGGAGAACAAGGACCTGTACTCCAAGGGTTCCACCACCTTCAAGAGTGCACAGAAGGACAGACTGGATGCAGAGAAAGCAGCAGAACTTACATTGCTAGTGGGGAAAGAAATCACAGCAGCTAAAGTCAACAAATGGAGGAGCAACATCAGGACTACCTTCGGAAAGATTATCAGACCTCAAGCTTCTGGAGCTGGCAGAAAGAAGATGTCCGAGCGAGACAAGTACATCCTGGCGAAGTGCGAATTCCTGAGGGCCTCCATCATTCCGAAGGGTGCCGTGGAAATCTCCAGCTTCACTGGACCAGGAGGAAGTCACCGCCTGTCGTCCGATTCTGATGCCCCCATGGACTACAATCCTATGCCCGATCTGGATGACAGCTTCCCAGCCAGCCAGCAGCAGTCGTCCCAGGAGATGTCCCAGCAGTCCCTCCAGCCGTCCCAGCCGCAGTCCAAGGTCTTCCCAGGACAAAAGCCATCCAAGAAGAGGAAGGACACAGACCAGGAGATGGCCTCTGCCCTTACTTCAATTGCTGGTCACTACACTTCGGACAGGCCCAGGAAACCAGCACCACCTCAGCCGGCAGGACCATTCTGTGACATGTGCCCACAAACTGCTGACAGGCTGGATCCAGAAGTACACCAGTTGCAGAACATGTGCAGGAGTATCTTCACATCTGGGAAGAACATGAACCGTGCCCTGAGACTCGCCTCCTGCACTCCTTGAGCCAGACCGTTGCAGTCCCAGTCAAGCAGCAGCAGCCAGTACCAGTCCCTGCAGCCAATTCGAAGCCAGACTCCAGCCCTGCAGCAGTCATCTTTAAGCTTCACCCAGCTGATGCTTGACAGCTCCCAGAAGCTTGGCTTCCCCGGACCCTCTTTTGGCCAGCAGCAGCAGCCACTACAGCATCAGCCACTACAGCAGCAGCAGCAGCCTCTACAGCAGCATCAGCCACTACAGCCGCAGCAGCAGTCTCTACAGCAGCAGCAGCCACCACTACAGCAGCAGTCTCTACAGCAGCAGCAGCAGTCTCTACAGCAGCAGCAGCAGCCGACACTTGTCCACCAGCAGCAAACTCCATTGTCGTTCCAGTGGAGCCAAGTCAACCTGCCCTCTCCAAGTAAATGATGCCTGTTCAAGTCGTCTGAAAAAAGAAAAAAAAAACAACCCAGGCCCTTTTAAGGGCCACCACATCCTCCCAAAAGAGCTGGCCACTTACACATCTTATGTTGACTAAAAAAACTCTTGCGATGACAAACAAGAGCAAAAATGAAAAGAGCCCCAAAAAAAAAAGTTGACAAATTCCCCAAAAAAAAAATCCGGTCCTGGCCCTTGTAAATTTTAAACACCTTCATAAAAGCAAGGTGCTATTTCCCTTCTTCGTTTTTGGCCCATTTTCACTTTCTGCTCCACCGGTACAGGTGGCATTTCTGCTTTCTTTATTAAAGTTTTTTCACCACTTTAATTAATATAGATAGATAGATAGATAGATAGAAAGATAGATAGATAGATAGATAGATAGATAGATAGTTAGTCAGATAGATAGATAGATAGATGGATAGATAGGCAGATAGATAGACAGATAGATAGATAGATAGATAGATGGAACACAATGCTCGTTACATATATACACTGCAGAAAACGAAAGCAGTTATCGTCACTACGCAGGGATTGCACTTGGATAGATAGACAGATAGATAGATAGATAGATAGATAGGCAGATAGATAGACAGATAGATAGGCAGATGGATAGCTAGATAGATAGACAGATAGACAGCTAGATAGAAGGAAATATTTGCGCGTCGCATACACACTGCAGCAAAGAAAAACGAGAGATCGTCATTTTGCAGTGATGACACTTGGATAGATAGATAGATAGATAGATAGGCACATAGATAGACAGATAGATAGGCAGATAGATAGGCAGATATATAGCTAGATAGATAGGCAGATAAATAGCTAGATAGATAGGCAGATAGATAGATAGATAGATAGATAGATAGATGGAACACAATGCTTGTTACATATATACACTGCAGAAAACAAAAGCTGTTATCGTCACAAAAAATGTAGTTGTTGCAGGGAGGGATTTTTTTTTGGGGGGGGGGGGGGTTTGTCAACATAAAGGTGTGTACAAGGCTTGCTCTTTCTGGAGGAAGTGGTAAGCCCTTACAAGGGCTGGGTTAATTTGTGGTTTTTTAAGGGGGGCATTGAATTGCTGTTGCTGCTGCTTCTCTGCTTCATCTTCAAATTCGTTCCATCTGCCAGGGGACACTTCCTGCTGGGCTGTTCACGTAGTCTCGTAGGTAGTAGGGTCCACATTCCAATGGGAAAAATCAAATCTCCTAAAACCCCCAATTTGAAAGTGGAAATTGGTGACCACATAAGTAAAACAAACACATGCAAAATTTCAACAAAATCGGTTAATATTTAGAGGTGGCACAAAGCCCTAGAAGTTTATAATGTAATTCCTCATTCGCGCAACTGAAAAATTGGTCCATTTCCCAGATCTTTCTCAAAAGTGAATATTTTTTCCTGATTTTTTAGTACACGATAAAATTGGCATGACAAAGTAATATTTGGGGGTAATCTTTTATTTATTGTTCGTAGTAAGTGAAATATTTGCCTGTTTTTATGAAAAAAGGCTTGATAATTAACCTATGTAAATCTCTGCTGACCTGCTATGAAGCTTTATAAGTCAGACAGAATATCAGGACAGCATTGGGCATCCTGTACATAATAACAAAAAGGATACTTGATCAAAATAATAATACGGTGTTATAGCAAGATTTGCAAATACCGATGATTTTGAGGTCTGCCGATGGGCAATCCCATGTTAAACTTCAATGGCTTTGTGCCACCTCTAAATATCAATTGATTTTGCTGAAATTTTTACACAATACCTTCTATCCATGTGACTTCACAATTCAAGATTCAAATCAGGGGAATTCAGAAGAAAGTGTTTTTGGACCACCCTAGTAGGTAGTCTCGGTACTGCTTGGCTTGTCTGGTGGCATTTCCATATGCTGGAGCGAATCCAAGGTCATGCAAGGGTCTTCCTCTCCACAGTCCTTCAGTGGCTTCATGGGTTGCAGGATCTTCTCTGTCGATTACGTCGTTGTCCATGGCTCGATGAATTCCTATTCTGTCTCGCAGAAGATTGCGTAGAGTGCAGGCTGCCAGAGTGATGGCTGCCTCTCTGCCAGGTTTCTGGGGCATTGTAGTTAGGAAGCATCTGAACCTGTGGGACAGGATACCGAAGGCATTCTCCACCACTCTCCTGGCTCTTGAAATTCTGTAGTTGTAGACTCTGGAGGGGATGTCAAGGTTTCTTCTTGGAACAGGCTTCAACAACCAGCTCTTCAGGGGGAAGGCCTCATCTCCAACGATGAAGTATGGAAAAGGATTCCCAACTGTGCCAGGTAGAGGTTCAGCAGGGGTAGCCCAAGTCCTTCTTCTTCCAGCAGGTCCCTCAGCCTTGTGTCCAGGAAGACTCCTCCATCCGATGAGCTTCCTTGGCATGCAGCCTGCACGTAGAGGAACTTGTAGTCAGAATCCACCAAAGCCATAAGCACAATGGAATGGAAGCCCTTGTAGTTGAAGTAGATTGACCCAACTTTCCGAGGATATCTGATGCCAATATGCTTCCCATCCAGTGCTCCGATGCAATGGGGCATGTTCCACCTCTTCTCGAAGCCCTTGGCAACTTCCTTCCAGGATGCTGGATCCATTGGCAGGGTCAGCAGATGTTCGTAAGCTCGCATGATGGCAATGCAGACACTGGGGATAAAATTGCGGATGGTGTTGGGAGCCACTCTGAAACCGTAGGCCAAGGACTTGTAGCTCTCTCCTGTCGCCATGTACCGTAGGGTGACTGCCAACTTCAATCCAGGTTCCAGAGCCCTCCTCATGTTGGTGTCTTGTTTTGTAATTGCAGGAGCCACAGCAGCCAGGATTTCAGCAAAAATTTCAGGAGGCATTCTGCAGAAGTTGCAGTAGCCAGAGACATCATTGTTGGCCAATTCAGGCAGCAGCTGGTAGAAATGGCCATGTTGTTCCCTCTGCAGCAGCCAATTCCGAATCCACCATCTCTTCATCCTCCTCCTCCTCCTCATTCTTCTTAGATAATAAGCACCAGCAACAGCAGCAACAACAGCAACGTCAAGGTCTTCCCCAGCATCTTCATCAGCCATCATGTCTGTCCAGCATCCAGGAGTGTCCTCATCAAAGGTCAAGCAGCAAGTGAAGCAAGGCGGCCCTCTGCGGCCCTTTTTATTGGCTTTCGCAGCGCCCTCCTCCGCCGTGGTGCCCTTGACAACGGCGGGATGCTTTTCATTCCCGGCGATATGCCCTCTGGCCTACAGACATCCCCAGGGGCAAAACCATTCCGGCAGTCGTAAAAGCAACCCCGGGCGCTGTGAAAAAATAGTCCGCCGCGGTGAAATAGCTTCCCTGAGGGGCAGTTATAGGTTCCCTGCGGGGTAATTTTTATATCACGGGGCGATATAAAAGTATCCCGCAGGAGGAGGAAATTTCTTTCCCCCCGGCGAACTTTTGGCGACGGCGTAAAACTTTTCTTCCCCGCAGGGAACAAAAAGAACCCCGCTGGGCCTTTCGTTGCATGGTTATTGATTAGCCTTAATTGATTACATAATTGTCCTTCGCGCCGTCCTAACTCAAAATCTTCCAAGAAATCGTCTGCCTCTGCGCCGCCGTCAACAAAAAGCTTACTGTCATCTCCCGTGACACTGGGTCATAACAAGCAGCTCATGCTATTTGTGTTGAGCCTTCTACCATTGTTGCAGCTCATGGTAGCCGCAGGGTAATGCTCATGGGCAGGTGGATATTCATATAGATGGAGGAAGAGGCTGGCCTGGACCCGCCACTTAATTTCACTCAAGGTTAAAACCAGTGCCAGAGGTCTCGAGGCCAGCCTCGTCTTCGAGGTTGGCTTTGGCCATATTTTGATGTTTGGCCTTGACTTGGTCTTCGATGCCAAATCTCGGGTGTCTTAGGGCTAGTGCTGGAGCCCTCGGGACTGGCCTCGGCCTTGAGGCCAAATTTGATGCCCTCGGATTCAGTGTAGCACGCTCATGCCTCAGTCTCGGCCTCAGATGTCCTGGCCTCGACTGCATTATTGCTAAAATAACATTGTATCCTTATAAAGTGTCTTTGGTCTCATACATAGTCTTCGCTGTTGTAGGGAATGGTGCGGGTTGGTGTCATGAAACAGTGTTGCATATAATTGCAACTTATTCATAGGAGTATGAACTCAATACATTTGGGGCTGTCCAAAAAAACACAAATTTTAGATGCCTCTTTTACCACTGTGGCTCTCCCATTGAAATATTTGGGTGTGGTGACTTTCCATTAATCTCTGATGTCATATGTAATAGAGCTTACAGTGTTTTCTTAGTTAATTTTGCAAATCAACCAATGATGTGTTGATTGCAATTTGAAAAACAAGCAACCCTATTAGGCATATCCTAAATTTTCTTTGAACACTAATTGGTCCAGACCAAATTGCAATTGAAGGACACATGCATTTATAAGGTGTGAAGCCAAGGAGTCTACATGGGTACCCTGAAAAAGAGGTTGTGTCCCATGTCCCTATTTAAGAAAATATCCAGTGTCTTGTGTCACTTTTAAAGAAATCCTGTTTTGGCACATGTCACTTTAAAAAAAAAAGTATAGTGTCACATGTCACAATATTTCTATCTATCTATATGTCTCTCTATCTGTCTCTCTATTATCTATAACTTATCTATCTGTCTATGTGTGTCTACCTGTCCTTTATCTATTATCTATCTATCATTTATTATTATCTATTCATTATCTATCCATTATCTACCCATTATCTATCCATTTTCTATCTATTATTTTTTTAAATATGTAACCTGTGCAGGCCTATCTATTTTCTTTCTATGTATGTATGTATGTATGTATGTATGTATGTATGTATGTATGTATGTATGTATGTATGTATGTATGTATGTATGTATGTGTGTGTGTGTGTGTGTATGTATGTATGTATGTATGTATGTATGCATGCATGCATGCATGCATGCATGCATGCATGCATGCATGCATGCATGCATGCATGCATGTATGTATGTATGTATGTATGTATGTATGTATGTATGTATGTATGTATGTATGTATGTATGTATGTATGTATGTATGTATGTATGTATGTATGTATGTATGTATGTAGGGTAATGCTCTTTGAGTCGGACACTTTATTTCTGGACATGTTAGAAAGTGATAATTTTGATTGGCTTATTGGCTCTAGGTTAGCATATAGGGCCTCAAATAAAACGTTTTCCTGAACTGAATACGGAATTTTTCTCTGTGGCAGCCAAATTCCTGAATACTATGTTAATTTTCTGAAACAAAAAATGAAGGGGGGTATCTTTGAGTCGGACAGTTCACTCCTTCAAACAATACCTTACAGATATAACTGTTTAACAGCATTCTAGTCCTTTGAAAAAGCCTGAATTGTAGCACAAAACTGATCAAGCCCAACTCCAGCTAATAGATGGACAAATGAAAGTATAATCAATATCATAGACCCACAAAAGATGGTTTCAATGTGACTAAATTCTACTAAAATTCACAAATATCCGACAAAACACAAGCAAAAAAATGCACTTTTTACCTCATCTTTATAGCCATGAAAAGTAAACTTAAATTTCTCATATCATGTTGATACTTTCTGAGTAGATAGAGGAAGTCTTAAGCTAAATATTGGTACCACATATATAGGTGTACATGCTCTCAAATAGCCAACTGAGCCCAACAAAAACTGTCCGACTCAAGGTGTCACCTTCCAAGTGTCCGACTCAAAGAACATTACCCTATATGTGTGCGTGTGTATGTATGTATGTATGTATGTATATATCTATCTATCTATCTATCCATCTATCTATCTATCTATCTTCCTATAGATCTCATAACACTATCTGTCAAAGTTGTAAGTTCAGGGTAAAACTTTGATTTTAACTTGTATGTAGGCCTATTTGGGCTATTTCATTTAACCATCATTTCAAAATTTAATTTTTCGGTACAGTATTTCGAAATGATCCATCAATATTCTCAGTTAAATAGTTCACATCCACAGTGGAATTGTATGGTTAGAAGAAAACGCCAGCCTCCTGTGGCAAACACAGCCAGAGATGTTATAATTCCTCATTTTCTAATGACACAGGTAAATCTTAATTCAGAGGTCACTGAGTTTAAGAAAGTTGTAAGAAAAGGTAAGAGACAAGGGGGGACAGTCAAAAGAGGACCAATTCAACATGCTATCTCCTGACTTTGTTTGGAGCACCAAAAGTTAACTCAGACATGTCCGAATGGTCATTGCATAACAGCAGACAGACTGGCGTCGTACCATATTTGCTTGATTAATGCAGCCTAAAATTGAGTTGAGGCAAACAGCAAAAGAAATGTGTGCTGCATTTCTCTCTAGAAATACATATCCTTCTAATTTGTTTTTTTTTAATTTGAAGTAAGCAATAAATATGTAAATGGCACTGCCATGAAATTCACACAGCATTGTCATGGAACTACTGCATTATCTTCAACTTTTCATGCAGAAGGCCAATGTATCTTTTTAAAAGACTGGGTAAATGGGCAGATAGATAGAATAGATAGATAAGATCAGATCTGTAGATAAGATTAGATAGATAGATAGATAGATAGATAGATAAATAGATAGATAGATAGATAGATAGATAGATAGATAGATAGATAGCAACACATTCTCCACCCATAATGAAATACGTACTTTATGGACTTTTGTCACTTGGAAATGAAGGTTGTATTATATTCCGAAGGAACATGTACAAGATAAAGAATGTCATTCATTTTCCAATATAGATATGCTTATAGTACGGGTAACTGCCAAAAATGGACCTGCTTTCTGCTGAATTGGCCTCTTTGATCCTCATTTTGCCTCATGTATGAAACCTGCGAGCATGTAACAGTGTAGGGGAAGCTTGGGAGAGTTGGGCCACTTTTTACATTCTTGCACCTCCTGCTAATAGTTATGATTATATAAACATGCTTAATGCATGTATTGTATCTTGAAATATTTCAGAAAAATATCTTTAGGTTTGCATTGATATTTGCCCAAGAACATTATGAGCTGCAGCCCTATGAAAATTGGAAAAAATTTGGCCCAACTCTCCCCATCAAGTGGGAGACTTGGGCCATTCAGGGGGGAGACTTGGGCCATTGCAATATATCAGGTTCGGTAAAGCTGTACTTGAGGCCATAATATTTTTAACCTGTAGTGTGGTGGCCATAGAAGTCATAAATCCTGAGTTGAGGCCTCTTGCAACTCTAGTGTGCTGTCAGACTTAAGCCTCGGCCTGATGGCCCAACTCTCCCCTTCTAGATTTCCTGATATCTAATTTTATTAGACCATGAATAATTATTAAGGCCTAAAACTATTCAATCTTTGTTGAAAATTGCTCTAGACAAGTTCTTCTGTCTTAATAAAAATAAATCTGGGTAAATGCAGCACATGTGGGGAGAGTATTGGCACTGTCCCAACTCTCCCCCATTCCACCATTTTTCTCTAAATCCCAATTATGACAAAACCGGTTGTCTGATAATTTTCCAAAATATGTTAATAACAACTGAATAGTAAAGCCCACCACACATGCCATAGAAAATGTTCCCAGTCCTTGTTGTCTGACAGACAATTAAAAACTCGTAACATGGCTCAGTTTTTTCGTTTTTCATCCAAATTTGAATTTTCTTCTCTCTAAAGATCATGACAAGCAATTAGCCAGGAGTGTTACATCCATTTAAAAGATATTTATTTTTATAAAGTTTTGGTGGCTGCAGCTTTCTCAAAAAATTTTTAGTTTCCTCAAAAATCGGGGTGGCCCAACCCTCCCTGCTTCCCAACTCTCCCAAGCTTCCCCTACTTATGATAAGATTTTGAGGCTTTCAACGTTTCATACTGATTGAAGCTGCATTAGACCTGTTCAAAAAAGACTTTTTATTTTATTTTGATCAGGATTGCAGTGATTCCCATTCTCCAAGCTCTAGAATGACCAAATATGACATTTTTTTCAATTTTGGACTTTGGGAATGCCTGCCTCATGAGCCATGAAGTTTTAATGTTTAATTTAGTCAAAAACGCCTGAAATATCAGAGGGAGGTATCATATTTTGCCTCATATCTTCACCAGTCTTAATTATAGAGCAACATGGGTAGTCTCATATGAAAGCTGGTGAAATTGTCTTTCATTGGACACCAATATCTTGGTATTTTAGATGACTTTAGTTGTCTCCAAAGCCGAAATGTGTAAATTTTAGTGTAAATTTTGACGTTGGGCACTACATTTTGCCTCATTTGCTCATTAAAAATAACCATCAGACAGCATGAGTGGGTACCATATGAAAGCCTGTAAAATTGTCTTCAAAATGGCACATTTTTAGGATTATTTAGACAATTCTTGTTGTCTTTAAAAGTCTTATTTCTTAATTTAAATGAGTTAACTGTCTGTTCAAATTTATCGACATGGTGTATTGATAAGAAAACTATCTAAATTTGGTGCCTTATTGAATTATTTTATAGATTTTGTTTTCATTTGGAATATTTAACAAATTTAATTTACCATGCATATTTAACAAATTTAATTTACCATGTCTTTAATGTCTTTCTATCGAGAAAATCCATTGCTGAATGCGGGGAGAACATAAATCAAAATTAGTGGCAAAGTTGATAATGCGATTCACAACAGTCAGTGTCTCCTTGTCACATTTTTGTAGCCAAGTATACAGCTTATGTCAAAAAACACAATAAAAACCTGACATTTTGAATAACAATAAGCTAGAGGTGTCAGTATCATTTGTAATCATAATCAAAAACCACATTCAAGTGAACTTCTGCTGTCGATGAATGAATAATGACATGAACATCCACAGATCACTGTTTTGGTTCTTTTACCCTTAGTTTAAAAAGTAATCATGGACATCTGAGGATAGACCGGAAAAGGATAGTCGAAGATAGGCTACATCTGATGTAAAATTATAAGCTGTTTTTGGAATTTGTAGAAAACAACTGTTGGCCACTGGTAAAAATTAGAAACATTAAAACATTAGGTTTGACAAAATGAAGCTGCAGCACAGGCAACCTATGAGAGGCAGCAAATTTACTTAATGAAGGTTTGAAATGTTGACAGAAAACTGGTTTGTCTGTTTCAAACCAGCCATACTGGTTGTTAACAATGATGAAAATTATGAGCGCAGTACGCACTGTTGACTCGATTTGACTGGATTCAACTTGGCCTAATGGAGTGAAAAAAGAAACAACAGAATAATAAATATGGATAACAATTATTATCATTGCAAGAACTTGTCAAGACTGAAACTGTGAAACAAGCAATTTCTTTGCTTAAGAATGTTCCTTCTTGTCTGAGAGCCTGAAGTTTGTATCAAATATATACCTCAGCCAAAAGCAACTTGGAAAGAACAAGACAAGTACAATGTCAAAGGCAGAGTTACTTAATGTCTGTTACATTGACAAAACATTTTGCTGAATTTACTCTCAGCTGCCTTGAACAAGTTATGCAGTGACATATATCCATGAGACTTTGTTACCCTGCCATGACTTTCTTAATTAATATTTCCGTTGCTTGCATTAGGCCCTCATGTTCAATATAAGTATAGGTTATTCACTATGGGAGAGGGAATATGTGATTTATCAAACAAGGGCTTTAGCCCGTTGTGAGATAAACACATATTCTCGATCTCATGGTGAATAATCGGTCTATACCATGAGACAAACACTGAAACAGTCAAAAATGAGAGGATAAGTGGACTACAAAGAGTATGGGATTTATTGCAGTGAAATACAGGCTTGTGTTTGGCTGACAGAGGTGTTGGATGATGTAATTATGTATGTCAGAGTATTAGCACTGGTACATAATACCTAGCCATGGGTGATTTTACATTATACTGTCTACTGTTGTCAATATTAGGCCTATGTTAATTCTTTTGAGTTGTAAACCACAAACGTGATTCGGGCGATATAGTCATTATTTATTTTGCAACACAAGAATGATACTTCTTTGACATGGTAAATTTTATGTGTTAAATGTTCCAATTCTATGAAGGTAACATAATATGACAAAAATGTTCTGATCAATGCACAATGATGATAAATTGAAACAGAAAAACGGCTACTTGAAATTGAGATACTATGCTACATCGCTTCAGTGACAACAATATTGATGCAAATAAACATCAATATAATGTCAATTTAAAGACAATTTTACAGGCTTTCATGTGGTACCCCTCATGCTGCCTGATGGTTATTTTTAATGAGCGTATGAGGCAAAATGTTCTGCCCGACGTCAGAATTTACACTAAAATTTACTCATTTCGGCTTTGGAGACAACTAAAGTCATCTAAAATACCAAGATATTGGTGTCCAATGAAAGACAATTTCACCAGCTTTCATATGAGACTACCCATGTTGCTCTATAATTAAGACTGGTGAAGATATGAGGCAAAATATGACAACCCCCTCTGATATTTTAGGCGTTTTTGACTAAATTAAACATTAAAACTTCATGGCTCATGAGGCAGGCATTCCCAAAGTCCAAAATTGAAAAAAATGTCATATTTGGTCATTCTAGAGCTTGGAGAATGGGAATCACTGCAATCCTGATCAAAATAAAATAAAAAGTCTTTTTTGAACAGGTCTAAAGCTGCATATTTGTGCCAAACCTCATGTAATTAAAATTAATAAGTATTTCGTTGTATTCTGCGATGCAATTTCTACTAGTTATAAATTTTAGTAACTGGTTTGTTGTGGATAGGAAAGCCATGGTTTGCATGCTTTGGAATAAAATATTAACAAGAAAATCTTTTTGAAAAAAAAGATATATGCTGGCTGTAGTGATTGCGATTTCAAAATTTACAATAAGAGTATGTTTCGCCAAAAGAATTTTAAAATATTGTAAAAGAGAAACTACAGATGAACCCATGATATGGTATAAGAAGCTATAAGAGGAATTATAGATGAACCCATGATAGATCTATCTATCTGTCTATCTCTCACCCTCTCTATCTCTTCATCCCAAGGGGGCATGCGATACTCCGGACTCACCAACTATACTTTTTCTATATCTCTCACTAACTAGGTCTGGAACTCACATATATCATGGGTTCATCTATAAATCCTCTTACAGCTTCTTATACCTGCTCTGCTGATCTACACTAACTGGTGTATTGTATTGACTGTTATTTTAATTCTTATGACAGTTTAGCTTGAGTTGGCCAGTTCATATGGGGGAGCAAAGTTTCAATGTGACTCACTATTAATTAGTAAGTCACTATATATGACTGTCAATCCCTAACTGTTAATCAGGCATCCCTTACTGTTGTTCATCAGTTAGTCACTACCTGTTAGTCATTAAGTCCGTTGTTTTGGCAGTTATTATTTGTTAGTCGCTAAATATGTTATTTAGTCACAAACTGTTAGTCATTAAGTCCATTGTTTTGGCAGTTATTATTTGTTAGTCACTAAATATGTTATTTAGTCACAAACTGTTAGTTAGTGAGAAAGTTTTATTTAGTCAAAACTGTTAGTAGTCAAAACTGTTAGTCAGTCAAAACTGTTAATTAGTCAAAACTGTTAGTCAGTCAAAGACTGCTAGTCGGTCAAAAACTGTTAGTTAGTCTAAACTGTTTGTAGTCAAAAACTGTTAGTAGTCAAAAAATTTTTGTAAGTCAAAATGGTTAGTTAGTCAAAACTGTTAGTAGTCAAAAACTGTTATTCAATCAGAACTGTTAGTTAGTCAAAGCTGTTAGTCAGTCAAACTATTTGTAGTCTAAAACTGTTAGCAGTCAAAAACTGTTATTTAGTCAAAACTGTAAGTTAGTCAAAAACTATTTGAAGTCAAAACTGTTGGTAGTCAAAAACTAAGTCAAAAATGGTTAGTTAGTCCAAAATGGTAAGTTAGTCAAAAACTGTTTGTTAGTCAAAAACTGTTAGTTAGTTAGTCAAAAACTGTTAGTCACAAACTGTTAGTTAGTCAAAAACTGTTAGTTAGTGAGAAAGTTTATTTAGTCAAAACTGTTAGTAGTCAAAACTGTTAGTCAGTCAAAACTGTTAATTAGTCAAAACTGTTAGTCAGTCAAAGACTGCTAGTCAGTCAAAAACTGTTAGTTAGTCTAAACTGTTTGTAGTCAAAAACTGTTAGTAGTCAAAAATTGTAAGTCAAAATGGTTAGTTAGTCAAAACTGTTAGTAGTCAAAAACTGTTATTCAATCAGAACTGTTAGTTAGTCAAAGCTGTTAGTCAGTCAAACTATTTGTAGTCTAAAACTAACTGTTAGTCAGTCTCTAACTGTTAGTCAGTCACTAACTGGTAGTTAGTTATGTAAGTCAGCTAGTCCTTAACTGTTAGCAAGTAACTGTTAGTAAGTTACTAACTGCTAGTCCCTGACTGTTAGTCATTTTGTCCCTAACTATTGTTCATCAGTTGGTCACTACTGTTAGTAAGTCACTGTTGTTAGTCACTTACTGTTAGTATTCGCGCAGCGAAACGGCCGAAGGCCGTTGAGCGAAGCGAATTGAGTGCAAGAGAAGACTCAAAAATCTGTGCAGTGATGGTCTCAACATCAACAGTCCACAGTTTGGAATTAGGTCAAGTGGGTCCAGCTTCTTATCAATGATTTAGTTTCGTATTTAACAAAACATAACATTTTCATCTTCAAAAGTGTCTTAAAAATTCAATTTTCTCTAGTAATATATCCTGTGCCAATAATTTTTATGGAATAGTTAATTATTAGCATTGACAAGCTAAATCAAATTATTAACATGCGATTCATTTAATTTCAATCAGACAACAAGAAAACATAACACAATTAAAGTTACATAATCTTATAAACTGATGATTACATAACAGTGAACAGATAATCTACATGCAATTTTATTTGTTTTTGTATTACTATATATTTATACTATTATGTAATATCAACAATCTAACATAGACTTGACTTTGCCAGCTTTCAGTTCTGTCTGCCTTTTTACCATTTAGCTGATTATCTATCAATCTTATTTATCTATTTATATTTATCACCTGGTTGGCTGTGAATATCACTGTTTACTGTCAAAATATCAGGGCCTATGATATTGTAAAAAATAACACCCTTCAAGGGCGATATTTTTTAACAATGGTTATGAAATCACCAGCATTTCAGCTGCCTGATGATGTCACAAACCAAACTATGCCCGAAACAATGGGATTGTGACGTCATATCCATTGTGACTCCATGGTGACGTCACATTTTTGTAATGGCAGAAAATAGTCTCTCTTTATTACTGAAAATTTGAAGTGAAACCAGGTGATAAAAACAAAACAACCACGCGTCAGGGCACTTCGTACAATACCACTCGCTGTTGTGTGATATTAATTCACACAACAGCTCGTGATATTGTTACTCAGTGACCCTGACTTGGGTTGTTTTGTTATAGTATCTATCTATCAATGTATCTATCTATCTGTCTGTCATTATATCTATCTATCTGTCTATCTATTTATCTCTCTATTTATCGATATATTTATCTATTTATCTATTATATTTTTTGTCTAGTTTATCTTGCTATTCTACATTTTTCTCTGTCTTTCCATGTATCTGTCTTTCTAAGTTTCTGAAACAGTTACATAACTCCTTTCATACATTGAATATGAAATAAACATGAAAGTTATGGTAACACTATAAGTCCTACAAAAACTTTTAAAGTGCTGCGCGAATTTCATGGCAGTGCCATTTACATATTAAGCACTAACTGTTGTTGATTCTCTAACTGTTTGTTAGTCTTTAACTGCCAGTTAGTCACTAACTGTAAGTCACTAACTGTCTGTTAATCATCCCAAGGATGTGCCACCCAGAAATTGGACCTATAAATAGAACAAACTGCTCTCATTACTATTCACCCCCAATTGTTACAACTCACCCCCAATTATTTCAGGTCCTGCAACAATTGTATCAGCACTAATTGGTCGAATAATGAGTGGCAGGTGTACTTTTACATCAATGCAACAATATTAAGTATTTGTGATCATAAGATATTTTGTAATGCTCTAGCTGATATTACTAAATGGTGGGGACCAAACCGGTTGACACTTTTCAGTATGGGGCAGCCAGTATAGCATGCTGGCTGCAGAGCCAATACTGTACTATAACAAATCTTGTCCTAAAGTTCAAGAAGCCAGCATAAAAAAACAGGGTTTTAATGGCATTAAAACATTTTCTTTGTATTCATGAAGAAATATGAAATTGGCCTATCTGACGCATGGCATGCAGAATATAATTTAGTTAATTCGATGGTTATAGCATGTTAAACATGACTAAGAACTTTCAATTGATATTGACACTGCTTTTGAATAGGCAGACCTAAAATGTTTAAGCTTGAAAGATTGTTTGTTTCAAGGTTTTAAGTGAAGAAATGTTCATAATAATCCCCAATTCCAATGTACTCAAGTCCAAAATCGGAATAGGTCTACATGTATATGTCTAATAATGTCTATGAAAATTAAAATAAATTACACATATACATGTCAGAGGTTCAACATTATTAACACCTTAAAATGAAGTTGGCCTATAACCAAATTTGGTGAATTATTTATTGCTAATTTGGAGAAATTCTGGGTTTCGATAAAATTGAAACATGGCAAAATGAACTTTTCTCATAAAAATTCTATAATGGTATTACAGTCTATCAATATTAAATATAACTTACAAATATGTAAATAGGTCAGCTATACTTATCTAATAAATGCTATTATACATGTGTTACAATGGAAGGGGTGCAAGAAATGATACTAATACTTAGATAAGACACTACCCCTATGCCTGAGGCCCTGAGCAATGATGCATTCAATGGATATCACCAAGGTTACATAATCAGTATAGGGGTAATGGAACATCATAATTGTAACTTATTTTAAAAAGTTTAAAATGTGTATGTCAACAACACTTACATGATATATTCTTTTTATAAGACATGATTTTTTCAATGTTATAATCAAAACATTATATTTACGGAGCTACAATATAAAAAACTGACAACATTGATGGTTAAAGTGAACCCTCCCCCCTTCCTCCTCCCAGAAAAAGCAGGCATAGCCGCATGGAGTATCAAAGCTGTAAAAGAGGGGGGGGGGGGTCAATAGCTGCACAAATAAATAATTAAAAAAAAATATTAAAAAATTTGCAATGACATGCCAAAAAATACCTGCCCTAACCCTGACCAGTCTTGCAGTATTTCTATTTGGAAAAAAACACATTCCCAATGCCGAATGTACTGCAATCCCCCCCCCCCCCCCACCTCTCAAAAAAATCCTGGATCCACCCTGACAAACCTACCACAGCTTTGGAAATAAGGCCTATACAGGATTCAATGTTGACATTGCTCGAAAATAAACTCTATGCAACCTTGATTTAGAAAATGAAGTTAGTATAGGTCTTTCATTTATGCAAGAATGGGCATTATCCTACATTAGCCCCCTCAGGGGTCTAAACATTTAGGCCCCTTTTTTCATGGGAAATAGCAGTGGTAATTTTTACTGTATAAGCGTCATTATATTTATACACAAGATGACGCTTATACAGTCAATGTAACAAAGAAATAATTGTCTAACTATTTATCAAAATACTGTCTTATTATATTCCTGCTTTAGCCCCCTTTTCCATTGACAGTACCATTGGAAAGGGGGCTAAAGCAGGAGTATATATAAGACAGTAGGATATATAAAATACTGTCTTATATATACTCCTGCTTTAGCCCCCTTTTCAATGGTACTGTCAATGGAAAAGGGTGCTAAAGCAGGAGTATATATAAGACAGTAGAATTTTTAAAAAGAGACAAGTGTTTCTTTGTTACATTGACTGTATAAACGCCATATTTTGTATAAACACAATGACGCTTATACAGTAGTAATACCACCAAAATATAGCAAAATACTGTCTTATATATATACTCCTACTTTAGCCCCCTTTTCAATGGTACTGTCAATGAAAAGGGGGCTAAAGCAGGAGTATAATAAGACAGTTTTTGCTATATCCTACTGTCTATATATACTCCTGCTTTAGCCCCCTTTTCAATGGTACTGTCAATGGAAAAGGGGGCTAAAGCAGGAATATAATAAGACAGTTTTTGCTATATCCTAGTGTCTATATATACTCCTACATTAGCCCCCTTTTCAATGGTACAGTCAATGGGAAAGGGGGCTAAAGTGGGAGTATATATAAGACAGTATTTTGCAATATATCACACTTCAGTTTGAATGTTTTAAGAAACATATAACTGTGAGTATTCTTGGTAATGATCTCTCTTCACACTTTTACAGTATTTATTCTGTGATATAGAGACTGGAAACATATTTGAGTTATTATTTAGTTTCAGTTTTTGTTGATCAATATCTATGGAAATACCTATAAAATGTTTAAACCCTCAAGGGGGCTAAAGTAGGATAATGCCCAAGAATGAACTAACTCTTATGAAGTGTGATTTTTATTCAGGGTATTGGACTGGAGTAATTGACTGGATATGAAGACTGGCCTTCATTTTCTGCAATAGTTGAAATAATGAAGTGCAGTATTTATTTGCTTTTGCAATGAAGACCATCCTTCATTTTCATCCTGATTTTGAGAGAATGAAGACCAGGTTTCATTACGTAGATTTGTATAGAAATGAAGACCGGTGTTCATTCTCAACAGTTCGGTGATCTATAAATGAGAATGAAGGACGTCCTTTTTGTTCCTTCAGAATGAAGACCGGTGTTTATAGTTAGGTGCAAAAAGTCCATTAAGTACGTATTTCATTTTGGGGTGGAGAATGGGCTGATAGATAGATAGATAGATAGATAGATAGACAGCTGTGTAATTCAAATTTGTGTTAAATTTGGATTTATTAATTTGGATCTGTTATGTTAAATTGTTGATGTTACATAACTGAGATCAATAAAATCATAGCTATTCAGAGATGACTGGCTACTATTAGACTGTTACATAATTTGTTGATAGTTAATGAAGATTATTGAACCTTAAGCGTTGTTATGATTTCTTACTTGGTGAGCCATTTAAGTCATTAACTTTTGTGTTGAGTTTTAATTTTCAGTCACTTTTCTTGCAATCAGGAGTATGGAAATAATTATTTCCAATGTTGATACACATGTTGATTTAAATCCCTGAAATACGTCATTGGATGTTGTTATACGACAAGACTGAAATTTAAAGCTATTTTGGAAGATATTTGAGTTAATTTTAATTGTTTACCAAACTACACTCTGACTAAACTACTAGCTCCACTTTTATGGCAACCACAGGCACTTCCTGTTCAGGCAGTCACTGTAGACAGAAGCACCACACAAAATGAGCTGTCATTGTGCTAAGTGAGCTTCACTCATGGCTGCCTTCGGCAGCCATGAGCTGCGCTCATATTAAGGCAGGCAGAGCAAGAAAGGCCTTTCTTGTAATAATATTTATAAATTGCTGCTTTTCCTGAGGCCAGAGCCAACATGCCAGGCCCCAGTATGTCAACAATTAGAGCTTTGCAGATTAGCGGTCCAGTCAAACATTTGTGCAACTTCAATTTGCGAATGAGCCTTGCCAAGTTACAGCCTTTAACATGGCCCTTAACATTGGTTAAGGCCCCTGTGCAGTGTTCAACAGACCATGACTGAAAAGAAAATCTTTTCCAAAAAAAAGATAAGCTGGCTGTAGCAATTACAGGTTTCATTTTTCTCATAAAAATGGTGTTAGGAAATAACCTTTGTCTTTTTGAGAACCTCGTGATCTGTAGGACTAATATAGTACATCTATGTGTGTAGTATCTATCTTTCTATCTTTGTCTATATCTAGCATCCCCCATCCCTCCCTCCCTCCCACCCTCCATCCTCTCTTCCTTCCTTCCTTCCTCTCTTCCAACCTTCCTTCTTTTCTTCCCTTCTTCCTTCATTATTCCTTCCTTGCTTCCTCACATCCTTCCTTCATTTCTTCCTTCTCTTCAGAAGTTCTTAATTCCTCCCTTCTTCCTTCCCTTCTTCCTTCCCTTCTTCCTTCCCTTCTTCCTTCCCTTCTTCCTTCCCTTCTTCCTTCCCTTCTTCCTTCCCTTCCCTTAATCCTTCCTTCTTTCCTTCCTTTCCTTCTTTTCCTTTCCTTCCTTTCCTTCTTTTCCTTCCCTTTCTTTCCTTCTTCCCTCCTTCCTTCCCTTTCTTTCATTCCTTCCCTTCTTCCCTCCCTTCTTCCCTTCCTCCCTTCTTCCTTCCTTCTTCCTTCCTTCCCCCTTCCTTCCCCCTTCCTTTCTTCCTTCCCCCTTCCTTCCCCTTCCCTTCTTCCTTCCCCCTTTCTTCCCCTTCCCTTCTTCCTTCTCCCTTTCTTCCCCTTCCCTTCTTCCTTCCCTTCTTCCTTCCCTTCTTCCTTCCCTTCTTCCTTCCCTTCTTCCTTCCCTTCTTCCTTCCCTTCTTCCTTCCCTTCTTCCTTCCCTTCCTTTCCTTTCCTTCCTTTCCTTCTTCCTTCCCTCCTTCCCTCCCTTCCTTCCTTTCCTTCCTTCCCTTCCTTTCCTTCCTTTCCGTCCTTTCCTTCCCTTCTTCCCTCCCTTCTTCCCTACTTCCCTTTTTCCCTCCCTTCTTCCCTTCTTCCCTCCCTTCTTCCCTTCTTCCTTCCTTCCCCCTTCCCTTCTTCCTTCCTCCCCCTTCCCTTCTTCCTTCCCTTCCTCCTTCCCTTTTCCCTTCATCCTTCCCTTTTCCCTTCATCCTTCCCTTTTCCCTTCATCCTTCCCTTCCTTCCTTTCCTTCCTTTCCTTCCTTTCCTTCCTTCCCTTCTTCCTTCCCTTATTCCTTCCCTTCTTCCTTCCTTCCTCCCATCTTTCCTCCCTTCCCTTCTTCCTTCCCTTCCCCTCTTCCTTCCTTTCCTTCCTTCCCTTCTCCCTTCATCCTTCCTTTCCTTCCTTTCCTTCTTCCCTTCTTCCTTCCCTTATTTCTTCAATTCTTCCTTCCCTTCTCCTTGCTCCATTCATTTATTTCTATACATTTATCTATTTATTCTCTTCATTTATTTTTTTACAATATTCGCCTCCATTATCATGAGCAAATAAAATCAATAATCAATCAATCAATCAATCAATCCCTTCATCATTCCCTTCCTTCCTTTCCTTCCCTTCCTTCCCTTCACCCGAAAAAGATAATTACTCTACAAGCCCTACCCCCAGTCGGGAATTGAGCAACACTGGCAGCTGCTTATGGTAGGAAACGAAATTCAGACAGAAAAAAAAGTGCATGAACACACGGCGATTACAAAAAAATGCAAGGTCATATGGACATAAAAAGTTGACCGTTGCAGAGAAAACACCTTGGTTGATATTCAAGCAGAATAACACAGTCGAACATGGTGAGCCTTTTTTTAAATTCTGCGGAGAGTGAGGGCTTGTCCAAACCCCGTGTGATCATTATAGACCTGCTGCTCAGGTCTAATAAGTTACTCACAAATGTGTGCAAACTTGGCACAATATATTGATTTGCATAACTTGTGCCTGGCTAATATTACAGCATACAGGAACTAATAGAAAGGAATTACTAAGTAATGAATGAAAGTGATCAATCTCATATTGTATAATATATCTTATAATTACGGTATTAGCTTAAATCTTTTCAGCGAAGGCACTGCTTTTGTTTCCTTAAACTTACTTCACAGACCAGAAGGCCAATAAAAAAATTTCAATGAAAGCAGAGCCCCTGTCAGAGATTGAGGCTTCAAAATAACATCAGTTAATCTCTCCAAATTCCAAAGGTACATGTCACCAGGCGCAAATGAGCCATTTACTGGAATTGGTACCATATAAGTTCTAAATAATTAATTAATTATATTCAAAAGATTTTAAAAAGGAATGATTTCGACTCTTATAAGTTTACTATTTTGTGGAGCAAAACCTTTTCTCATCCATGTAGGACACGGTTCAAGCTTTGAGTCACACATATGTGACATCTGACTGAAAAAAATCCTGAAGGCTCATTTTTCATTTTTTGAACAAGGTTTTAGAATTACCTTCTGGCAAAAATTGTCTACTTTCCAATAAAGGCGTCAGAGATGACGAGATCTCATCCCTTTGCCATTTTCTTGGGCAAAATATGTTCGAAAATAGGCAAAAATGCACATTTTAGTGTGACAAAATTTTTCAAAATGTCACATGAAAGGGGCTTTAACTTGGAAAGTAACGCTTTGATATAATTTATTTCACCTTGACATAATGCCCTATATTGTTTGCTTCTAATTACATGTAAATTTGAGATATTTCAGCTAACCGTATACTCACACTAACAGGATATTCTACTAAACGTCAGGTGACAATTTTTTTGAGAATTTTGCAAATTGAGGTAAAGCTGCTGACTTTGATAGCACACTGTGTTGTCATTTTTTGAAATAGAAATTTGTATGACACATCAATATCTTCCAAATTTGATATAGAATATGATAGTACCAAAAATTTGGTCGCTTCTAATATTTATTGAGTCTCAATAATGCATTTTCTAACTTATGTCAGCTAAATTTTGAAAAGCTGAAAAAAATACATGGTATGGCAAAAAAAACTCAGTCTCTTGCAATTTTAGTTGGAAAGTCACCAAAATCGAGCTTGACATGCCCAGATATATTGGCTACAACAAGTTTATGTCTAGAAAGTTCAATAGGAGGCCAGAGGATCGCTTGAGTTTTTTTTGCGCCTGAACTTTAAAGGATTTTAGCCATCTATGGCTCAGTCGGTAATGCAAGGGCAAATTAACATATGCATGATTGACCTAAAATATGTTTGTAAATCATGACAATTACTTTTGACACTGGCTGGTTATTATTGCAGTCTGCTCTTACCTCCATTCTGTATTTCAGAGTCGCTGTCTTGGACAGCCGTACCAAAAATCACTTCTTCAATGCAAAATGTATTAGGAGTCCTTATTAAGGACACAGGGCGCCCATGCATCTGAGGTATGTGCCGGGTTGTTACAGGATAAAGAGAAGGAGTTATTTAGTGCTTTGGTGCTGTGTTAGGCTTATTTGTTGACAAAACTTGAGTACTACAGAGATATATGCAGTGAAAGTGAGAGATATTCCAAAAAATGCTAGGTTCCAATCGACAAGTTAAAAAACATATTTTGTTCTTCCGACTTCAGATTCAGATTACTGGGGAAATTTTACATAAGATAGGCTATTTTTCATACCAAAATTCAAAAATAAAATGTTGGACCAAAATGTCACAATTGTCTGACTCAAATCTTGAACCTTGTCGCAGGCTACATCAAATAACAGAATGAAGAGTTACGGACTTGGATATTAAGGAAAATGTGTATTGAGGATTCAGTTTTGTAGTGAAATGACGTTATAAGTAAACAGTAATGGTGATGCCATTCAAGCGGTGAATTCCTCCTATATCTTCACCTGTATGGTAGAATGTTATTCTGTGTCAGCTAGGTGGATGATCCAGTATGGCTCTCACACTTAACCAATTGATCGCTGTGGATTAGAGTTTTGTTAGAAATTAATTGCAGTTGCAAAATATGTTGCTTCAATATCTGTATGTAGGCTACCTGAAAGAAAAATGGATTGCAACTGGGTTGGTACATTGGATTGGTTATTGAATCAGATCAGGGAGAAAGATTGCTAACAGCAACAAGCAATGAACAATATGGCATATGAGTTTAATGCAGTTGTGTCTTCATGGGATCAATGAAGAAATACAGATTTAAGTTGACCTCATGAATGCTTGGCAACCTTCCACCACTATTAACTTATATTAGATGTATGTCACACCAGTTCTCTCTGGTTCTGTTGGTCATATTCGCTTCAGAAACCTTACGCAATGTGCTGGCACTTCAGCATCAGCACTCATTAGCCTACTACAAGCAAATTAGGTCTTCAATTTGCAGAAGTTATGAGGTCATATTCTGCAAAAATTTTGAGGGCGCTTCAATGATCATGATCATGATATTGTAATGTGACATAACAATGCTTGATTACCTGCAGGATAAATTTTACCACTGAAGTTGAAGGCCCTTGTTGGATCTCAATGCCTGTAACTGATAGCTCATTTTTTGGTGAAAATAATGAAAAAATTGCCTCAATGGGAATTCTCTTATCTAACCCTATGATTTGATGAGCACTAGTTTGCTTGCCAAGTCTTAATGATGAGCTTACATATAGAATTGAGTTGATTACATGGATATGATTCCATGGTCCCCTAATTTGAAAACACTGTAAAAAGAAGCAAAATTGCCAAATTCGTCAAAAACATCATATATTCTAGGCTCTGTAGAGTTGGAATTTTTTTTCACATGAAGTTGGTCTGTCTATATTGTAGTTGACTTTTAAAATTATATTTACGGATCCGATCATGGTAAGTCTGTTAATATCCCATGTGTAAACATTGAAAAACGATGTGAAATGCCAGTGTTGGAGTCCTCGAGGCCGGCCTCGGACCACATTTTGATGGCCTTGGTCTCGGTCTCGGTCTCGGATCCTCTGGCCTCAGATAGGGCATGTCCGAGGCCAGCCACATCATTAAAGTGCAATTTGCTAAAACAGTCAAACAATATTTTCCTGTCAGTTTATTATTGTTATCAGTCACTTTACCTTATCTAAGGGACCTCCTTGAATTATCCTTTATATATATATATATCGATGGTGAAAGTGCAAAACCTCGTATGTCAAAAAAAGCCATTTTTCAGAAATTGGAAAAAACTATCACCGATCTTTTTTTATGGTAATGTTTATCAATATGTGAGTTAGGCTCAACTTGATTTATAGAAAGTGACACCCTGTTCTAGCATAATTTTTTGTCAGAGGTCCGTTGACCCTAGTATTGACGTCACCATCAGATATGATTGAAAACATTGAGTTACGAGGTTTTGCACTTTCACTTTCTTACGTGCAAAACCTTGTGACTCGACCATTTATCACATTTTAAAGTAACTTGCAGCATTGAATGTACCTGTAATCTATAGGTAAACAGTAAAAAATATAATTTGACCATGATAAATAACAACAGCTAATTTTAATTAGTGGCTACAATGGCAAGAATGAGGAAAATGACATTTTTTTTCAAATTTTTGTGCACCCTCTTTTTCAATAGCCTGTATCATCAAAAATAAATATAGGGAGGCAAAAATTTTTTAAAAAGGAAATTTCCTGTGATCCATAAAAAACGTACCACAATCATAATTTTTCAAAAAAGGTTGAAATATTCTAAATATGTGCTTCAAAGTTCTGATTTGAGTTACGAGGTTTTGCACTTTCACTTTTTGGAACAAATCGACATACAAGGTTTGGTGAAACCATGGTAAGTTCATTCTGTTACCACTTCCAAAAATAGCAAAGAGGCAAGGTGACCAATTGCCAACATGTATTGGATATTGAATTAGTCATTCCACTCAAAATCTAAAAATAGCAAAATTTTGACATACGAGGTTTTGCACTTTTACCATCGATATATAAGAATCGAATAGAATCATTTTCTGCTTTAAAGACAGTTTTTCTATTCAAGGCTGAGTGTTACGTTATAAGGCGGCGCCATTTTTTGTGAACATAATGAAGTTATGAATCTCTGAAAGTATTCAATATTTTTTGTTTCCCTTAACTAATTGCGGTGCTTTGACATTGAACATTGTTTCATGTAAATTTTGACCATGATTGATGATGGAAGTCTTACATGTAAAGGTTGTGATGTCTTCTATCAAAAAAAAAAAAGAGTGAGTTTTTGCTTTTACTAAAAAAATTAACACAAATTTACGTAAGACTCTACACTACAGGTGACCGAACTTTAAAATAGTTGAATAACTTTTACAGAAGTCTTTTGATCACCATTAATTCCGGTAAAAATTTATTTATGCTCATAGAAAAATATAACAAAAATGACGAAGTTTTTTATTTCCCAGAGGATAACTAGCAAATGAAATACTTGTCTCCATAAAATTTGATTATATCACTGTTTAAAATATCCAGGATCTGACTTGTTTGGGTCTGAGGAAACTAAAACATTGTAAACTTTTGGAAAGAAGGGAAAAATATTTTATTCCTAATGTGCCAAGATCCAGAACCCTTGCTGAAGAGCAAAATGTATGAAACTTAATTTGCAGGCAGATGCTTAAATGATAACACTTTACACATTCTACTTCAATTGGATAGCATAATTTTAGCAGGCATTTTTATGCATTTTCTTGGAACTTAATAATGCATAGTGTTGACCTGAACACAATGTCTGCAAGATTATAGGCTATACAGCTGATTGGAAAAGCTGCAGAATGCTAAAATTACCAGATGCTACATATACATTTCTTTGTTTGCCTTTCTTGATTACCTGATTCTGAGGGTTTTCTGCCGCGCAGCATGTGTTTTAGCAGAGTAATTAAAGGGTCTTTACCTTACGATTACAGGTTAACAAATTTCACAGCTGACTAGGGATTGATATTTCAACAGTTAAACGAAATGTGCCAGCATGTTTCAGAACGGTAGTTGTTTCTACTTAAATGTGTGTGCCCATTTTCTCTGTCATGTTATTCAAAATTTTGTCCGATTTTTGCCGTAAAATCAGGCGAAACTTGCTTCCTTAGGAGTGCACTGTGGCCTGAAATAATTTGGTTTAACATTTAGCTGTCATCTGGTACATACTTCTTTAGGAGTGGAAGTATCATATCTTTCAAAATTGCCCCTTTGAGAAGTTTACTGATAAAAGCAACTAAATGCTGAGGGTAGGGGTGAGGCAGGTTAGTTGAGACGCAAGGTTAGTTGATATGCCCCATCTCCTGGTGATACAAATGATCATTTGAGAAAATTGTGCCATGTGTTAGAAGCAGAATGAAAAAAGTTTTTTTTTCAGGTTTGATTCAACAGGAAATCAGAATAAAGGTTGAGGAGTGAAGCCAAAAAGTGGAAAAAGTCACTGTTCTGAGTGAATTTGTACTCGGCAGATAAATGCTTTTGTTCTGGCAAGGGATCAGGGATACCTCAGATGAACTTAGTACCTTGGTATAGTGTATAAAAATAGTTATCCTATAACCTATTTAAGAGGTCCCAGTTTCATGCATGGTCCCAAGTCCAGCATGTTTCAGAAAAAATTGCGGGGATGGGTAAGTTGAGAGAGAACAGGCAAGGTTAGTTGACATGTTTCAACTAACCCAACCTGGATAATTTCAAGTTGACCTACCAATGTTTCAAATCAAAATTTTGAAAATTGAACTGAATCGACCTGTATTGTGCAAAGAATAGCTGCCTACATAGAGAATATGTGGCTTTTGTGTACTTCTGATGTTTGTACTTCCCTGTTGAAACAGAACCAAAATGTTTACTTTGGTATTGCTTGTATTAAATATTTTTTAGCTTCTTTGAGGGTTGTAACCTCTTTGATTAAACTACTGCAAAATGAAACTGAGTTAGTTTTTTGGTGAAAAGGGTAGTTAAGGTAATGTGATGGTAGCAAGGGTCAGAATGACCCATCTTTATGGTTCCTCAACAAGGCTTTAAGAGGTTCTGCTGGGTGGCGTGGTCACAATCACAGCCCTAACTTGCGAGTGAAACTATAACAGGCTTCACTGTAGGCCTACAGGAGAATCTTCGGGTGAATTATTCATGAGATCTCTTTGGTCCAAGAAGTTGACAATCACTTTCTATCTCAACATGAACAGAAATGCTTCTACAGGAACAGTAAGAAAGTTGGTGAAGCCGTAAGAAAGTTGGTGAAGCCTTATGACCTTAGCACCTCCTAAATAGGCTGCAGCATGTGACCATTTCTTTACATTTTCCTTTGGGTTGGGTGTGTCAACTAAACTGACTAGGTTTATCAATTAACCTGCCGAGAAGGGTTAGTTGATACGTTTCACATGACTTACTCTGACACCCTCTGGGGTAAAAAACCGTCCAATAGATCAACCGAAGTTTCTTCACGTGTAAATTGAAACAATCTTATTCTCTAGTTTCTAAATTATTCTATATTTCTATATACAGTGCCGCCTGTAAGTAAGTGAAACGCATGACATTGTGCCATTGCATCAATGCTAAACATCCTCAGCCAAACTGCTTGTGGAGGCATGAATTCTCATCGGATGAAAGGGAAACAAAGTGGGTCATAAAGGCCGATGTGTGAGGCAAGTGGGATAAAAATAGCAGCCCATTTTCTTCACTGTAGTCGGAGTTAGGTATGGGTCAAAGTCTTTGATAAGTAAGTGAACCACCCTTCCCTATGTTTTAACATTGGGCCTGCGTTTCACTTACTTATCAAAGACTTTGACCCATACCTAACTCCAACTACAGCAAAGAAAATTGGCTGCTATTTTTATCCCACATGCCTCACATATCGGACTTTATGACCCAAAATGTTTTCCTCTCAACGGATGAGAATTCGTCCTTCCAGAAGCATTTTGGTTAAGGATGTTTAACATTGATGCAATGGCACAATATCATGCGTTTCACTTACTTACAGGCGGCACTGTATCATCCTCCGTTTGATCGCAGGCCAAATTTCGTGAAAAACGTCTCAGCTAACCTGCCTCTCCCCATGCTTCCACGCAGCTTGTATTTCTATTTTGGTTAATAATGATGATTACTGTTGAATAGCTCACGTGGTACTATCACCTCATTAATTTATTCCTACTAAAACTTTTTTGTAAATTCTGGATTATAATATGTGTAGTTCTGACACTATTAACCGTTCTGATCGTTATAACAGCTTAATTTGTTTTTCAGTTCTTTGGTCTGTTATGATTCTTACAATTTGCTGGTGAGTTGAAAATATTTCCATAACCTACTTGGGATTTTCAGAAGTGAACCAATGCTGAAATAAAAAAAAATTGGGAAATGGCATGATTCAAGAATATCCTGGTACTAGTGACAGGTCTTTTACTCAGGGTTGCATGATTTAAATCATTTGATTTAAATCACTTGATTTAAATCATGATTTAAATCATGATTTAAATCAGTGATTTTTATTGAAAATCATTATATCTTAGAAAACTGCCAATAGTTTGCGCATAAAGGCTATAATGGATCAGTTGACACCTTCACACTTGAATTGGTGGTTTTCGGCTTAATGTAATCCAGTTTAAGCTGAAATTCAATATCTCCTTTGTTATGCGCCAAATCCCTAATCTAATGCCGAAAGTAGCACTCATTAAACAAGAAAACAACAATAACAAACAATAGTAATTATAAGATACTGATTCTGTGGTCATTTGTAGTAATTTCAACCATTCCTTTGCTCCAAAATATGATATTCTACGGAAAATTTTGACTTTGAATAGGACGAAACCCTGTTAAGTCTCTTTTGGAAGCCAAGTAAAACTTTTCCTATGTCATTAGACATTCTTAGCAATAGTAGCTCCAATAATTTGATAAAATTCCACACTTGAATTGACGTAAAATTCATATTCTGAGGGCATTTCTTGCAGTTGAAAAAAGTAAAAAATATGAGCGATCTACAACTTCAAATTTCAACTTGATTACATGACTTTTGGGCAGTGAAATAAATTTTCCCATAACAGAAGACCTAATTAAAAACAGTTCATCATATATTATGATGTCAAGTTCATTGAAGATCATTATATTTTAAAAAATACGACAGCTTGATTTAAATCTGATTTAAATCAAAAAAATCTGATTTAAATCAAATAAATCCGATTTTTTTGATTTAAATCGGATTTTTTTGCAACCCTGACATCAATTAATTCAATGATATGAAATAAGGAAAAAGTTAAATATGATGTATATAATACTTCAGGTAGATCAATATTCTCATGAATCTTGCAAAGAAACTTTGAAAATGATGGTACATTGGGAGGCAAATTAAGACTTGATTTTTTCATGTTAGGTCCAGTGACATGGAAAAACCATTGATTTGGCACGGATTACTGGACATAATGCACCAAAAAAAGTCTAATAAATGACTTTTTGTTCGAAATGCAGTGGTTCTAAATAGAAATACGAATAGCAGATGTAGAGTGATGCTTCAGATATTAATTGCATTCAAATTAATGTCAGGGAACAGGAGTGACGCAAATTGTCCCGAAATTTGAGAATGACCTAGCTATGGGCATTCCAGTTCAACAGTGTCAAGTTTTGTTTTCTATTTACAGCCTTACAGCGTCTCTTCCGGCTTGGGTTTGCGTTCTCTTGGTAGCTATCACACAAAAATACAACATCTGGAGACGAAGCAAGTATGTACTATTGAAGTACACTCTAAAAAATGGCGGGACGAAATTGGTTTAAAAAAAAATCCATTTTGGTTTTTTGCATTGAAATTTGGTTAAAAAAAAACAAACATTTTGAATCTAAAAAACCAATTTTGTCTGAAATTTTTTAAAGTGTATCCTGATTCTTACCTCAACAATCATTTTGATTGAAAATTGTCATGCACTGAGTATTCAAAACTTCACAGTGCTCCAGAGGGTTTGCTAGTTTTCCGGTTTTCAAAGGAACAAGGAAACCGAGGAATGAAGCACTCAGAACCGAGGATCCTGGGAATCCCGGTTTCAATTTCGATCATTATCAAATTTTGAAATTCAAAGGACATATTGCTAAATTAATTTTTTGTTTTCATCAACGGTTAACAATTCATGAACATAAAAAATGAAGGTGTCATAAGGTATTCATACTATGAGTGGTTTATCACTCCCATAATAATATCTGTAGATACTGGACAGACCATTGTCTAATATCTATCTTCCCATAAAAATATCTTTAGATAATTTACAAACTAATATCTTTGTTGTAAATAGAAAATATGATACAAATTGAAATGCTTTATTATGCAACAAATTATTACATTTCTATGTTCCAAACAATGATTCTTGAAAGAATAAATTATGAAAATATACATTTTAGGCCTGCCTGCCTTTAAACAGAATATTTTTTACTTATTAGGCATGATATACTGAATATATAATACTACCCTCTAGGAATTATAGCATCCTTAATTGGTCTGTTTATTTTGATGGCCTCGGCCTTGGCTCGGTCTCGGATGCCAAATCCTTGGCCTTGCCTCGGTCTCGAGTGTCTTTGGTTAAGTGATGGAGGCCTCGGGACCGGCCTCGTCCTTGAGGCCGGCCTCGAGGCCATATTTTGATGGCCTCGGCCTCGCCTCGGTCTCGGAGGCTCATGCCTCGGTCTCGGTCTTGGCCTCGGATGTCCTGGCCTCGACTACATCACTGCAAAAGATCATCATCACTGTCAAGCAATCACATGTATGAAAATTTTTTTATCAACCAATGTCAGTTATTTTTCTGACACACTACAAAATGTTTTAATGCAAGAAATACGGTCATATTTGGGTGAATTATAGAATAAGTCACAAAAAATGTGTTTATCAATAAATACTTAATACAAATATTCGTGAGAGTTAAAAATTTTAATTTTGTCAATATTATTTCTTTAGGTAATCTGTTCACTTATCATGTCTGTCATTTTAAAGTCAATGACTTAGCATTTGCCTGTTTTTCTGAAAAAAAAAAAACTGAAGTGGTTGGGTGATATAGACCAGTAGAAATCGGACTTAACCTTGAAATGCAACATAACAGGTGTTTTTTGGATCCAAATTGTAGGATATTTTGTCTAGTTTATGAATATTAACTTTAAAATGAAATATGCCCCGGGGAAAATTTCCTACTTTGGTTTCCATGGTAACAAGTCTGAATGAAATGACATAGTTCCAAAAACCTTTAAAATTGAATATCTCTTGACCTATTTATACTAGGAAGTCAGTTTTAGTGTTGAAATATATGTTTTCTGACATGCCCGATGCAATGGAGCTATTCCCATATATGTAGGGGTTCACCCTCATTTGCATATTTGATATTCCTTATAAGGATTTCACCCATTTTTCAACATTCTTCACAAATCTTTTCGCATATATGCACTTTTAAGACATAAGATTTTTAAAATGTTCAATACGTTGGTAGTAAAAAATATAAGCTTCAATTTGATACTACTTGCAGTTCCCTACTATGAATACACTCGGCACTGTAACTATAGCAACCAAACAACTTTTTGAATAAGGCTTAGAAAGTTCTCCTCCGACGTTATCCCATAATAAATTGAATATCTCCTGACCTATGTACACTAGGAAGACCATTTCAGTGTCCAAATATATGTTTTCTTACATGCCCAATGCAATGGAGCTAATCCCATATCTGTAGGCGTCAACCCTCATTTGCATATTTGATATTCCTTATAAGGATATCACCAATTTTTCTGTATTCTTCACAAATATTTCCACATATTTATACATTTAAGACATACAATGTTAAAAATGTGCAAAGCGTTGGTAGTTAAATAAGAAGTCTAAGCTTCAATTTGATACTACTTGCAGTGCTCTGCTATGAATACACTCTGAACTATAACCATGGCAACCAAACAACATTTTTGAATGAGGCTCCTACTATTCCAACGTTACCCCTGTTTCCATGCATTGTATTTAGGATATCGGTGCCAAACTTTATGGCTGTATTGCATAGTTCTTATCCCCATCAACAGTGATATATGTGCAACCCCATATATTTTTCCATATAAGGGCAACAGCCGCCTAAATGCTAAATATTTTAATGAATTCAAATTTGAATTGATGACTCTTGTAATTGAGTAGCCGGTCAGTAAGTTACTAAAATCACCAGAAGTCAGACTTGAAATTATTCTTAACCCCATGAATATTAATCAAAATAGATATGATGAATGAAGAAATTGAATTCAACTGTTTCCATGGGGTCATTCTTCGCTAAGTGGTCAAAATGGTGTTACCGAAGTTAATAGTAACCTAGTTCTTTTAATATTAATGATATTTATGTTGCTTCTTCGACATATCACTTCTACAATGTTTGTTCTTAAAACACATAATTTTAACATGGGTTCATGCTCATACTTTCCCAGAAAAAAATTCAGTAGCCTTATGGCCCTCCCAGTTTTCGACCGTTACTGGTTGGAGTCTCCGGCAATTATTCATTCTAATACTGTGATTTTATGGAAATCCTACATAAATTTGCTCAAAATAATGAATTAGTATTTTGTAATTTATCATAAAGTGAAATTATGTACTGTAACTCTCATTCCCTTATGCTTCATGATGACTTTTGTATGTGTTACCAATATTGATGTCAGTGGTGTTACTTCTTTGAAAATCGCTCGTGACATACCAACAGCTCCCTGTTTTCTTGGAATAAACATCACCAGAGGGCCAGAAAGCATGTCTACTAAGCATTAGAGGCAAAGGTAAGCATATTTTTTCATATTTCTATGCTTTTTTCATAGTTTATAGTCAATGAATAGTGGAGGTATCATTTAGGGGAGTCAGTGGTGTTTGCGTTACTATTACGAATTACCCTTTTACATCTTGAAATCCTATGATGGAATGGAATCTTTGAAAGGATTTTTTCAAGAATGTTGAAAAAAAAAGCAAATGGAAAGCAAATTAAGGGAGCATTTCATATTTGAAGGCCTTTTTGTCAGTGGTGTTAGTGTCAGTGGTGTTACTAAATAGAAGGTACACCACTGACAATGTGGTAACACCACTGACAAATCTTGATATTTTCCCTCATTTGCTGAATGTATTTATGCTTAAGAAATTTTCCTTCGATTTTCAGAAAGCTTCCAAGAAAATTCTGAAAATCACTAATTGTACAGAGAATGCTGATACTGCTTGTTGTTGTGGAGAAGAGGCAAATACATCGAAGACAAAGAAGTGAGGAAGATCGAGAAAGTTAATTGCACTGCTTTCAAAAAGGGATCAGATTCAGAGAAAAAGAAGAGAACTGTTGGAGGACATTTTTTATTTCACAAAACTTTTGATACCATTGATTGCAACACACTTCCGCATTTTTGTATCTGATTAAACATATGCCAATGTCAAAACATAATTTGTTTTGCATGGAAAATGTGATGTCAATTATATACAAAAATATATATATTTATATTAGTATACATTTATATTATGTATATTTATATATATATTGTGTGTGTCATTTAAGTATTCAACAATTATTTTCCAATAAAGAACATCAACATGAAAATAAACTGATGTCAGTTATGTTTAAGTTTCATTTCTTTTGGCCATGAATTTGCCACTCCGTGAGCGCCACACTGTAGTGACAGGTACCAGGTCAGTATTAAACATTTTGGATTAGGGTTACATGCTGGTTGTGCCTACCTATTCAATGGATAATTAGCTATGGATTTGATGGTTGCACATTGACCTCATTTTTTGCAATTTTATAGAACTAATCATCAAAACCAGAGCAAATTGTCAGTGGTGTTACTCACTGTTACTGCTTTGTCAATGTGTTAATGTGATGTCAGTGGTGTTACTGGACACAAAAACGTCCATTCCACATGAACTAGCAGGTACCAGTGGTAATCTTCTGCATAGTATTTAAGAATAATAAATGCCCAAGCTTTTCTAATAGTATTTTTGACCCTAAAACAAAAATCACAAATGGTATGCTAATTGTTTCATTGATTATGACAAGCTTTTTTGCATGCAGCCGCATAATGATTCCAAATACACAACTAACTAGTAGACGTAACCGCGAGCGGTAACAAAACTTCACCTACTGTGGTACCAGTAACTCGAAACAGACACAAGTAGATGAGCAAATAAAAGGTACATGGAAAAGTACACAGGAATTATACATAATTATGTAACATGCATACACAAGAATACAAGAATGTTTCCTGTACATTGAGTACATGCAAGTATGCACTGAAAAAACCGAGTTGATAAACCAGTACATTAGACCTGTTCAAAAAAGACTTTTTATTTTATTTTGATCAGGATTGCAGTGATTCCCATTCTCCAAGCTCTAGAATGACCAAATATGACATTTTTTTCAATTTTGGACTTTGGGAATGCCTGCCTCATGAGCCATGAAGTTTTAATGTTTAATTTAGTCAAAAACGCCTAAAATATCAGAGGGGGTTGTCATATTTTGCCTCATATCTTCACCAGTCTTAATTATAGAGCAACATGGGTAGTCTCATATGAAAGCTGGTGAAATTGTCTTTCATTGGACACCAATATCTTGGTATTTTAGATGACTTTAGTTGTCTCCAAAGCCGAAATGAGTAAATTTTAGTGTAAATTCTGACGTCGGGCAGAACATTTTGCCTCATACGCTCATTAAAAATAACCATCAGGCAGCATGAGGGGTACCACATGAAAGCCTGTAAAATTGTCTTTAAATTGACATTATATTGATGTTTATTTGCATCAATATTGTTGTCACTGAAGCGATGTAGCATAGTATCTCAATTTCAAGTAGCCGTTTTTCTGTTTCAATTTATCATCATTGTGCATTGATCAGAACATTTTTGTCATATTATGTTACCTTCATAGAATTGGAACATTTAACACATAAAATTTACCATGTCAAAGAAGTATCATTCTTGTGTTGCAAAATAAATAATGACTATATCGCCCGAATCACGTTTGTGGTTTACAACTCAAAAGAATTAACATAGGCCTAATATTGACAACAGTAGACAGTATAATGTAAAATCACCCATGGCTAGGCATTATGTACCAGTGCTAATACTCTGACATACATAATTACATCATCCAACACCTCTGTCAGCCAAACACAAGCCTGTATTTCACTGCAATAAATCCCATACTCTTTGTAGTCCACTTATCCTCTCATTTTTGACTGTTTCAGTGTTTGTCTCATGGTATAGACCGATTATTCACCACAATAATCGAGAATATGTGTTTATCTCACAACGGGCTAAAGCCCTTGGTTGATAAATCACATATTCCCTCTCCCATAGTGAATAACCTATACTTATATTGAACATGAGGGCCTAATGCAAGCAACGGAAATATTAATTAAGAAAGTCATGGCAGGGTAACAAAGTCTCATGGATATATGTCACTGCATAACTTGTTCAAGGCAGCTGAGAGTAAATTCAGCAAAATGTTTTGTCAATGTAACAGACATTAAGTAACTCTGCCTTTGACATTGTACTTGTCTTGTTCTTTCCAAGTTGCTTTTGGCTGAGGTATATATTTGATACAAACTTCAGGCTCTCAGACAAGAAGGAACATTCTTAAGCAAAGAAATTGCTTGTTTCACAGTTTCAGTCTTGACAAGTTCTTGCAATGATAATAATTGTTATCCATATTTATTATTCTGTTGTTTCTTTTTTCACTCCATTAGGCCAAGTTGAATCCAGTCAAATCGAGTCAACAGTGCGTACTGCGCTCATAATTTTCATCATTGTTAACAACCAGTATGGCTGGTTTGAAACAGACAAACCAGTTTTCTGTCAACATTTCAAACCTTCATTAAGTAAATTTGCTGCCTCTCATAGGTTGCCTGTGCTGCAGCTTCATTTTGTCAAACCTAATGTTTTAATGTTTCTAATTTTTACCAGTGGCCAACAGTTGTTTTCTACAAATTCCAAAAACAGCTTATAATTTTACATCAGATGTAGCCTATCTTCGACTATCCTTTTCCGGTCTATCCTCAGATGTCCATGATTACTTTTTAAACTAAGGGTAAAAGAACCAAAACAGTGATCTGTGGATGTTCATGTCATTATTCATTCATCGACAGCAGAAGTTCACTTGAATGTGGTTTTTGATTATGATTACAAATGATACTGACACCTCTAGCTTATTGTTATTCAAAATGTCAGGTTTTTATTGTGTTTTTTGACATAAGCTGTATACTTGGCTACAAAAATGTGACAAGGAGACACTGACTGTTGTGAATCGCATTATCAACTTTGCCACTAATTTTGATTTATGTTCTCCCCGCATTCAGCAATGGATTTTCTCGATAGAAAGACATTAAAGACATGGTAAATTAAATTTGTTAAATATGCATGGTAAATCAAATTTGTTAAATCTTCCAAATGAAAACAAAATCTATAAAATAATTCAATAAGGCACCAAATTTAGATAGTTTTCTTATCAATACACCATGTCGATAAATTTGAACAGACAGTTAACTCATTTAAATTAAGAAATAAGACTTTTAAAGACAACAAGAATTGTCTAAATAATCCTAAAAATGTGCCATTTTGAAGACAATTTTACAGGCTTTCATATGGTACCCACTCATGCTGTCTGATGGTTATTTTTAATGAGCAAATGAGGCAAAATGTAGTGCCCAACGTCAAAATTTACACTAAAATTTACACATTTCGGCTTTGGAGACAACTAAAGTCATCTAAAATACCAAGATATTGGTGTCCAATGAAAGACAATTTCACCAGCTTTCATATGAGACTACCCATGTTGCTCTATAATTAAGACTGGTGAAGATATGAGGCAAAATATGATACCTCCCTCTGATATTTCAGGCGTTTTTGACTAAATTAAACATTAAAACTTCATGGCTCATGAGGCAGGCATTCCCAAAGTCCAAAATTGAAAAAAATGTCATATTTGGTCATTCTAGAGCTTGGAGAATGGGAATCACTGCAATCCTGATCAAAATAAAATAAAAAGTCTTTTTTGAACAGGTCTACAGTACATGAACCAGTGCATGAACCAGTGTATGAACCAGTGTATGAACCAGTACATGAACCAGTACATGAACCAGTGCATGAACCAGTACATGAACCAATACATGAACCAATTCATGAACCAGTACATCCACCAGTGCATCTACCAGTACATCTTCTGCTCTTTCTGAGAACATCGAGTCATGTAATCTCTTTGACCATAAGAAATACATGAAATTTTCAGGGTCCGGCGATCTTTTAAACCGTCATAGCTAAGACAATATGTTCAGCAAAATTAAAACTAGAGGAGAATTTGGCCTTTTCAAATCTGTTTACAGATTCTCTGTATCTTAATTAGAACCGGAGTTATCGCAGATTGAAATTATGGTACAATTCAGGAATATGAACTTGAGAAATACCTGAAAAACTGCAGTTTTTAACTTCAAATCACTGTATAACCAAAACGGTTCAATGAAAACATATATAATTTTCCAGGATTATGTAAACAGATGTTACAAAGAGGTCCAGGCAGGTTGATCAAAAAAGGATGATTCCTTCCATGTCAAAATAATGATATATTGTGAAAATTCGGAAAAAAACATGAAATTTTCAGGGTCCGACGATCTTTTTAACCGTCGCAGTTACGACAAAACATTCGAAAATGAAAACTAGAGGAGAATATGGCCTTTCCAAATCAGTTTTCAGATTTTCTCTATCTTAATTAGGACCGGAGCTACGGCCGTTTGAAATGACGCTATCTTTGAGAAATGTGAAAAAAAATCATAAATTTTTCGCTCGTTTTTTGACCTTTTGACCTTTACAGTGCAACGTAGGTCAATCAGAGGACCTTGAAAATTTACAGGGAGCCTCTAGACTATTGTAGCAAGTACGTCTGCCATTTTTGTAACAATATCTTGATTCCTTCTATGTGTAAAAAAATCAAATGTCAAAGACGTACAATTTTTTGTAATGTTTGACCTTGAGTTTGACCTTGAAAAACATTTTCTAGGTCAAAATCAATATGATATTATGAATTGCAGTAGGTAACAAAGGGGGGGTCAGTCATGCATTGTAACCCTGTACAATCAATATTTCCTTGTCAAAAATGCGGAAATGTGTCATTTTTTAGCATTTGACGGTTAGCAATATTTCAAAAAATTTCATAAATCCGGGGACGAAGGTAGACAAAATATGATTAGATATTATGAATAAATAGGCCAATGCTCATCTGTCACCTGTGAATCACGGCGATATCTTAAAAATAACATGGTAAAAAAAAATTCTGAAAATGGCACCTTTTCAAACTTTTTTGGGTCAAATGACCTTGAAAAATGAGGTCAAGGTCAAATTTAAAGGTCTCTATGGGGTGTATACATGTATGTTTGGGGGGGTTTACTATGACATGTTAGCCGCTAACATCAATATTTCAAGGTCAAATTCTCAAGGTCACCGCTATTTGTGACGCGGTATGACTTAAAAATTACGTAACTCATGAACCGGTACTGCCAATGTAAAATAAAGAGTCCCGCAGGTGTCCTGTGAGTTCGGGCAAGTTTTGGCACCAACGGTATGTCTCTACGACTCACGGATTATGAGCCACAGGGGCACATCTCAAACCATGAAAATGGACTTTGTACGAAGTGACCTTGACCCACTTTCATGAAAATAGGTCAAATTGTGTAGAAAGTGTCTGGGACCTTTCCATGTACAGGAAAGTGAAAACCGGTAATAACCGGACCCGGTACATGTATTTGAAATATTGCAAAATCCGACTTTGAGAAGCCCTGTGACCTTGAAAAATGGGTCAAGGTCATTTTTTTCAAAATGATTCTCTTGTATTTTTGTAGGCTACGTATATGAATTTTTTGAGAATTGTCCGATGAAGTTTCGTCTGGCGGAAAAATAATAATAAATAATACCGATTACAAGAAACTTCACCTATGTGTAGGTGAAGTTTAATAATACCGATTACAAGAAACTTCACCTATGTGTAGGTGAAGTTTAATAAGTAATGAGCATCCACCATCTGAAAAATTTGATAAATTATTGAGAGATCCTGAAACATCCTTCAACACCTCGCAAAATGATGATGTCACAGAGACAATCTAAAGGTACCATGTTAATGGCCTTTCTTTAGGGAACGTTCTCACACCATTTCCCGGCTTCTGTCCCGATATACTTGGTCATGACCTACTTTTCTGCCAATTTGCCTGAACAGACATTTTATGCACTCCCTCGGCTAAAAGTGCTCCAATTTTCTTCATTTTGCTATGAGAGACAGTTCTACCAGTCTTCTCGGGTAATCTACAGAGATATTTCATCTTTGACTGAAAACCAGGGAGGCTAGGATTACGGTAGGGGTTAGCGGGTGATGAAAAATTTGCACCTCAAAAAGTCTCATAATGGGCGTTTTTTTCAAAAATGGGAGGCCAATAATGAAACGCGGAGTGGACGTAGCCTAGGATATGAGACAACTTTTGGCACCATTTTCAGGCTTGTAAATGCATCATCCTTGATGCTACAGCAATTCCTAAAAAACCAAAAAGTGGAGGTTTTTCCTCATTTTCTCCTGGAATAAAGGACCAATTTCAGATTTTGTAGTGTTTGCATGTTGGTCTCTTAGCTACCATTCCTAGACTGTAATTTTTTTTTCACTGCCATACCTCCTTATAGAAGGTACGAAGGCCCGACGTAACCATACCTAAATGCTGGACTTATAAAAAAAAAAAAAAAAAAAAAAAAAAGCGAAATTAACTCTATTCTTATATATTGCCTTTGTCGTGTCTGTTTCGACCCCCCCCCCCTGGTTCAATCTCACTTCTGCCTCACACTGTTCAACTTCATGTAGGGTGGTGACATGACATCAGCTGCAGTTACAGTAGCATTAGATTCTCAAAGATTGACCTGTGTGAGGGATAATTTGGCATAATGATGGCATGAACAACAGCTTCGTACTTGCGACACATCTAACAGCAATTGTGACACCTACCTGTCACGGCTCTAGCTGTGCTTTATTTTGCCAGCCACAACGGATACCAAAATATTGTAAATCTATTGAAATTGAAAGATGAATATCATGAACCAGTACATCCACCAGTACATCCACCAGTACATCCACCAGTACATCCACCAGTACATCCACCAGTACATCCACCAGTACATCCACCAGTACATCCACCAGTACATCCACCAGTACATCCACCAGTACATCCACCAGTACATCCACCAGTACATCCACCAGTACATCCACCAGTACATCTTCTGCTATTTCAGAGAACATCGATTTTTCAGGGTCATGTTATCTCTTTGACCATCAGAAATACATGAAATTTTCAGGGTCCGGCGATCTTTTAAACCGTCATAGCTACAACAAAATGTTCAGAAGACGAAAACTAGAGGAGAATTTGGCCTTTTCAAATCTGTTTACAGATTCCCTGTATCTTAATTGGAACCGGAATTATAGCAGATTGAAATTATGGTACAATTCAGGAATATGAACACTAGAAATACCTGAAAAACGGTAGTTTTTGACTTAAAATCACTGTATAACCAAAACAGTTCAATGAAAACATACATAATTTCACAGGATTATGTAAACAGATATTACAAAGAGGTCCAGGCAGTTTGATCAATAAAGGATGATTCCTTCCTTGTCAAAATAATGATATATTGTGAAAATTCGAAAAAAAACATGAAATTTTCAGGGTCTGGCGATCTTTTAAACCGTTGGAGCGACGACAAATTGTTCAGAAAATGAAAACTAGACGAGAATATGGGCTTTCCAAATCTGTTTACAGATTTTCTCTATCTTAATTAGGACCGGAGCTACGGCCGTTTGAAATGAAGCTATCTTTGAGAAATGTGAAAAAAAAATCATAAATTTTTCGCTCGTTTTTTGACCTTTTGACCTTTACAGTGCAACCTAGGTCAATCCGAGGACCTTGAAAATTTACAGGAAGCCTCTAAAGTATTGTAGCAAGTACGTCTACCATTTTTGTAACAATATCTTGATTCCTTCTTTGTTAAAAAATATGAAATGTCAAAAATGTAAAAATTTTTTACATGTTTGACCTTCAGTTTGACCTTGAAATACATTTTGTAGGTCAAAATAAATATGATTTTCATAATGGCATTGTATGAAAAAGGGGGGGTCAATCATGCATTGTAACCCTGTACAAGCAATATTTCCTTGTCCAAAATGCGGAAATGTGTCATTTTTTAACCTTTGTCGGTTAGCAATATTAAAAAAATTTTCATAAATCGGGCGAAGACGGTACACAAAATATGATTAGATATTATGAATAGGCAGGCCAATGTTCATCTGTCACCAGTAAATCACGATGATATCTTGAAAAGAACATGGTGAAAAAAATTGCTGAAAATGGCACTTTTTCGAACTTTTTCGGGTCAAATGACCTTGAAAAATGAGGTCAAGGTCAAATTTAAAGGTCATTTTGGGCTTATTAGGTGTATGTTTGGGGGGGTTTACTATGACATGTCATGACCTAACATCGATATTTCAAGATAAAATTCTCAAGGTCACCAGTTTTGGTGGCACGGTATGACTTTAAAGTTCCGTAACTCAAGAACCGGTACTGCCGATGAAAAATTAAGACTCCCGCAGGTGTCCCGTGAGTTTGGGCACATAATGGCACCAATGGTATGTTTCTACGTCTGACGGATTCGGCGGCACAGGGGCAGACCTCAAACCATGAAAATGGACTTGGTACAATTTGACCTTGACCTACTTTCATGAAAATGGGTCAAACAGTGTAGAAAGTGTCTCGCATCTTTTCATTGTACCGGAAGGTGAAAACCGGTAATAACCGGATGAGGTACATGTATTTGAAATATTGCGAAATCCGACTTCGAAAGGCTCTGTGACCTTGAAAAATAGGTCAAGGTCACTCATATTCAGAATTTGTAATAAGGTCATAGTAGACCATGTATATGAATTTTTTGAACATTGTGCGAAGAGGTTTATCGGGAAGAATAATAATAACTAGTAGACGGCCACCGTAGAGCGGTGACAAAACTTCACCTACTGTGATACCAGTAACTCGAAATAGACGCAGGTAGATGAGCAAGTAAAAAGTATGTGGAAATGATACAGGAATCCTACCGTAATACATTGCAATACATGCAAGTGTGCAAAAAACATAGACCAATACGTAAACCAATATATGAGCCAGTAGGCTACATGCACCATTGGACATGCACCAGTGCATGCACCAGTACAATGTACCCATGCAATGGACCAGTACATGCCCCACTGAGTACATGCACCAGTAGTCCAGTACAATGTATCATACAGTGGACCAGTACATGGACTGGTACATTGACCAGTATATGAAGTACATGCGCCAGTACATGAACCAGTACTTGCACCAGTAGTCCAGTACAATGTAAGAGTGTAATGTACCAGTACAATGTACCAGTGAAAAGGTTATTAGGGTTTAGGGGTTAGGGTTAGGGTTAGGGTTCAGGGTTAACGGCCCACGCCCTAGAGTGCACTGGCACTACTCATGTCACAGTCCAATATCTGCCACTTGACCTTGACTGTCCTGAAAGTAATGCGTTTCTATGTGAATTGTATCAAGGAGCAAATGTACAAAAAGTCTACTTATGGGGCTAGGGGCTAGGGTTAGGGTTAGGGTTAGGGTTAGGGCTAGGGTTAGGGTTAGGGCTAGGGTTAGGGTTAGAGCTAGGGTTAGGGTTACCAGTGCAATGGACCAGTGCAATGGACCAGTGCAATGGACCAGTACAAGGACCAGTACATGGACAGTACATGGACCAGTACATGGACCAGGACATGGACCAGTATATGGACCAGTATATGAACCAGTATATGAACCAGTGTATGAACCAGTATATGAACCAATTACATGCTCCAGTACATGAACCAGTACTTGCACCAGCAGACCACTACAATGTAAGAGTGTAATGTACCAGTACAATGTGCCAGTGAAAAGGTTATTAGCGGTTAGGGTTAGGGTTAGGGCTAGGGTTAGGGTTAGGGTTACCAGTGCAATGGACCAATGCAATGGACCAATGCATTGGACCAATGCATTGGACCAATGCATTGGTCCAGTACAGATATGATCGATTGAAATGATGGTACAATTCATTAATATAGACTCCCGAAATTCCTTGAAAAATGTGGTTTTTAACTTAAAATCGGTCTAGAATCAAAACCATTCAATGAAAACATATATAACTTTCCATGACTATGTTAACAGAAGTTCTTGATAGTTGTAGAGAGGTTCATTGCAATAGGATGATTCCTTCCTTGTCAAAATATTGGTATATTGTCAAAATTTGACAAAAAACATGAAATTTTCAGGGTCCCGCGATCTTTTATACCGTCATAGCTACGACAAAGTGTTCAGAAAAGGAAAACTAGTGGAGAATTTGGTCTTTCCAAATCTGTTTTCAGATTCTCCTTAACCTAGTTAGAACCGGAGTGACAGTAGATTGAAATTACGGTACAATTCAGAAATACGAACCTTAGAAGTCACTGAAAAAATGTAGTTTTTAACTTAAAATCTCTGGAACAGAAACGGTTAGATGGAAATATATATAATTTGGCAGGATTATGTACACAGATGTTAGAGATATGTCCAGACAGGTTCATTAGAAAAGAATGATTCCTTCCTTGTCAAAATATTGATATATTGTGAAAATTTGACAAAAAACATGAAATTTTCAGGGTTCCGGCGATCTTTTTAACCGTCGCAGTTACGACAAAATGTTCAAAAATGAAAACTAGAGGAGAATTTGGCCTTTCCAAATCTGTTTTCAGATTCTCTGTAACTTAATTAGGACCGGAGCTACGGCCGACTGAATTAACGCTTTTTTTGAGAAATGTGGAAAAATATCGTAAATTTTTCACTAATTTTTTGACCTTGTGACCTTTACTGTGCAACGTAGGTCAATCCGAGGACCTTGAAATTTTACAGGGAGCCTCTCGACTATTGTAGCAAGTATGTCTGCCATTTTTGTAACAATATCTTGATTCCTTTTATGTGTAAAAAAATCAAATGTCAAAGAAGTAGAATTTTTTGTAATGTTTGACCTTAAGTTTGACCTTGAAAAACATTTTCTAGGTCAAAATCAATATGATATTCTGAATCGCAGTAGGTAACAAAGGGGGGGTCAGTCATACATTGTAACCCTGTAGAATCAATATTTCCTTATCAAAAACGCGGAATTGTGTCATTTTTTAACATTTGTCGGTTAGCAATATTTGTCAATTTTTCATAAATCCGGTGAAGGAGGTAGACAAAATATGTTTAGATATTATGAATAAGCAGGCCAATGTTCATCTGTCACATGTAAATCACGCTGATATCTTTAACCAAACATGGTGAAAAAAATTCCTGAAAATGGCCCCTTTTCAAACTTTTTTCGGTCAAATGACCTTGAAAAATGAGGTCAAGGTCACATTTAAAGGTCTGTATGGGGTGTATACATGTACATTTGGGGGGGTTTACTATGACATGTTAGCAGGTAGAATCGATATTTCAAGGTCAAATTCTCAAGGTCACCGATTTTGGTGACGCGGTATGACTTTAAAATTATGTAACTCAAGAACCAGTACTGCCAATGAAAAATAAAGAGTCCGGGCAGGTGTCCCGAGAGTTTAGACACATTTTGGCATCAACGATATGTCTGTACGACTCACGGTTTCGGAGGCACAGGAGCAGACCTCAAACCATAAAAATGGACTTTGTACAACGTGACCTTGACCTACTTTCATGAAAGTAGGTCAGATTATGTAGAAAGTGTCTGGGACCTTTTCGTGTACCGGAAGGTGAAAACCGGTAATAATCGGATGAGTTACATGTATTTGAAATATTGCGAAATCCGAATTTGAAGGGCCCTGTGACCTTGAAAAATAGGTCAAGGTCAAATTTTTCAAAATGATTCTCTTGTATTTTTGTAGGCTACGTATACAAATTTTTGAGAATTTTCCGAAGAAAAAATTCGGAAAGAATAATAACTAGTAGACGGCCACCGTAGAGCGGTGACAAAACTTCACCTACTGTGATACCAGTAACTCGAAATAGACGCAGGTAGATGAGCAAGTAAAAAGTATGTGGAAATGATACAGGAATCCTACCGTAATACATTGCAATACATGCAAGTGTGCAAAAAACATAGACCAATACGTAAACCAATATATGAGCCAGTAGGCTACATGCACCATTGGACATGCACCAGTGCATGCACCAGTACAATGTACCCATGCAATGGACCAGTACATGCCCCACTGAGTACATGCACCAGTAGTCCAGTACAATGTATCATACAGTGGACCAGTACATGGACTGGTACATTGACCAGTATATGAAGTACATGCGCCAGTACATGAACCAGTACTTGCACCAGTAGTCCAGTACAATGTAAGAGTGTAATGTACCAGTACAATGTACCAGTGAAAAGGTTATTAGGGTTTAGGGGTTAGGGTTAGGGTTAGGGTTCAGGGTTAACGGCCCACGCCCTAGAGTGCACTGGCACTACTCATGTCACAGTCCAATATCTGCCACTTGACCTTGACTGTCCTGAAAGTAATGCGTTTCTATGTGAATTGTATCAAGGAGCAAATGTACAAAAAGTCTACTTATGGGGCTAGGGGCTAGGGTTAGGGTTAGGGTTAGGGTTAGGGCTAGGGTTAGGGTTAGGGCTAGGGTTAGGGTTAGAGCTAGGGTTAGGGTTACCAGTGCAATGGACCAGTGCAATGGACCAGTGCAATGGACCAGTACAAGGACCAGTACATGGACAGTACATGGACCAGTATATGAACCAGTATATGAACCAGTGTATGAACCAGTATATGAACCAATTACATGCTCCAGTACATGAACCAGTACTTGCACCAGCAGACCACTACAATGTAAGAGTGTAATAAACCAGTACAATGTGCCAGTGAAAAGGTTATTAGCGGTTAGGGTTAGGGTTAGGGCTAGGGTTAGGGTTAGGGTTAGGGTTACCAGTGCAATGGACCAATGCAATGGACCAATGCAATGGACCAATGCAATGGACCAATGCAATGGACCAATGCAATGGACCAATGCAATGGACCAATGCATTGGACCAATGCATTGGACCAATGCATTGGACCAATGCATTGGACCAATGCATTGGACCAATGCATTGGACCAATGCATTGGTCCAGTACAGATATGATCGATTGAAATGATGGTACAATTCATTAATATAGACTTCCGAAATTCCTTGAAAAATGGGGTTTTTAACTTAAAATCGGTCTAGAATCAAAACCATTCAATGAAAACATATATAACTTTCCATGACTATGTTAACAGAAGTTCTTGATAGTTGTAGAGAGGTTCATTGCAATAGGATGATTCCTTCCTTGTCAAAATATTGGTATATTGTCAAAATTTGACAAAAAACATGAAATTTTCAGGGTCCCGCGATCTTTTATACCGTCATAGCTACGACAAAGTGTTCAGAAAAGGAAAACTAGTGGAGAATTTGGTCTTTCCAAATCTGTTTTCAGATTCTCCTTAACCTAGTTAGAACCGGAGTGACAGTAGATTGAAATTACGGTACAATTCAGAAATACGAACCTTAGAAGTCACTGAAAAAATGTAGTTTTTAACTTAAAATCTCTCTGGAACAGAAACGGTTAGATGGAAATATATATAATTTGGCAGGATTATGTACACAGATGTTAGAGATATGTCCAGACAGGTTCATTAGAAAAGAATGATTCCTTCCTTGTCAAAATATTGATATATTGTGAAAATTTGACAAAAAACATGAAATTTTCAGGGTCCGGCGATCTTTTTAACCGTCGGAGCTACGACAAAATGTTCAGAAAAGGAAAACTAGAGGAGAATTTGGCCTTTCCAAATCTGTTTTCAGATTCTCTGTATCGTAATTAGGACCGGAGCTACGGCCGACTGAATTAACGCTTTTTTTGAGAAATGTGGAAAAATATCGTAAATTTTTCACTAATTTTTCGACCTTGTGACCTTTACTGTGCAACCTAGGTCAATCCGAGGACCTTGAAATTTTACAGGGAGCCTCTAGACTATTGTAGCAAGTATGTCTGCCATTTTTGTAACAATATCTTGATTCCTTCTATGTGTAAAAAAATCAAATGTCAAAGAAGTAGAATTTTTTGTAATGTTTGACCTTGAGTTTGACCTTGAAAAACATTTTCTAGGTCAAAATCAATATGATAATCTGAATCGCAGTAGGTAACAAAGGGGGGGTCAGTCATACATTGTAACCCTGTAGAATCAATATTTCCTTGTCAAAAACGCGGAATTGTGTCATTTTTTAACATTTGTCGGTTAGCAATATTTGTCAATTTTTCATAAATCCGGTGAAGGAGGTAGACAAAATATGTTTAGATATTATGAATAAGCAGGCCAATGTTCATCTGTCACATGTAAATCACGCTGATATCTTTAACCAAACATGGTGAAAAAAATTCCTGAAAATGGCCCCTTTTCAAACTTTTTTCGGTCAAATGACCTTGAAAAATGAGGTCAAGGTCACATTTAAAGGTCTGTATGGGTGTATACATGTACATTTGGGGGGTTTACTATGACATGTTAGCAGGTAGAATCGATATTTCAAGGTCAAATTCTCAAGGTCACCGATTTTGGTGACGCGGTATGACTTTAAAATTATGTAACTCAAGAACCAGTACTGCCAATGAAAAATAAAAGTCCGTGCAGGTGTCCCGAGAGTTTAGACACATTTTGGCATCAACGATATGTCTGTACGACTCACAGTTTCGGAGGCACAGGAGCAGACCTCAAACCATAAAAATGGACTTTGTACAACGTGACCTTGACCTACTTTCATGAAAGTAGGTCAGATTATGTAGAAAGTGTCTGGGACTTTTCCGTGTACCGGAAGGTGAAAACCGGTAATAACCGGATGAGTTACATGTATTTGAAATATTGCGAAATCCGAATTTGAAGGGCCCTGTGACCTTGAAAAATAGGTCAAGGTCAAATTTTTCAAAATGATTCTCTTGTATTTTTGTAGGCTACGTATACAAATTTTTTGAGAATTTTCCGAAGAAAAAATTCGGAAAGAATAATAATAAATAATAATAATAATAATAACTAGTAGACGGCCACCGTAGAGCGGTGACAAAACTTCACCTACTGTGATACCAGTAACTCGAAATCGACGCAGGTAGATGAGCAAGTAAAAAGTACGTGGAAATGATACAGGAATCCTACTGTAATACATTGCAATACATGCAAGTGTGCAAAAAACATAGACCAGTACGTAAACCAATACATGAGCCAGTAGGCTACATGCACCATTGGACATGCACCAGTACATGCACCAGTACAATGTACCCATGCAATGGACCAGTACATGCCCCACTGAGTACATGCACCAGTAGTCCAGTACAATTTATCATACAGTGGACCAGTACATGGACTGGTACATTGACCAGTATATGAAGTACATGCGCCAGTACATGAACCAGTACTTGCACCAGTAGTCCAGTACAATGTAAGAGTGTAATGTACCAGTACAATGTACCAGTGAAAAGGTTATTAGGGGTTAGGGTTAGGGCTAGGGTTAGGGCTAGTGTTAGGGTTAGGGTTACCAGTGCAATGGACCAGTGCAATGGACCAGTGCAATGGACCAGTACATGGACCAGTACATGGACCAGTACATGGACCAGGACATGGACCAGGACATGGACCAGTATATGAACCAGTGTATGAACCAGTATATGAACCAGTGTATGAACCAGTATATGAACCAAGTACATGCTCCAGTACATGAACCAGTACTTGCACCAGCAGACCACCACAAGGTAAGAGTGTAATGTACCAGTACAATGTGCCAGTGAAAAAGGTATTAACGTTTAGGGTTAGGGTTAGGGTTAGGGCTAGGGTTAGGGTTATCGATGCAATGGACCAATGCAATGGACCAATGCAATGGACCAATGCAATGGACCAATGCAATGGTCCAATGCAATGGTCCAATGCAATGGTCCAATGCAATGGTCCAATGCAATGGACCAGTACATGGACCAGTACACAGACCAGTACAGATATGATCGATTGAAATGATGGTACAATTCATTAATATAGACTTCATAAATTCCTTGAAAAATGTGGTTTTTAACTTAAAATCGGTCTAGAATCAAAACCATTCAATGAAAACATATATAACTTTCCATGACTATGTTAACAGAAGTTATGGATAGGTGTAGAGAGGTTTATTGCAATAGGATGATTCCTTCCTTGTCAAAATATTGGTATATTGTCAAAATTTGACAAAAAACATGAAATTTTCAGGGTCCGGCGATCTTTTATACCGTCATAGCTACGACAAAGTGTTCAGAAAAGGAAAACTAGTGGAGAATTTGGTCTTTCCAAATCTGTTTTCAGATTCTCCTTAACCTAGTTAGAACCGGAGTGACAGTAGATTGAAATTATGGTACAATTCAGAAATACGAACCTTAGAAGTCACTGAAAAAATGTAGTTTTTAACTTAAAATCTCTCTGGAACAGAAACGGTTAGATGGAAATATATATAACTTGGCAGGATTATGTAAACAGATGTTAGAGATATGTCCAGACAGGTTCATTAGAAAAGAATGATTCCTTCCTTGTCAAAATATCGATAAATTGTGAAAATTTGACAAAAAACATGAAATTTTCAGGGTCCGGCGATCTTTTTAACCGTCGGAGCTACGACAAAATGTTCAGAAAATGAAAACTAGAAGAGAATTTGGCCTTTCCAAATCTGTTTTCAGATTCTCTGTAACTTAATTAGGACCGGAGCTACGGCCGACTGAATTAACGCTTTTTTTGAGAAATGTGGAAAAATATCGTAAATTTTTAACTAATTTTTCGACCTTGTGACCTTTACTGTGCAACGTAGGTCAATCCGAGGACCTTGAAATTTTACAGGGAGCCTCTAGACTATTGTAGCAAGTATGTCTGCCATTTTTGTAACAATATCTTGATTCCTTCTATGTGTAAAAAAATCAAATGTCAAAGAAGTAGAATTTTTTGTAATGTTTGACCTTGAGTTTGACCTTGAAAAACATTTTCTAGGTCAAAATCAATATGATATTCTGAATTGCAGTAGGTAACAAAGGGGGGGTCAGTCATACATTGTAACCCTGTAGAATCAATATTTCCTTGTCAAAAACGCGGAATTGTGTCATTTTTTAACATTTGTCGGTTAGCAATATTTGTCAATTTTTCATAAATCCGGTGAAGGAGGTAGACAAAATATGTTTAGATATTATGAATAAGCAGGCCAATGTTCATCTGTCACATGTAAATCACGCTGATATCTTTAACCAAACATGGTGAAAAAAATTCCTGAAAATGGCCCCTTTTCAAACTTTTTTCGGTCAAATGACCTTGAAAAATGAGGTCAAGGTCACATTTAAAGGTCTGTATGGGGTGTATACATGTACATTTGGGGGGGTTTACTATGACATGTTAGCAGGTAGAATCGATATTTCAAGGTCAAATTCTCAAGGTCACCGATTTTGGTGACGCGGTATGACTTTAAAATTATGTAACTCAAGAACCAGTACTGCCAATGAAAAATAAAAGTCCATGCAGGTGTCCCGAGAGTTTAGACACATTTTGGCATCAACGATATGTCTGTACGACTCACGGTTTCGGAGGCACAGGAGCAGACCTCAAACCATAAAAATGGACTTTGTACAACGTGACCTTGACCTACTTTCATGAAAGTAGGTCAGATTATGTAGAAAGTGTCTGGGACCTTTCCGTGTACCAGAAGGTGAAAACCGGTAATAACCGGATGAGTTACATGTATTTGAAATATTGCGAAATCCGAATTTGAAGGGCCCTGTGACCTTGAAAAATAGGTCAAGGTGAAATTTTTCAAAATGATTCTCTTGTATTTTTGTAGGCTACGTATACAAATTTTTTGAGAATTTTCCGAAGAAAAAATTCGGAAAGAATAATAATAAATAATAATAATAATAATAATAATACCGATTACAAGAAACTTCACCTATGTGTAGGTGAAGTTTAATAATACCGATTACAAGAAACTTCACCTATGTGTAGGTGAAGTTTAACTAGTAGACGGCCACCGTAGAGCGGTGACAAAACTTCACCTACTGTGATACCAGTAACTCGAAATAGACGCAGGTAGATGAGCAAGTAAAAAGTACGTGGAAATGATACAGGAATCCTACTGTAATACATTGCATTACATGCAAGTGTGCAAAAAACATAGACCAGTACGTAAACCAATACATGAGCCAGTAGGCTACATGCACCATTGGACATGCACCAGTACATGCACCAGTACAATGTACCCAGGCAATGGACCAGTACATGCCCCACTGAGTACATGCACCAGTAGTCCAGTACAATGTATCATACAGTGGACCAGTACATGGACTGGTACATTGACCAGTATATGAAGTACATGCGCCAGTACATGAACCAGTACTTGCACCAGTAGTCCAGTACAATGTAAGAGTGTAATGTAACAGTACAATGTACCAGTGAAAAGGTTATTAGGGGTTAGGGTTAGGGCTAGGGTTAGGGTTAGGGCTAGGGTTAGGGTTACCAGTGCAATGGACCAGTGCAATGGACCAGTGCAATGGACCAGTACATGGACCAGTTCATGGACCAGTACATGGACCAGTACATGGAACAGGACATGGACCAGTATATGAACCAGTATATGAACCAGTATATGAACCAGTGTATGAACCAGTATATGAACCAAGTACATGCTCCAGTACATGAACCAGTACTTGCACCAGCAGACCACTACAATGTAAGAGTGTAATGTACCAGTACAATGTTGCAGTGAAAAGGTTATTAGCGGTTAGGGTTAGGGTTAGGGTTAGGGCTAGGGTTAGGGCTAGGGTTAGGGTTAGGGTTACAGTGCAATGGACCAGTGCAATGGACCAATGCAATGGACCAATGCAATGGACCAATGCAATGGTCCAATGCAATGGTCCAATGCAATGGTCAAATGCATTGGACCAGTACATGGACCAGTACTTGGACCAGTACAGATATGATCGATTGAAATGATGGTACAATTCATTAATATAGACTTCAGAAATTCCTTGAAAAATGTGGTTTTTAACTTAAAATCGGTCTAGAATCAAAACCATTCAATGAAAACATACATAACTTTCCATGACTATGTTAACAGAAGTTATGGATAGGTGTAGAGAGGTTCATTGCAATAGGATGATTCCTTCCTTGTCAAAATATTGGTATATTGTCAAAATTTGACAAAAAACATGAAATTTTCAGGGTCCGGCGATCTTTTATACCGTCATAGCTACGACAAAGTGTTCAGAAAAGGAAAACTAGTGGAGAATTTGGTCTTTCCAAATCTGTTTTCAGATTCTCCTTAACCTAGTTAGAACCGGAGTGACAGTAGATTGAAATTACGGTACAATTCAGAAATACGAACCTTAGAAGTCACTGAAAAAATGTAGTTTTTAACTTAAAATCTCTCTGGAACAGAAACGGTCCAATAGAAATATATATAACTTGGCAGGGTTATGTAAACAGATGTTAGAGATATGTCCAGACAGGTTCATTAGAAAAGAATGATTCCTTCCTTGTCAAAATATTGATATACTGTGAAAATTTGACAAAAAACATGAAATTTTCAGGGTCCGGCGATCTTTTTAACCGTCGGAGTTACGACAAAATGTTCAGAAAATGAAAACTAGGAGAGAATTTTGTCTTTCCAAATCTGTTTTCATATTCTCTGTATCTTAATTAGGACCGGAGCTACGGCCGTTTGAACTTACACTATCTTTGAGAAATGTGAAAAAACATCATAAATTTTTTGCTCGTTTTTTGACCTTGTGACCTTTACAGTGCAACGTAGGTCAATCCGAGGACCATGAAAATTTACAGGAAGCCTCTAGAGTATTGTAGCAAGTGTGCCTGCCATTTTTGTAACAATATCTTGATTCCTTCTATGTTGAAAAAAATGAAACGTTCAAATAGTAAAATATTTCAACATGTTTGACCTTGAGTTTGACCTTGAAAAACATTATCTAGGTCAAAATGACTATGGTTTTTAGAAAGGCAGTGTGTGACAAAGGGGGGGTCTGTCATGCATTGTAACCCTGTAGCATCAATATTTCCCTGTCAAAAACGAGTAAATGTGTCATTTTTTAACATCTGTCGGTTAGCTATATTTAAAAAATGTTCATAAATCTGGCAAAGGAGGTAGACAAAACATGATTAGACATCCTGAATGAACAGGTCAATGTTCATCTGTCACCTGGAATTCACACTGATATCTTGAAAATAACATGGTAAAAAAAATTGCTGAAAATGGCACCTTTTCAAACTTTTTTGGGTCAAATGACCTTGAAAAATGAGGTCAAGGTCAAATTTAAAGGTCTGTATGGGGTGTATACATGTACATTTGGGGGGTTTACTATGACATGTTAGCCGCTAACATCAATATTTCAAGGTAAAATTCTCAAGGTCACCAATTTTGGTGACGCGGTATGACTTTAAAATTACGTAACTCAGGAACCGGTACAGCCAATGAAAAATAAAGACTCCCGCAGGTGTCCCGTGTGTTCGGGCACGTAATGGCACCAACGGTATGTCTCTACGACTTACGGATTATGAGCCACAGGGGCACATCTCAAACCATGAAAATGGACTTTGTACAATATGACCTTGACCTACTTTCATGAAAGTAGGTCAAATTGTGTAGAAAGTGTCTGGGACCTTTCCATGTACCGGAAAGTGAAAACCGGTAATAACCGGACCCGTACATGTATTTGAAATATTGCGAAATCCGACTTTGACGGGCTCTGTGACCTTGAAAAATAGGTCAAGGTCATTTATCTCAAAAACGTATTCTTAGATTATTGTAGGCTACGTATACATATTTTTTTTAGATTTCCCCGATGACGTTTTTTCTGGCGGAAAAATAATAATAACTAGAACCCTGTAACTGACCAAGGTCAGTGACTAAGAATTTACCAAGCTTTTACCAGTTCATGCAGCGTAGCCCAAAGACAGCTTGAAACAATATTGTGGTGCACAGTGCCACCGTGGTGCACAGTGAGACGGTGGTGCACAGAGTCACTGCTCTGCACACTGCCACTCTGGTGCACAGTGCCACTGAGACTGTGACTGCGGTGCTAAACTGCGGTGCTAAACTGCCACTGTTGCATACTGCTGTGGTCTAAACTGCCACTGTGATGCACACTGACACCGTTGTGCACACTGCCACTGTGGTGCACGGTGCTATTGTGGTGCACTCTGCCATTGTGGTGCAGCCTGCCATTGTGGTGCAGCCTGCCATCGTGCCACAGTGATGCACAGTGCCACAATGATGCACAGTGCCACCATGATGCACAGTGGCATGATGATGCACAGTGCCACCATGATGAAAAGTGCCACCATGATGAAAAGTGCCACCATGATGCACAATTATGATAACGCTAAGCACATAACTAGAGTGAAAGCTGATGTTCCAGTCTCTGCAGAGCTACAGTCATTTGATAAGGTGTGGGAAAGATGAATTTTTCAGGGCTCACCGATCTTTTTACCTGTCGATGTTACAAGAAAATACACAATAAATTAATTTAAGAGGAGAATGTGACCTTTCCAAAACTGCATGTGTCATTCATGTAGCTTTATAAGAACCGGAGATACAGCCCGTTGAAATAACAGTAAAATTGCAATATTTCATTGAAAAATGGTCCCTGAAAATGTCAAGTTTTGAACTTCAATTTGTTGCAGAAGGCAAACGGTTGGGAGAAGAGACTTGAAATTGCACAAACTACTGTAAATGTGTTAGGACTACACCCCCAAATATTATTGAATTTTTTGAAGATGGATTTCTGAGTAAAAAAAATGCAAAGATGTTAAATCATGACCGAAAACATGAATTTTTCAGGGTCCGGCGATCTTTTTAACTAGTAGAGATACGTTAAAATGTATAGAAAATAAATACTAGAAGAGAATCTGGGCTTTCCAAATATGTCTTTAGTTTTCCTGTAGCTTAATTAGAACCGGAGATACAGACCGTCAAAGTATGGGTACAAGTGCAATGTTGACAAATGAGCAGGTCAATTTTTAAGTCATATCTTGACCTTGTGACCTCAATTGTGCAATGTAGGTCAATCCGAGGGCCTTCAAATTTTGCGTGAAGCCTCTAGGGTATTATGGCACTAAATGCTGATGAGATGAGGCAAATCCCTCAACTGATTACCTGTTAAGAAAAATATAATGTCTGAAATGTCCAATTTCGCCGAATATTTGACCTTGAGTTTGACCTTGAAAAAGCCTTTCTAGGTCAAAACTAATATTTTCCCCAGATTGGCAATGCGTGACTTTGGGGGGGTCATTCAATTGTTTGAACTGCGTAGAATCAATATTTATCTCTCCAGGGGGCAAAAATAGGGTGTTTTTACATGTCACGCGGTATGCAATATTCGTGATTTTTTAACAAATTAGCATGAAAAGATATCTGAATTCCGATTTCAGGCCTCAAACAAACTGGCTGGCGCCTTCCAGAAACCAGAAGATGAGACTGATATGTAAAAAAGAAGATAATTTTCAGAATTTTTGAAAATCGCTCATATTTGAACTTTGAGGGGTCAAATGACCTTGAAAAATGAGGTCAAGGTCAAATCTGAAGGTCTGTATGGGGTTTTTGGGGTATGTTAAGGGTAGTTTGTTATACATTTGCATGACCTCAAATGACTCCTTCATGGTTTTCGAAAACCCTCAGCCTGTATCACGGGTAGTCACTTCACAAAAATGGCCGCTGTTGCCGAACCGTTACAGATATTTCAATAAAAAAGTGACGTGCGAATGGCCCAGGATAGGACGCATTCCCTGGTGTATCCAGCGTCTCTCTACTTATTGTGGTTCTTGAGATTACGTGAAAAAACCTAAAACGGTGTTTTTCCTGTAGCTCCGGTTCCACTTGAGCGATTCCAGAAATTCTTGTGCTCAAATACAGCCTAGTACTTTTGAGTTAGACATAACCTGTACAATGATGCCACCTGTTAAGGTTACCGAGTAATAGGCCATCAAAATTTCCAAAATTTCATGTTTGAAAGGCCCTGTGACCTTGAAAAATAGGTCAAGGTCATTTCTTTCGGGTGTGGCCCAGTTTTAGTCCTAGAGGTACCCTGTGAAAAAGTTTAATGAAAATCGGAGCAAAAAAAGTGAAATAATAATAAGAAGAAGAAGAATAAGAAGAATAATACCAAAAACAATAAGAATTTACCATGTAATGGTAAATTCTTAATAATAAACTAGTGGACGTAACCGCGAGCGGTAACAAAACTTCACCTACTGTGGTACCAGTAACTCGAAACAGACACAAGTAGATGAGCAAGTAAAAGGTACAGGGAAAAGTACACAGGAATCATACATAATTATGTAACAAGCATACAGACAAGAATACAAGAATGTTTCCTGTACATTGAGTACATTACATGCAAGTATGCACAGAAAAACGAGTACATAAACCTGTACATGAACCAGTGCATGAACCATACATGAACTAGTACATGAACCAGTACATGAACCAGTACATTAACCAGTACATGAACCAATACATGAACCAGTACATCCACCAGTACATCCACCAGTACATCCACCAGTACATCTTCTGCTCTTTCTGAGAACATCGATTTTTCAGGGTCATGTAATCTCTTTGACCATCAGAAATACATGAAATTTTCAGGGTCCGGCGATCTTTTAAACCGTCATAGCTACGACAAAATGTTCAGAAGATGAAAACTAGAGGAGAATTTGGCCTTTTCAAATCTGTTTACTGATTTTCTGTATCTTAATTAGAACCGGAGTTATTGCAGATTGAAATTATGGTACAATTCAGGAATATGAACTTTAGAAATACCTGAAAAAATGTAGTTTTTAACTTAAAATCACTGTATAACCAAAACTGTTCAATGAAAACATATATAATTTGCCAGGATTATGTAAACAGATGTTACAAAGACGTCCAGGCAGGTTGATCAAAAAAGGAGGATTCCTTCCTTGTCAAAATAATGATATATTATGAAAATTCGGAAAAAAACATGAAATTTTCAGGGTCCGGCGATCTTTTTAACCGTCGTAGCTACGACAAAATGTTCAGAAAATGAAAACTAGAGGAGAATATGGCCTTTCCAAATCTGTTTTCAGATGTTCTCCATCTTAATTAGGACCGGAGCTACGGTTGTTTGAAATGACGCTATCTTTGAGAAATGTGAAAAAAAATCATAAATTTTTCGCTCGTTTTTCGACCTTTTGACCTTTACAGTGCAAGGTAGGCCAGTCCGAGGACTTTGAAAATTTACAGGAAGCTTCTAGAGTATTGTAGCAAGTATGTCTACCATTTTTGTAACAATATCTTGATTCCTTCTCTGTGAAAAAATACGAAATGTAAAAAATGCAAAAATTGTTGTCATGTTTGACCTTGAGTTTGACCTTGAAAAACATTTCTAGGTCAAAATTAATATGCTATTCAGAAAGGCAGTATGTAACAAAGGGGGGGTCAGTCATGCATTGCAACCCTGTAGAATGAATATTTCCCTGTCAAATATGCAGAAATGTGTCATTTTTTAGCATTTGTCGGTTAGGAATATTTGAAAATTTTTCATAAATCCGGAGAAGGAGGTAGACAAAATATGATTAGATATTATGAATAAGCAGGCCAATGTTCATCTGCCAACAGTAAATCAAAGTGATATCTTGAAAAGAACATGGTGAAAAAAATTGCTGAAAATTGCACTTTTTCAAACTTTTTTGGGTCAAATGACCTTGAAAAATGAGGTCAAGGTCAAATTTAAAGGTCATTTTGGGCTTACTAGGTGTATGTTTGGGGGGTTTACTATGACATGTTATGACCTAAAATCGATATTTCATGGTAAAATTCTCAAGGTCACCGGTTTTGGTGACACGATATGACTTTAAAGTTCCGTAACTCAAGAACCGGTACTGCCGATGAATAACAAAGACTCCCGCAGGTGTACCGTGAGTTCGGGCACGTAATGGCACCATCGGTATGTTTCTACGACTTACCGATTTTGCGGCACAGGGGCAGGTCTCAAACCATAAAAATGGACTTTGTACAATGTGACCTTGACCTACTTTCATGATAGTAGGTCAAATTGTGTAGAAATTGTCTGAGACATTTTCATGTACCGGAAAGTGAAAACCGGTAATAACCGGACGAGGTACATGTATTTGAAATATTGCGAAATCAGACTTTGAAAGGCCCTGTGACCTTGAAAAATAGGTCAAGGTCAATTTTTTCAAAATGATTCTCTTGTATTTTTGTAGGCTACGTATATGAATTTTTTGAACATTTTCCGAAGAGGTTTATCGGGAAGAATAATAACTAGTGGACGTAACCGCGAGCGGTAACAAAACTTCACCTACTGTGGTACCAGTAACTCGAAACAGACACAAGTAGATGAGCAAGTAAAAGGTACAGGGAAAAGTACAAAGGAATCATACATAATTATGTAACAAGCATACAGACAAGAATACAAGAATGTTTCCTGTACATTGAGTACATTACATGCAAGTATGCACAGAATAACGAGTACATAAACCAGTACATGAACCAGGTCATGAAGCATACATGAACTAGTATATGAACCAGTACATGAACCAGTACATGAACCAGTACATGAACCAGTACATGAACCAGTACATGAACCAGTACATGAACCAGTACATCCACCAGTACATCCACCAGTACATCCACCAGTACATCCACCAGTACATCCACCAGTACATCCACCAGTACATCTTCTGCTCTTTCTGAGAACATCGATTTTTCAGGGTCATGTAATCTCTTTGACCATCAGAAATACATGAAATTTTCAGGGTCTGGCGATCTTTTAAACCGTCATAGCTACGACAAAATGTTCAGAAGATGAAAACTAGAGGAGAATTTGGCCTTTTCAAATCTGTTTACAGATTCTCTATATCTTAATTAGAACCGGAGTTATCACAAATTGAAATTATGGTACAATTCAGGAATATGAACTTTAGAAATACCTGAAAAAATGTAGTTTTTAACTTAAAATCACTGTATAACCAAAACAGTTCAATGAAAACATATATAATTTGCCAGGGTTATGTAAACAGATGTTACAAAGACGTCCAGGCAGGTTGATCAAAAAAGGAGGATTCCTTCCTTGTCAAAATAATGATATATTATGAAAATTCGGAAAAAACATGAAATTTTCAGGGTCCGGCGATCTTTTTAACCGTCGTAGCTACGACAAAATGTTCAGAAAACAAAAACTAGAGGAGAATTTGGCCTTTCCAAATCTGTTTTCAGATTCTCTCTATCTTAATTAGGACCGGAGATACGGCCGTTTGAAATGACGCTATCTTTGAGAAATGTGAAAAAAAAACATAAATTTTTCGCTCGTTTTTTGACCTTTTGACCTTTACAGTGCAACGTAGGCCAGTCCGAGGACCTTGAAAATTTACAGGAAGCTTCTAGAGTATTGTAGCAAGTATGTCTACCATTTTTGTAACAATATCTTGATTCCTTCTCTGTTAAAAAAAACGAAATGTAAAAAAAGCAAAAATTTTTTGTCATGTGTGACCTTGAGTTTGACCTTGAAAAACATTTTCTAGGTCAAAATTAATATGCTATTCATAAAGGCAGTAGGTAACAAAGGGGGGGTCAGTCATGCATTGCAACCCTGTAGAATGAATATTTCCCTGTCAAATATGCAGAAATGTGTCATTTTTTAGCATTTGTCGGTTAGCAATATTTGAAAAATTTTCATAAATCCGGAGAAGGAGGTAGACAAAATATGATTAGATATTATGAATAAGCAGGCCAATGTTCATCTCTCAACAGTAAATCACAGTGATATCCTGAAAAGAACATGGTGAAAAAAATTGCTGAAAATGGCACTTTTTCAAACTTTTTTGGGTCAAATGACCTTGAAAAATGAGGTCAAGGTCAAATTTAAAGGTCATTTTGGGCTTACTAGGTGTATGTTTGGGGGGGTTTACTATGACATGTTATGACCTAAAATCGATATTTCATGGTAAAATTCTCAAGGTCACCGGTTTTGGTGACACGGTATGACTTTAAAGTTCCGTAACTCAAGAACCGGTACTGCCGATGAATAACAAAGACTCCCGCAGGTGTCCCGTGAGTTCGGCCACGTAATGGCACCATCGGTATGTTTCTACGACTTACCGATTTTGCGGCACAGGGGCAGGTCTCAAACCATAAAAATGGACTTTGTACAATGTGACCTTGACCTACTTTCATGAAAGTAGGTCAAATTGTGTAGAAATTATCTGGGACATTTTCATGTACCGGAAAGTGAAATCCGGTAATAACCGGACGAGGTACATGTATTTGAAATATTGCGAAATCCGACTTTGAAAGGCCCTGTGACCTTGAAAAATAGGTCAAGGTCAATTTTTTCAAAATGATTCTCTTGTATTTTTGTAGGCTACGTATATGAATTTTTTGAACATTTTCCGAAGAGGTTTATCGGGAAGAATAATAATAATAATAAATTCTACCGATTACAAGAAACTTCACCTATGTGTAGGTGAAGTTTAACTAGAACCCTGTAACTGACCAAGGTCAGTGGCTAAGAATTTACCCTTGTAGCGACCAGACTAATAAAGGCAAGGCCACGAAACTGCTACAAGGTGTCGTCCCGACTCAAAGGCAACTTTCAGACCCACTTCCGGGCCTCAAACCGGATTTGCCGGGACGGGCCGATTTTTTCTTGAAAAGTGCGAAAACGGATGTTTTTGCACTCTGCGGGCTGAGAAATGATGCGATTGTCACCGTTTTTTCAGGGAATGCTGCTCTAATGGTCTATTTGAGTGAGACATTGAGACATTCAACCCAGGAACCTCCGTGAAAATTCTGACCGGAACGCCCAATTTCCTATGTTTTAGCATTGCAAAATGCCGTGAAATGCCATGGAGGCAGCATGTAGGCCTGTGAGACCTGTCAGAAGGCCTGGAATGACATATATATACACAAGAAATTGGGGGGGGGGGGGGGTTTACAGGCTACAATTGGAGGGGGGGGGGTTCAGAGAGGTCTCAAACTGCAGAAAACACTTGAAAATGGAACAAATGTGCGTTTCCCACCAAATTCTGATAATTCAGCCCAAGTGACAGCCATAGTGATGCTAATCTATCCGTATCTAAGCCTTTCCATGTTAGTTTGTGGCCTACAGCCTGAGTTAACATTTAATTGCAGATTTTTTCCTTCGCTGCGAGACTGCTGTCGCACAGTCTAAAATAGTTCTTAATAAAAACCAGTTCTTGCGCCGCAGTGTATACAGTGTTTCCGGTGGATAATGAATAAAAGGCAGTTTTTAGGTAACTTAATGGCTTATCTCTCACAGTCTGGAGTTGATTGGGACCAAATTATAGCCGGTTTTGTGGTATTTTGTGTGGAACTATTTTGTTGTCGTCTGCTTCGTCTGCTAGAATGACATTAAATTAGAGGTAAATGAACACAAAAAGACTGTTTTAATGGCTTTATTCTGTGTTGCTGGTCCATGAACAGGCTTCAGAAGGCTTGGATATGTCCTGGCACTGCCTCCTGTATCTCTTGGCATGAAGATTAGACATGTGTTCAGCGAAATAGGCACAAATGTATGAGAAAACACAGTGGGGAGCTTGCCGTATGGATGTTCAAATTGTGGAATTGGTGTTCAATGCAAGTTCAGCGCTTGCAGGCAGCCTTATTTAGCATGGAAATGACTTGAATCAGGACTATTTTGCCTTCCTACAGCTGCTTGACCACAGGAATTTCAAGAAATGCCTGCTATGTATGAGTATTTTAAGAGGCAGGGGGGCAACCATTGAATAATTGCTGATTTTGACGACGCGGTCAATATTTTAAATTCGTATCTTACAAACCGTTTGCAGGATCACTACCAAACTGCGCGGGCAGATGTCCCGTGAGTCAAGCCAAGTTCCTGTGCCCTGTTTTTGACTCCACGAGCTACCATCTCTGAGATCTGGGGATAACTCAAAAACTACTAAAAGTGGATTTTGCCGCTTTCGACTTGGTCCTAGGGTATTAGATGGCTCACCGCGAAATGTAGAAAAATACATGTAGAATCTGATAAAAGTGAGAAAAATTGAATCCGGGCATTACCGGATGAGATATCGGCATTTTAAAATTTGAAATTTCAGAGTTTCAAGTGCTCTGTGACCTTGAAAAATGAATCAAGGTCGGCGAAACCGGGCCAGTGCCATACGGGCACGGTAGGCCACCTTCATGAATTTTTTGGAAATTTTTCGAAGAACTTTTTTTCGCACTACGAAAGTAATATAAATACTAGAACCCTGTAACTGACCAAGGTCAGTGGCTAAGAATTTACCCTTGTAGCGACCAGACTAATAAAGGCAAGGCCACGAAACTGCTACAAGGTGTCGTCCCGACTCAAAGGCAACTTTCAGACCCACTTCCGGGCCTCAAACCGGATTTGCCGGGACGGGCCGATTTTTTTTTTTGAAAGTGCGAAAACGGATGTTTTTGCACTCTGCGGGCTGAGAAATGATGCGATTGTCACCGTTTTTTCAGGGAATGCTGCTCTAATGGTCTATTTGAGTGAGACATTGAGACATTCAACCCAGGAACCTCCGTGAAAATTCTGACCGGAACGCCCAATTTCCTATGTTTTAGCATTGCAAAATGCCGTGAAATGCCATGGAGGCAGCATGTAGGCCTGTGAGACCTGTCAGAAGGCCTGGAATGACATATATATACAAGAAATTGGGGGGGGGGGGGGGTTTACAGGCTACAATTGGAGGGGGGGGGGTTCAGAGAGGTCTCAAACTGCAGAAAACACTTGAAAATGGAACAAATGTGCGTTTCCCACCAATTCTGATAATTCAGCCCAAGTGACAGCCATAGTGATGCTAATCTATCCGTATCTAAGCCTTTCCATGTTAGTTTGTGGCCTACAGCCTGAGTTAACATTTAATTGCAGATTTTTTCCTTCGCTGCGAGACTGCTGTCGCACAGTCTAAAATAGTTCTTAATAAAAAATAAGTTCATGCGCAGAAGTGTATACAGTGTTTCCAGGTGGATAATGAATAAAAGGCAGCATTTGGGTAACTAAATGGCTTATCTCTCACAGTCTGGAGTTGATTGGGACCAAATTATAGCCGGTTTTGTGTATTTTGTGTGGAACTATTTTGTTGTCGTCTGCTTCGTCTGCTAGAATGGCAAATTAGAGGTAAATGAACACAAAAAGACTGTTTTAAATGGCTTTATTCTGTGTTGCTGGTCCATGAACAGGCTTCAGAAGGCTTGGATATGTCCTGGCACTGCCTCCTGTATCTCTTGGCATGAAGATTAGACATGTGTTCAGCGAAATAGGCACAAATGTATGAGAAAACACAGTGGGGAGCTTGCCGTATGGATGTTCAAATTGTGGAATTGGTGTTCAATGCAAGTTCAGCGCTTGCAGGCAGCCTTATTTAGCATGGAAATGACTTGAATCAGGACTATTTTGCCTTCCTACAGCTGCTTGACCACAGGAATTTCAAGAAATGCCTGCTATGTATGAGTATTTTAAGAGGCAGGGGGCAACCATTGAATAATTGCTGATTTTGACGACGCGGTCAATATTTTAAATTCCGTATCTTACAAACCGTTGCAGGATCACTACCAAACTGCGCGGGCAGATGTCCCGTGAGTCAAGCCAAGTTCCTGTGCCCTGTTTTTGACTCCACGAGCTACCATCTCTGAGATCTGGGGATAACTCAAAAACTACTAAAAGTGGATTTTGCCGCTTTCGACTTGTCCTAGGGTATTAGATGGCTCACCGCGAAATGTAGAAAAATACATGTAGAATCTGATAAAAGTGAGAAAAATTGAATCCGGGCATTACCGGATGAGATATCGGCATTTTAAAATTTGAAATTTCAGAGTTTCAAGTGCTCTGTGACCTTGAAAAATGAATCAAGGTCGGCGAAAACGGGCCCAGTGCCATACGGGCACGGTAGGCCACCTTCATGAATTTTTTGGAAATTTTTCGAAGAACTTTTTTTTCGCACTACGAAGTAATATAAATACTAGAACCCTGTAACTGACCAAGGTCAGTGGCTAAGAATTTACCCTTGTAGCGACAGACTAATAAAGGCAAGGCCAGAAACTGCTACAAGGTGTCGTCCCGACTCAAAAGGCAACTTTCAGACCCACTTCCGGGCCTCAAACCGGATTTGCCGGGACGGGCCGATTTTTTCTTGAAAAGTGCGAAAACGGATGTTTTTGCACTCTGCGGGCTGAGAAATGATGCGATTGTCACCGTTTTTTCAGGGAATGCTGCTCTAATGGTCTATTTGAGTGAGACATTGAGACATTCAACCCAGGAACCTCCGTGAAAATTCTGACCGGAACGCCAATTTCCTATGTTTTAGCATTGCAAAATGCCGTGAAATGCCATGGAGGCAGCATGTAGGCCTGTGAGACCTGTCAGAAGGCCTGGAATGACATATATATACAGAAATTGGGGGGGGGGGGGGTTACAGGCTACAATTGGAGGGGGGGGGTTCAGAGAGGTCTCAAACTGCAGAAAACACTTGAAAATGGAACAAATGTGCGTTTTCCCACCAATTCTGAAAATTCAGCCCCAGTGACAGCCATAGTGTTGCTAATCTATCCGTATCTAAGCCTTCCATGTTAGTTTGTGGCCTACAGCTGAGTTAACATTTAATGCAGATTTTTTCCTTCGCTGCGAGACTGCTGTCGCACAGTCTAAAATAGTTCTTAATAAAAACCAGTTCTTGCGCCGCAGTGTATACAGTGTTTCCGGGTGGATAATGAATAAAAGGCAGTTTTTAGGTAACTTAATGGCTTATCTCTCACAGTCTGGAGTTGATTGGGACCAAATTATAGCCGTTTTTGGTGTATTTTGTGTGGAACTTTTTTGTTGTCGTCTGCTTCCTGCTAGAATGGCAAATTAGAGGTAAATGAACACAAAAAGACTGTTTTAATGGCTTTTTTCTGTGTTGCTGGTCCATGAACAGGCTTCAGAAGGCTTGGATATGTCCTGGCACTGCCTCCTGTATCTCTTGGCATGAAGATTAGACATGTGTTCAGCGAAATAGGCACAAATGTATGAGAAACACAGTGGGGAGCTTGCCGTATGGATGTTCAAATTGTGGAATTGGTGTTCAATGAAAGTTCAGCGCTGCTTGCAGGCAGCCTTATTTAGCATGGAAATGACTTGAATCAGGACTATTTTGCCTTCCTACAGCTGCTTGACCACAGGAATTTCAAGAAATGCCTGCTATGTATGAGTATTTTAAGAGGCAGGGGGGCAACCATTGAATAATTGCTGATTTTGACGACGCGGTCAATATTTTAAAATTCCGTATCTTACAAACCGTTGCAGGATCACTACCAAACTGCGCGGGCAGATGTCCCGTGAGTCAAGCCAAAGTTCCTGTGCCTGTTTTTGACTCCACGAGCTCCATCTCTGAGATCTGGGGATAACTCAAAAACTACTAAAAGTGGATTTTGCCGCTTTCGACTTGGTCCTAGGTATTAGATGGCTCACCGCGAAATGTAGAAAAATACATGTAGAATCTGATAAAGTGAGAAAAATTGAATCGGGCATTACCGGATGAGATATCGGCATTTTAAAATTTGAAATTTCAGAGTTTCAAGTGCTCTGTGACCTTGAAAAATGAATCAAGTCGGCGAAAAACCGGGCCAGTGCCATACGGGCACGGTAGGCCACCTTCATAATTTTTTGGAAATTTTTCGAAGAACTTTTTTTCGCACTACGAAAGTAATATAAATACTAGAACCTGTAACTGACCAAGGTCAGTGGCTAAGAATTTACCCTTGTAGCGACCAGACTAATAAAGGCAAGGCCACGAAACTGCTACAAGGTGTCGTCCCGACTCAAAGGCAACTTTCAGACCCACTTCCGGGCCTCAAACCGGATTTGCCGGGACGGGCGATTTTTTTCTTGAAAAGTGCGAAAAGGATGTTTTTGCACTCTGCGGGCTGAGAAATGATGCGATTGTCACCGTTTTTCAGGGAATGCTGCCTCTAATGGTCTATTTGTAGTGAGACATTGAGACATTCAACCCAGGAACCTCCGTGAAAATTCTGACCGGAACGCCCAATTTCCTATGTTTTAGCATTGCAAAATGCCGTGAAATGCCATGGAGGCAGCATGTAGGCCTGTGAGACCTGTCAGAAGGCCTGGAATGACATATATATACAAGAAATTGGGGGGGGGGGGGTTTACAGGCTACAATTGGATGGGGGGGGGGTTCAGAGAGGTCTCAAACTGCAGAAACCACTTGAAAATGGAACAAATGTGCGTTTCCCACCAAATTCTGATAATTCAGCCCAAGTGACAGCCATAAGATGTGCTAATCTATCCGTAATCTAAGCCTTTCCATGTTAGTTTAGTGGCCTACAGCCTGAGTTAACATTTAATTGCAGATTTTTTCCTTCGCTGCGAGACTGCTGTCGCACGTCTAAAATAGTTCTAATAAAAACCAGTTCTTGCGCCGCAGTGTATACAGTGTTTTCCGGGTGGATAATGAATAAAAGGCAGTTTTTAGGTAACTTAATGGCTTATCTCTCACTGTCTGGAGTTGATTGGACCAAATTATAGCCGGTTTTGTGGTATTTTGTGTGGAATATTTGTTGTCGTCTGCTTCGTCTGCTAGAATGGCAAATTAGAGGTAAATGAACACAAAAAGACTGTTTTAATGGCTTTTATTCTGTGTTGCTGGTCCATGAACAGGCTTCAGAAGGCTTGGATATGTCCCTGGCAACTGCCTCCTGTATCTCTTGGCATGAAGATTAGACATGTGTTCAGCGAAATAGGCACAAATGTATGAGAAAACACAGTGGGGAGCTTGCCGTATGATGTTCAATTGTGGAATTGGTGTTCAATGCAAGTTCAGCGCTTGCAGGCAGCCTTATTTAGCATGGAAATGACTTGAATCAGGACTATTTTGCCTTCCTACAGCTGCTTGACCACAGGAATTTCAAGAATGCCTGCTATGTATGAGTATTTTAAGAGGCAGGGGGGCAACCATTGAATAATTGCTGATTTTGACGACGCGGTCAATATTTTAAAATTCCGTATCTTACCAACCGTTGCAGGATCACTACCAAACTGCGCGGGCAAGGTCCCGTGAGTCAAGCCAAGTTCCTGTGCCCTGTTTTTGACTCCACGAGCTACATCTCTGAGATCTGGGGATAACTCAAAAACTACTAAAAGTGGATTTTGCCGCTTTCGACTTGGTCCTAGGGTATTAGAGGTGGCTCACCGCGAAATGTAGAAAAATACATGTAGAATCTGATAAAAGTGAAAAATTGAATCCGGGCATTACCGGATGAGATATCGGCATTTTAAAATTTGAAATTTCAGAGTTTCAAGTGCTCTGTGACCTTGAAAAATGAATCAAGGTCGGCGAAACCGGGCCAGTGCCATACGGGCACGGTAGGCCACCTTCATGAATTTTTTGGAAATTTTTCGAAGAACTTTTTTTCGCACTATACGAAAGTAATAATATAAATACTAGAACCCTGTAACTGACCAAGTCAGTGGCTAAGAATTTACCCTTGTAGGCGACCAGACTAATAAAGGCAAGGCCACGAAACTGCTACAAAGTGTCGTCCCGACTCAAAGGCAACTTTCAGACCCACTTCCGGCCTCAAACCGATTTGCCGGGACGGGCCGATTTTTTCTTGAAAAGTGCGAAAACGGTATGTTTTTGCACTCTGCGGGCTGAGAAATGATGCGATTGTCACCGTTTTTTTCAGGGAATGCTGCTCTAATGGTCTATTTGAGTGAGACATTGAGACATTCAACCAGGAACCTCCGTGAAAATTCTGACCGGAACGCCCAATTTCCTATGTTTTAGCATTGCAAAATGCCGTGAAATGCCATGGAGGCAGCATGTAGGCCTGTGAGACCTGTCAAAGGCCTGGAATGACATATATATACAAGAAAATTGGGGGGGGGGGGGGGGTTTACAGGCTACAATTGGAGGGGGGGGGGTTTCAGAGAGGTCTCAAACTGCAGAAAACACTTGAAAATGGAACAAATGTGCGTTTCCCACCAAATTCTGATAATTCAGCCCAAGTGACAGCCATAGTGATGCTAATCTATCCGTATCTAAGCCTTTCCATGTTAGTTTGTGGCCTACAGCCTGAGTTAACATTTAATTGCAGATTTTTTCCTTCGCTGCGAAGACTGCTGTCGCACAGTCTAAAATAGTTCTTAATAAAAACCAGTTCTTGCGCCGCAGTGTATACAGTGTTTTTTCGGGTGGATAATGAATAAAAGGCAGTTTTTAGGTAACTTAATGGCTTATCTCTCACAGTCTGGAGTTGATTGGACCAATTATAGCTTTTGTGGTATTTGTGTGGAACTATTTGTTGTCGTCTGCTTCGTCTGCTAGAATGCAAATTAGAGGTAAATGAACACAAAAAGACTGTTTTAATGGCTTTATTCTGTGTTGCTGGTCCATGAACAGGCTTCAGAAGGCTTGGATATGTCCTGGCACTGCCTCCTGTATCTCTTGGCATGAAGATTAGACATGTGTTCAGCGAAATAGGCACAAATGTATGAGAAAACACAGTGGGGAGCTTGCCGTATGGATGTTCAAATTGTGGAATTGGTGTTCAATGCAAGTTCAGCGCTTGCAGGCAGCCTTATTTAGCATGGAAATGACTTGAATCAGGACTATTTTGCCTTCCTAACAGCTGCTTGACCACAGGAATTTCAAGAAATGCCTGCTATGTATGAGTATTTTAAGAGGCAGGGGGGCAAACCATTGAATAATTGCTGATTTTGACGACGCGGTCAATATTTTAAATTCCGTATTCTTACAAACCGGTTGCAGGATCACTACCAACTGCAGCGGGCAGATGTCCCGTGAGTCAAGCCAAGTTCCTGTGCCCTGTTTTTGACTCCACGAGCTACCATCTCTGAGATCTGGGGATAACTCAAAAACTACTAAAAGTGGATTTTGCCGCTTT